>VWZW01004513.1:125460-441483 GCA_013397115.1 Edolisoma coerulescens | reverse complement strand
CACGGCGCGGGGAGCGCCGGCGGCACCGCGGGCGCTGCCGGAGCGGCTGCTGCAGGGCTGGGTGTCAGCGCGCCTTGCTCAAAACATACCCATTACCTAGAAATCCATCAGTCACCGGGGGTGAAGTGGTTTAAGTTTTTAGAGTTGCGCTCGAAGTCGCCGTGCGAAGGGCACAGGAGCGCAGGGAGCGGGCGCGGGGGGCGCTGGGGCCGTTCTGCGGTGGAGGATATGTTCCTGCTTCTCGGCGCTGCCTGATGGATGGAATTGAACCTTCCAGAGGTGCCTCCTGCGAGTCGCGTTCTGACCGTCTGTACCCAACCCGAGCAAATTAAGTCATAAAACACAGGTGAACGACAAAACTATCTTGTTTCATGAATTAAGTGCGCTCTCTGTACATAGAAACAATCAACGTGCATGTTTGTGGTGAGAATGACCTTCTAATGAAGGTTGACCAAAGTTATTCTCTGTGTCTTGTCCATGAAAGACAAGCTTTTGAGAACTGGCAGGTGCGTGGTAGGTATTTATGCTTATTCTCTCTTGCTTTTGAGCTACTGAATAGGTAGAATACTTAAAGTTTTGGATTAAGGCACTACATTTCCAGATAACTACTTAAAAGCTCAGTTCTTGAAATGTTTGGTCTAAAAAATGGTATCTTTTTTACTTTCTGTTCTGTAAACAAACTAATCCAAAACAAAAGAAACAAACAAAACCCCCGTTCTGCATCACTTTCCAGAAGGTTAGTGATAGGACACAAAAATGATTTAGTTCTACTTGGCTTTTATGATCTTGATACTTCTATGTGTCTAAGAGTTTGTAAAATCCAGTACTAAATGTTTTGGGGTGTCTGAAGTATGCCTGCTTTAGGTAATTGTGTTCAGTGAATTCTCAGGCAAGTTAACGTGGCAACATGGCAGTAATAATAAGATTGTTTCTGGAAGACTATTTTGTTTTTATTAAGTGTTAGGTACTTAAACTCTGGAGCCTGAATAGAGACATCTTGTAAGCAGAAAGCCAAAGAAAATCTGAAATAAAAATTTTCACCCCGCTGGGAATTCCCTACCCCAAAACTGAATCATCATAGAAATGATATTTTGAAGAGACATCTGGATCCCTCTAAGTGTGACTTCCCACCAGACAAAGCCCAAGCAGACTTGATGTAGTGTTGATATCAGTCTAGGTTCAAGCAGGAGGCTCAGAAGCCTCCAGGGATGAGATCCCACAACCTGTCTGTGTGACCTGCTCTAGTGCTGCATTGATTAAATTATCCTAATCAGCTTTCAAGTTGCAGCTTGTGGCTATCAGTTGCAGAAGATACTGAGCATTTAAAAGTTCTCACTGATCTAAGTCACTAAGTATAGGAACTGTTTTAAAAATAACAACTATATTAATTATTTTTATTAATAAAATGTGTGAAAAGAGATTACTGATGTGCAGCAAATGCAGAAATAAAATTGTTGTGGATTTAACATATTAGCAGTGAACAGACTGATTGACAAAATTGACTGGATACCTAAAATTAAATGTTGCTCCTGCTAATTACTATTTATAAGTGAATTCTGGATTTTTCATTAATTACTGTATGTACAAAGAGACTTCTGTCATATTTAGGAATTTAGCTGCAGAACAAGGATGTCTTGTCTTTTCCTGGTCAGGAAATAGTGTTTTTAAATAAGACATAACACAAAAAATAATTCTTTCTAGGAGTTGCACTTGTGTCTAGAAGTAGTGAAATGCACATAACTATCCTTCCTCTTATTTGACAATTTTGTATATACTACCCAGTAAATTATTGCATGTAGGGTAATAGAACTGGTCATGAGTTTTGAGAGTTCTGAAAACCTGCTTTGATAGTTTGGGATTGCCGAGAGCTGTACGAAGGAGCCCTCTATTATGTCTAAATTCTGGGCTTCGTGCTGCATGGTGGCCCCATGTCAGCTTTGGGAATGAGAGTACAACCACCTGTCTTACTCCTTGTCCTGAGGGAAGACACTTTTGGAGGTGTGACAGCTGGTCTGGAGAAGAGATGACTGAGAGGGGACCTTATCAATGTATGTAAGTATCTGAAGGGAGGATGTCAAGAGGATGCTCTTCTTCGTGGTGCAGAGTAGTAAGACAGGAGACAATGGGCAGAAACTGATGCACAGGAAGTTCCACCTGAATATGAGGAACAACTTCTTTACTGCGTAGGTGATCGCACACTGGAACAGGTTGCCCAGAGAGGCTGTGGAGTCTGCCTCACTGGAAATATTCGAGAACCATCTGGACACAATCCTGTGCCGTGTGCTCTGGGATGACCCTGCTTAAACAGTGAGGTTGGACCAGATGACCCACTGTTGCCCCTTCCAGCCTTACCTTGGTATGATTCTGTGACTCATATTCAATGAGATAAAAGTCTGTCTTATTTCCTGAATTAATTTTCTATCTGCCAAGATAGGGTACGGATATGGGCTGTTCCTTGATCTCTTCCTCTTTTGCCTCAGTTCTGGCTTGTGTGACAGCATGTGGCTGGCTGTCCATTGCGAGCTGGTCTGAGGTTCCTTACCTGTGTTTTGTAACTGGAGCTGTTAGCTACTGCATGCCCTGTCCATCATCAGTGATCCAAGGTATGGTTTTGAACGAGAAGCTGTGATGCTCTGTGGTTTCAGCCCCCTGCCTCTTTCTGCTTGTGAACTCCTTGTAGTGCTTTTGCATCAGCAGTCTTTCAGATAACCTAAGAATAGTATCCACCCTGCTTAAGAGCAGAAGTAATTTCTTCTTTCTGCCAGTTCATTTGGCATATTGCTGAGCAAATATTGAGGAATGCAGTTTGCTTCCTTTTTAATGTGGAACATATTATCCAGTAAGGGAATGAGATGGAATTCATATATCAAGTATCTTCAACTGCATTGTAATATCAGTAAGGAAGTGGGTTACAGTATGGCTGGCTTCTTATGTTCTTGCTTTAGTATCAGATTAAAATGTACTATATGGTATCTTGAAACCACCATACTTAATGGACTGTGTTATACTAATTAAAGAATTTTGAATGCAGGCAGTGTTTCACTCCTCTGTTGTCCTTTCTTCTTCCTTCTTCTCGCAAAGTAAAATTAGCTCTGCTGTATTGTGATAGATAAGATTAACTAAAAAAGAAAATCAAACTTTAAGAAAAAAAAAGAACTAGGATAATTTACCAGAGTCCATCAGTTCCTCTAACTTGATTTTACTGGCAAATTCAATGTAATTTAGCCCAGGGTTTGCTGAATCACATACTTTTATAATATGGCTGCTTTTTTTTTTTTTTTTTTTGTGTCAAGGATATGTGATAGAAATACTCTTTTTTAACTGTTCAGAGTTAGTTTATGACCTGCTGTTATATCCTACCTTGCTTTGGTTGCTTGTAGATTTTTGATAGAGAAAGTGGAATAATCTAATATTGGAGGTATGGAACTGGAGCATGGTGTTATTTTTCAAGGTGGGGTAGCAGATCCTGATGAAGATGGAGTTAGCTCCACAAAGTACAGCTGGTATGTATATAGTAACATATTTTCAACAGATATTTGTGAACATTTAGTCATGTATTTTCCAACTTGTAGAGAAATACGGATGCATCAATGAATTATATATTCTTCTTTTATAAAGCAAAGTTTGTCCCTGGTTTAAAGAGATTGTCACTTTTTTGTAGTTACCACTTTTTTATGAGTCCTCTTGAACATATTTCACCATTTTTCTCTTCTGCCTCTTCACTCTTCCTTGTTTCTAGTCCCAGCAAAATAGAAGAATATCATTAACTAATCCCATTCCTCTTTCTTCTGTTCTCCTACCTCAGCCAAACTGGGCCACCACCAGGTTGAATTTGTCCATAGAATGAGATTTAGGTGGTGAAAGAAGTTTGCTTTTGACTGTCTTCCATCAGGGGAAAGTGGTGTATGTGAAGATACACTGAGTCAGTGGTTAGATGATGACCCTGGTAACTGCTGTTTATACTAATCAGTTGTACACTCATTTGTACTTACCCAGTTTTACTCAGGGAGTGTGCCAAAGGCAGATTCTATATCTGGGAGATGAATCAGAGTTAAAGTTCCTGGGGAAGCAAGGGACAGCAAACTGCTACAATTAACTAGCAAAAAAAGGTGTCCTGAGTTTTTCTTTCTCAGCAGTTTAAAATTTACTCTAGTAATCAAGTGGCCACAAAGAAATCCAAGACTAAGGGAGAAGTAGCACTCCTTGGCTAAACAAGGTTTTGTAAAGCATGAAAGGCTTAGTACATCAAAGCTGGTTATTCAGGTCTTGCTTTCATAGGTGGCAGGTTTTAGAAGTAATTGATCTAGCCATGTAGAATTCATAACTGAATGAGTTTCCTTCCTGAATACTTGATGACCTGTTTTCCTTCCATTCCTTCTCTCCCGTCCAGCTACTAAATCATGAGTAGATCAAAACCATTGACTTCTAGGTAATTCTCGAAAGTAGGAGCAGTAATAATCAATAATTTATTTTCATCTCAATTTCGTGCATTCATTCTTTCCTCTTTCTTGGACTTTACCTGTAAAGGAGAGGTTTATAATGATATGTATCCACTAAATAACACTGTCGGGAAAATGCTGGTTATGGGGACAGGCTTCATTCTCTGGATTGCAGTTTTATTCCAAATGTTTTTATTTCTCCTGTCTAAAGCCCTGTATTTCTTTACTTTTGAGCTGCTGATGTGTATCTACTTATTTATTGGCTAAGCATGCTTTGGGAAAGAAAAAATGTCTCTTGGGCTCTAAACATGCTTCATAAGATGTTGCTTTCTGCTCTGCTAAAGTAGCAAGGAGAGTACATCCAAATCCGCTGTTTTCAGAAACTCTAGACACATTTCAGAGAAAAAGCATAGCTATAAAACTTGTTCATCTGGTCAAAATTCTGCTAAAGAGCTTTCTAGGAACACGCCTTCCAGTTCTGCCTTCATTGTTTCCTTTACAAATTTCAGTTCTTTTTGTGGTGTTTAGAAAGTAATTTTAAATCAATTTTATTGCCTTATCTTTCCCCGTAATACCTTGTCATCATGTTTTAAGCTGTATAGTTTTTATTTTTAGTCAAGTGAGTACAGAGAGTTCTAGTAAATCCTGTCAAAACCCATAATATGGTAGCCTACAGACCTCTGTACATGTTGAGACACGATTATTCACAAATAGATCTTTTCACCCCTGTCAGAAACGGCTGTTTGGGGAAGAAGTTGGTTTTGCCTGCAGTAGGAAAGTTGCTCACTGTGGGTGATTGAATCAGCCATGGCTGAAGAAATACTGAAGGGTGATGAGAGAAGCAAAGCCTCCTAGTAACCAGCACCGCTTCAGAAATGACAGCCCATCAGAGTTCTGTTTTAATCTTAAATTCTTCTTCTGGCCTACCAGCTCAGCATTGATCGGTGTGGCTTGGCCAGAAGCTGGCAATGTGCTGGGAAAGCCAGGTATTGGTAAACAGCTGTGTAATGAAGTGAACATGTCTGGACAGTCGGCAAACCTGGTCTACTATGATGAAAAATTTATCACTCTCTTCTTTTGCCTGCTTTTTTTGTTTTCACTGCCTATTTTGCCTTTACAATTTGATTAGTTATTATTATTTGATGGGACAATTTAAATTTTTTTTTCTGAATGCGTGACCTGAGGTTGTTTCTATTTTTCTGTCACCCCCACGGTTTGACAAATGTGTTAACTCTGTTGGCAAATGCCCCATTTAAAGTGCCTGTGGAAGACTAGTTATTAGTTTTGTCTACAGGGGAGCTGACAGGAGGAAAAGTTTGAAGGATCAGTCGATTGCCACCATCTCTGCAGGGATTGTACGGGGGAATTGTCTGGCTGGGCTGCCTTGCATTTCTAACCCTTTGCAGTTGTTTTTCTCAGATTGTATTTCGTGTATCTGAACTGCTGTAATTTGTGACTGAGAAGCAGAAATACCAAATCAGCTCATCTTGCCTTTAATACTTTCTCTGACATCATCTGTGATATATACTCATTGCTGCTGTGGAATAACAAAGCTTGGGAGAACACTTTTTTCCCCTCTGAACCACACACTCCTTTACCTGCCTGAGGCGCAATGTATCAAAATATCAATTACCACGTACTATCTTTAACTGCGCAATATTGCCAGAACAGAAAATACTGTTAGCTGGCTAGTTGGCTATGCATTGAGCAATATATTTCTGTAAAAGTAAATTTTAAATTTTCCCCCCTTGTTCACCCAAGCAAACTTGTTGTCACCAGTTCATGTTTGGGGACACTACTAACCAATTGCATTTCCATTTCATGCTGGTAATTAGAGTTGGTTTTTCTCTTTCTGGCTTTGTACCATTTTTTTGCAAACTGGTTAATAAAATCCTGAAGTTGCTTTCAGTAGGTATTGGTTTGGTTTTTTAATGTACCTCTGTATTTGTGTTCTACTCTCCCGTTATCTTTGTTTTTTCCTTGTGTGTAGATGTCTCCTACTTTGCTAGCTTAACATACCCCTGTCTCCTGCTGCTTCCCTTTGCTACAAGTGGAGAGCTAATAGCTCAGGGACAAGACTTGCCTTATCGACCCAAGAGATATTCTTAGAGGAAGATGGGATGATGTGTTGTCTGCCGGGAAAGTGCTTGGCTCTCCTCCTTGCCTCTGCTCATTGAGGGATGTGTTTTGGGGTGTGTCTTTATGCCTCGACTCTGGTTCTATATTTAGTTGTACTGAGCCCCAGTTAATATGTTACTCTGTCTGAACCAGGTGCCAGTCTCTAAGGTTTTTAAACGTTTAATCTTGAAGTCAGTTTTCCTATAGGGTTTTTTTGGCACATTAGCTGCAGACATGCCTCCTGTATTTCTTTCCAAGTTACTCTCCTTGCTGCCGGCTGATGGCAGTGGCATGCGCAGGTCTGGCACTCAGACTGCTCTGTGACTTCTGGCTGTTGCCATTCAGGACGGGAGGCAGGGACGGGAACAGCATCTGCTGGAGTCCTCATTTGCCTGGTGCCTGTCTCCAGTGCCCATTTCTGCCTAGAAGTGCTGGCACTGAATTGAAAGCAGCCCAGTTCTTGTGTGTTGCAGCTGATTCCCCCAGGTTTCAGAATAGCAGCTGTGAAAAGGCAGTTTTCAATTTGTTGCTGTGTGTGGGAAACTCTGAGCAGCAGGAGAGATGGAGTGTTTGCATGTCAGTACCAGGCTGCATCAGCTTAAGCTTACATTTTGAAGGTGATTTTCTCCGCCATAAGCATTGAAGGCTTTTCATTTTGTATTCAAAATTCCCGGGAAGTTGATGGTACTTGCTCAATAGAATTTATTTCTGGTTCTTATTTACTTTGCAGTGAGGAGATATAGCATATGCTTCTCTTCAAGTATGATTACTTGTATGCATGAGTTCAAGAATGTTCTTGAGTGTTTTTCCTGTCAGGAAGGGGAAAAGCATTAATTAACAGCATTGTGAAGAGTGAACAGAGCTACAGCGAGTACTTCTTTAAATATGTGACCTGCTGAATCAAAATTAGAAAAAGAGAAGGTGATTATACAAGAATTTTTCTGCAACTCTGTTTCCATTTTTCTGCCAACCATTAATTATTCGTTTATGTTCAGTTGTCTTTTCTGTGGGGTTTTAGAAATAGAGGCTGGCAGCTTCTGTGTAATGAAAGTGCTGGAGGGATACTCTGAGTGATAATATAGACACAAATAGAATCCTTAGGATAATACTTTGAGTAGGCTTGTTTGGGCTGTAGACAAGGATGTGGAAGAAAGGACAAATATGTGGGTAAAAATGAGACCTCTGAAGAGATGGTGTACATCTACAAAGATTAGAGGAGAAATAGCCATCAGTGATGGAGAGTTTCATGGACTGAGTTGAAGGTGTTGAGAAAGTGTATGGAACTGAATTAATTTTGGAGTAGAGGAACTGTTCAGCAAAGACAATGACAAAGTTAAAGAGGAGTGTATTTGTAGCAGAGAAATCCATTGGTCATGAGAGTTATGCTTTTCTGTATTAAACAGAAAGAAGGATATTTGTCTAGAAAAAAGGATAATGATTAAACTGGTAAATAATGGAATAGTCTCAAAATCCATGTCAGTGTAATACAGAATAGCAAGAGCAAAGAGCTGGTGGGAAGTTGGACTCCATGAAAATCAAAGCAGTGGCATATAGTGCACTGGGGAAAACAGTGGTTTTTTTTCTGCAGAAAGTTTGAGTTGTTTTATATGTTTAGGTTTTTCTAATGGTGAATTCATGACTTTTCTTTTTCTAAGAAAAAATTCACCTTCAGGCAGTCTACGCTGGATGTTTATCTTGCTGACTTTTGCTGGGAAACATCCCCAGTTTGTGCCTATTGCTCATAAATTCCTTGATTTATTTCTAAATTATGTATTCTGAGGCCTTGTAGCAAGGTTATTTCTTATTCAGGAGTGTTCTACAAATGTTTCTCCACTCCAACTGTTTAATACATCAAATATGTATTATTGCTAAAATATTAGTATTGACCATTTAAATTTTTTTTATTATTTAGACCTCCTTATGGATGGAGCATAAGCAAAGAGAAGAAATAAAAATGAATAAGAGGTTGTTTGGTATAGATTTGATACTAAATCATGTTAGAAATCAGTTCCCCTTTCACTTTCTCTTCCTTCCTACAGTGTCATTAAAAGGCAGAGGATTTTTCAGTCTCTTACCAGTTGGGGTTTAAGAGTAAATAGTGGTATTATTTGGAGATGGAAGTTAAAAAACTCCATTAGAATTTTTTTTTTTAGTCATCTTCAGCTAGCTGTTGGAGTATTTGCCTGAATGGAGACTTAGATTCAGCTTGTGGTGACTTAACTCCAAATGCAGTGTTATTGTCATAGCCCCTCATGTGCTATACACAGTAGAGGTTCTGAGCATACTAGTACGTGGTTATGAACTAGCTAGATGTGTTTTAGCTTAAGTATTCTGTGATACAAGTTCTGACAATCTTGTTTATACGACTTTGGGTTCTTTTAAGCATACTTTGTCTCCCAAATTAATTTACTTTAAAAACACCACTTGAGAGTAAGGCCAGCTTTTAAAGTTGTCATTCTCTGCCACCCAAGTTTTTAGGTACTTAATGTTTAGGTACTTAATAACTTACTTAATATTCCCAGGCCTTTTTCTGTGAGAATAAATGTTATAAAATGACTAGCTATGTTTTGTGAATATAAACCTTCTGTTTTACCACCTGGAATATAAACCAACAAATATCCTACAATGGTAAGCTGAAAATTACAAGAACCAACAGTGTGTGCATATATCGATGTATGTTGCTCATGTGTTGCTGAAAAGGAAGTGTCATTCTTAACTGTGTAATGTAAAGGTAATCTGTTTGTTCTTCAGATCAGTCACCCACTGATATCAGACTACGTGAGTATTTTTGTGCGTGCTCTCCCTCAGACACTCTGAGTGTAGGATGTACCTTAAGGGACTTCTGTTAGAGCCAGATGAAAATTTGTTTGTCTCCTCTTTGCCCCCACCACCCATAGCCTGGGCTGGGGAGTTTTTAAAACTTCTTCACTTTCTGTATTGCCCGGAAGGTCAGTGGTATGCTGTGAACAGAGCTGCTGTTGTCTTTGCTTAACCCTTCCTCAAACTTTAACTGGAGCAACTGGATTACAACAATCTTTCTGCTACTTTAGTACACCTAGCTGTCTGTAGATGAAAAACACCATGTAAGAAAGAGACGTATCATTTATTTAAAATAACAATAAAATTATTCCGATTATTACTAAACCTCCAGCTGTTTTATGTGTTCTGGATATTTAAACTCTAATGGTTTATTGAACGGTTAATTGCTAACAACAGTTAGTCAGAACTCAGTCCGGAATGGCCTTCAAGAGGTCACAGAGGTGTGATAAAATCAGTAAACTGGTTAAAGCCTCCATACATGACCCTCTTGCTGTACTACAAGCTGTGTCTGTTACAAGTGCACTTAACTGTGCCGGGCAGCACAAAAGGGTAGGAGACTGTACAGGCTGGCAGGGTTCTGTTTCACTGTAGAGATGCACTTTTCTGGTGTCACACTGCTTGCCAGTGTAGATGTGACTTCCGAGAGTCAGAGAGCTTTAAATACAGCAACTAACACGGAGTCAAGAAAGAGAGATGGAACCTAAATGAGATAAATAGCTCAACAGGGCAGTCTCCTTTCTGAGCTATTAAAGCAGGACAGCATATGCAATGCAAACATAAAAACAGCTGAAATAACAAAGTAATAAGAGCCTTTCTATGTCTGAAGTTAATTAGGGGCAACAAACTGCCCCTAATTACTGAAAGTGTGGGATCTTCAGCAAAGCTGCCTGGGATACTAATTAAAAGAACTGATTATAAGAAATAGAATGAATAATTAATGACTAAGAAATCATTTTCAAGAGTAACTTCAGAGAGCATATAAAGTGCCCTTGGAAAATATTGTGACACCCTGAGCCATCCACTAAATCTAATCCTGCAGATAGACCTGAGCTGATTTGCAAGTTTGCTGTGCCTATGCTTTCTAGTGCTGAGGCAGGGACTAATAGGGGCAGAATGACAGGTAAAATAGGAACAATATTTCCATTTCAATATCAAATGCTCTCTTCAACTATTTTTTTAATGTATGACTTCAGTAGAACCTGCTTATGAAATAGCAATGCTGACATAGTGTATTTTGTTTTAATAGTTGGCTTTGCAATAGTCTGCTGCTCATAGAGCTGGGAGAGATCTTTGGTGCTTGCAGAGGGCCTCTGGGTAACATCCTCTGTGTTGATTAGTAGTGTGTGTGTGTAGCAACTGTTGGCTGTCAAGTGTATGGGCCACCTAATGGACTGTGATTTTTCTATGTTCCTGAAAAAACAGAAGTATGGAAATTACATCTGACAGAATAAAAATTGAGAGTTTAAGGATTTATCTTCTTAAAAAAAAAAAATCTGGCTCAATTAATAAAGCTTTTCTATCCTAAGCAGTTCTTTAAAGGGGCTAATCAGGGGTAAAGTTTTATCCAGGCATCTGTTTTGAGTGTTCCCGCCTAATTGGCACGCCTTAATTTATTAATTTGAACTGTTTTTAATAGCCTTAATCCTCAATTACATTGACACATACATAGTACCTTACATTAGGAATAAATAAAAATAAATGCTTAGAAGCATCAAATCCTAGGAGTAATTTCCTATACTGGTTCTAAGTCTCTGTTGGAGGCCGAGGTGGGAGGCTGGAGGTACCCCAGCATGCTGGGGTGCACAGGAAGGGGACATGGGTCTTGAAGTAATTAGGCTGTGAGACCAACCCACTGCTGAGTGATGTCGCTCTTAAGACAGGTGTGACATTTAATTCTCTCTGATTGATTGGTGATCGCTGTAGTGTGCCCCTCTTTATGTGGGATTCACATTCCCAGAGGGACCAAACCCAGAACCGAAATAGCCATGTCCTTTGTAGTGTCTTTTAGTTGTTCTGAGCTTCGGGAAATTCATCAGCATCTCCTTGGTCCCAATAAGGTCTGTGTTGTCATGCATTGATCAGTATCTGTTTGGTCCCATAAAGTTGTGTGTGTAACTTTGGATGTGTTCACATCCTGGAAGAAAGGAAACAACCGACTCCTGTGTGCTCAAAGTGAGACCATGACCGTGATCCATGGCAGAGGGTCCTGCTACTGGTGGTGCATTCCTGTTTCCCTGCGTGCCGTGGTTCTGCCAAATCCTTTATGGGATGTGAAAAGCGTGCATTTGTGTGGGGTTTCATGTACATATATGTATAAAAAAGGGAGGAGAGAGAGTGCGTGTATGCATGAGAGAGGCAGGGAAAAAAGCTGTAGGTACGATAGAAGGGGAGTAGAATGAGTGCTGCACTGCGTGTTATGATCTCATTGGTTTTAAAGTTAGTTACACATTAAGCATAAAGTATGGAAACACAAGTTACTTAATACTACTCCTTTTTCAGAAATGTCATTTCATTTGTTCTCTTTATGGTAGTAGAAGTTGTAAATTGCCATTTAATTTCTTTAAAAACAAACATCACACACTCCCAACCCTCCAAACCAAGCCAACAAACCCAGCATCCCAAACCCTGCAGATCTGTATTTCTGCCTTGGCTTTTGTAGCTACCTCTTTGAAAACAAACTCCTAAACCTTGTGATAAGGAAGCAAAGATGTTCATATGACTTATGTAAATAGTAAAGATTTTTTTTTTATTAATATTGAGCTTTTAGAATTGATCTGATTCCTTAGGGCTACGTCAGAGTGTGCCCTGATGAAATGAGTACACTGAATTTTTAGTATTCTAGTTCTGCTCGTTAAGTTTTACAGGCATAAGACTTAAATATCTTGCTTAATTTTATATTTAGGATGGATTTATACCTTGGCTGCAGACGTTTGCTCTCAAAGCATGTGTGTTCTCAGTGTGAAGGATAATTTATTTTCCTAATTGATTGAATTTGTGGGGCTTTTTCCTATAGTGGAAAAATAATTAGTCTGACAGGAAAGCAGCTATCCTGATTATGTGGTTAAAAAAAAACAGTAAGAAAATATTCTCCTGCACTACCCAGCTGTATGGATAGTGTTTACCTTTTACTCGGTCTGACTTTAGTGAGGCTACAGAGAAGCCAACGCAGATGTCATAAGTCACTTTTTTGGGGAAAAAAAAAGAAGTTGGTCCAGTTTACTTTTAATAGTAATGTGGTTAGGGTGGAGCAGCTGCTTCGTATCAGTGGTCAGACTAACACTGCCTCAGTCAGTGCTAATAAGATAGATGGGGTAATGCATATTGACTATAATAGTTGGAGTAATACGTCGTCTGAGAGATTGAGTGAAGAGGTGTGAGGAGCTGAAGCTCTGAGCAATACAGATGGTCAGTGATGCAAATCCATTTCAATCTTTGGTGCTGGAGAGCCTGGAAAATGAACAGGATTGCATAATAACATCAGAAGAAGATAGGTAGCCTCTAACCTTTCCTTTCTGAAAGGCTGAAGGGTTCAGTGAGAAACTCGGTCATTTTGTCAAAGGAGTGAACCCATCCTCAGACAGGATGTGCGTTTGTGTGTGTGAGGCAGGTGTCAGGTAGTATGTACTCACCACAGTCATTCATATGAATAAGTAAGGAAAAAATGGTACTTTAGGTACTACCAAAATTGAAAACTATCTCAAAATACTTGCAAGTTGCTTGCTAATTTTGAGCCTAAAAATTTTAAGCCAAATGAAGCATTGAAATAATTTGGGTTTGTTTTTTTTTTTTCTGTAGCAGGTAACTTAATTTGTGCAATCAATGCAGAAGAGTGAGAAAGATCAGAATGGACTAAACTAATCCAGTTTTGGAGAGGATTTGATAGTCTGAGTTAGGGACACCATTTAGAAGCAGTAGCTTCTGAACGGTTTCAGGCGTGTATTTACAGATTGTGTGCATGCAACTTAGGAAACCAAAATAAGGGCTTTTTCTGAAATGTGGCACAAATAGGAGAGCTGTAGATTTTCCCTCAGTATATTGTGTGAAACCAGGTATTTTATCCCCCTGCCAGTTCACAGGATTCTTTTTGAATCACCATATAGTTACCAGGGGACACGTCTGCTGCCAAACAACTCTGCTACTGTACTTGTGCCTTTGACAGAACATATAATAAGCCAGGCTAACAAAGCTGCTGTGCCTCAGGTACACCAAGTAAACGTGCTGGCAAATACCATGGCTGAATGAAATTGTGGATTTTCTGTGGGATGGAAATACTGCATTGCAAAATTATTGCAAAGCTGATGAATGTATTCAACACACAGGCAGTTACTGTGTATCATATTTGTACTGCAAATGGGAAGGGACCTCCTGGGTTGAGTCAGTCTCATGTCCAAAAATAAGACATCTTGTCTCTTTTATAAGGGGGTGAAATTTCACTTAGTAGCTATTGCCACTGTTTTTCCTTACTCTAATAGGTATGAGACTTTTGTTTCCCAGACAAATGTGTTTGCAGGTTTGGTTTATACCCACTTCCTGTTCTGTCAGCTCTGCCCTTCGGCAGTAATAACAGCTTTTCCTTCCTGAAGGATTTAGTAGAGGATGGTGTCTCATTCTGCTTTGTGAAACAATGCAAAGTCTGAACCATCCCTCGGGCAGTAGACTCTCTTCTTCTCTGCCTATCTTAACTGCCTTCATCTGTAGGTTTTGCAGCTGGAATTAATGCACCCTTATTCTCATGTCACGTTTGCATGGTGCCTGGAGCGTGCTAAGGCAGTTCATCTGAGCCTTCAGCTCAGAGCAGCCAAGGAGAACCAAAATCTTGCAGAAGTTCTTGTGAGTCCTGGCCTGAAATCTGGGTTTCTGACTTTCACCCCATTTCTGTTACCACAGCTCCTGCACTGGCCGTTTTCTAGTACATCTTTTTATCCAATAAGTTTTTTTTTTTTAATCTACTCTGTGTGCTCATGCATCCCAGCCCTGAATGTCAATATCAGTCTTCGGATTCAGAATATTTATAGTCATGTTCCTGTTCTCTCTGTCATAACAACATGGAAACACTGTATTTATGGTCAATTTGCAGCTACCTTTCCTTCTATTTCTCCTTTAACAGCTACCCTCACATTTTTTTAAGTCTTTTTCCCTTTGTGGCAGTATCTCTGCTGCATAACTGTTGTCTAGATAAGATCTACAGCATTCTTTTAGCCAGAAAGCAAGAATAAAAAAGAAAACACATTACTTGATTTTTATCATCTTTTAAATAATTATGGTAAATGGGTGACTTTGTAATCCTTCCCATTCTGAGTCAGATATTGCTCCATTACCCTTACCCTGATTCTAACCTTATTTTTATATCCTTGTCCTGAGGAGTCTATGCTCCTCTGAATATAGTGTCCTGCTGCCCTCTTTTGGGAAGGAGGATTCTTTGGTCGATGCTGGACAACTTTCAGAGTCTTCTAAAGAGTTTGGACGCTGCCTCATTCCGGTCTCTCAACTCTTCAGATGATTGAATTGACTAACTCTTCTTAATTCCTTGACATAGAGAATAAATTATCACTTCTCAGTTTCCAGGGTAAAAAGATCTTTCTGACAAAATGCAGACTGCAGAGACCAGATTTGTGTTCAATAACCATGCCTGTCAGCAAGCTCTCAAAATAATTAAGTGCTGTGGTGATGAAGAACGAAACGCGTTCAGTGGCACAATGTGTATGAATTCACTTGCAGTGTTGCTGTGTGCCTTCCTTCTAGTTTGTTTTCAGCCTAACTGCCATCAATAGTAGTGAGTTCCTGGTTGTCCAGTATGCTTCTAAAAAGGCTGTTTCTGGCATTCTGCCCTGGCCACATTTGGCACACTGCAGAGCAGAGTTTACGAAACATCTGTTAGGTCAAGCATTTTGTTGACCACCGGAGGCTGAATGGTTAGGACATACTGATTTCTCTATAGAATGTGTCCAGACTTGTGAATTTGCACTATACTTTTGCACATGACTTGAATGCTTGTAGCAGTCATGTACAACGTGAATAGCATGTATAACAGCAGCATTTGGAGTTAATCCTTCCCTCTAAAATACTGAGCCAGTGTTTTTGTTTTGAAACCCATTGACATGTATGTACATGAGTTTTCTGTGCAGCAAAAGACATAGACTTGTGCTTCCTTCCTAACTTTCCTTCCTTTGACACCACAGCTTTGTGGTTGAATAGAGCACACGAATGAGTGACTTATGGCCCTACATCGTCTTTTATTCTGCCTGTAGGGTGGTAATTCAGGCATCTCCCAGCACTGGAAAGTTGCAAGGAACCTTGGCCTGTCTGCCTTACTCCTACTCGAGTACTTCTAAGTAATAATTTTAGGAAAAGATGCTACAAAGAATATACAGTGAATTATTCTGAAGGTCAGTCATTTTTTCTGTGCTTCTTGAGAGCAGTGCTTGTGCTTATGCTGGGGACCAAGTGAATCACTTTGCAAGTCTGGTTCTTGTTCCTGAAAGGTTTAATTGCACAAAGTTAAGCAAACCTCATTCACCACAACTCTTCCACTTCTTACACTCCTCAACTATACTGGATTTTATGGAATGGCATATGTCTTTTGGTTTAGGCTTGTGTTGTCTGGTCCTTTGCACCAGAAGGAAGAAAAGCTTTAGAAAGGGGAAAAGAAGCATCCTGTCAAATTAAGTTGATAGTCTCCGTAAAAGAGTGGAGAACTGGGAGTTAGAGGAAGGAATAAGCTCTCTCTCTGGAAGCTCTGATTTCTGAATACTTTGGTCTTTCATTGTTATGCTGGCTGCGCAGAACAGGAAGAATATCAAAGTATTGCTCCTCTACTCTTAACTCTGAAAGTAACAGAAATACTGAAAGTTGAATTTCATCTAAAGTTTGGAAAGGAAATTGCATCTCCAGGATATCAGACTACCCCATAGCTGATGATGCAATAGCTATGTAGTGTGTCAGCTCTATTCCTCTGGCGTGTACCTAATCACTGTGCCACTTTTTTTCTGTGACAGTGGGAGAGGTGGAGATCAGGAATCCTGTTCTGTTGCCTTTTGGTTAGATGCATAAATTACCAGCACAGTGTATACCAAAGTTTTCTTAGGAAACTTGTGCAGGATTAAAGATAAGAATTTGCTCCTGACTTAAATGAGAAAGGCCTGTGCTGACCATCTGAAGATCTGTTGCTTAGCCCCTCCTGGTGATCTGAGAGGCAAGTGTATTTGATAATTGTATGTGACAGGGTTAGTCCAATTTCTTTTTTCCGAAGCTGAATTGTTACTGTTGGAAAAATTCCCTTTAAAGCAAGTGGATATTATAAAAAACAGCCACCAAACAAAAAAGCCAACGTCTAGATTATATAGTGTTCTTGAGGAAAAAGAATATACATTTTCCACTCCTACTATTTAGAGTATAACTTTTGGCGTCACTTCAGATGCTGATGGGTTGACTGAGTACTTCTCTTTAGTGAACTCACCAGAGATTTAAGAAGACACCAGGAAACACTGCATTTTTTTCCTACAGCTTATTGCTCCATTCATAAGCAGAAAGCTACAGTCCAGCTACCTCCTAAACTTGTAAAACCACCTGCAAAGGACTTAGTGGTGAGTTTTTTTCCAGGGTAGAACAGTGTTTTTTCTTATGTATAAACTTAAATGAAAGGCCTGAGGACAGAAAATAAACCCTGAACATAAACTATGGCAATCAGTTGGCTCTCGCTGGACTGAAATGGGTCCTAAGCTGTTCGGAGCAGAAAGCTGCAGCTCCCCCCATGTTTCAATATGATGGAAAGAGAGTCACTGTAACTCATACAGTGGAGAGGGAGAATAATTTGTTACTTTTTCTTGTCCGTAGGCTGGAGATGAACGGGGCATGTTGACTGAGCAGTGAAGCATATTAACCTACCAGTCTGGGATTTTGTCCTTGCTGTCTACATTTGTACTCCTGCTTTGTAGAGCCAAGATGATTTGCCAGTCTCTTTCCCTGGGCTCCCTAGTAGCCCTCCCCATTGCCTGGAGGGATTGCTCTATAAATGCAGACCTGTAGTGGCCACTGTTGGAAGTGTCTATTATCCCTTGGTTTTGAATTTTATGGCTTTCATCCTACTCCGGTAATTCTGCTGTTGGCCTGTTTTTCTTACACTTGGAGCGAGGTTGTTGTCATCAGGGAAGGCTGGGAGCTTTCAGCCAACTTCCTTTCATTGTTTCCTTGAAACATCTGATGTTATCTGGTCTGCCGTCGTGTTATTAAATATGTGTGCTGTCCTGGAGGCACTTAACCTCTTCCCCTTCACCCGTGTGCTATGCCCTTCTCAGGTCCTGGCCTTCAGGGGACTTCTGTGGTTCAGTGGGATTTTGCACAAGCAGATGCTTTGTGAATAAATTGCAAAGTTATAACTAAGCATTTATGGAGAGTAATAGCTTTAAGATTATTTTTCTCTTTTCTTTTTTCTTTTTTTTTTTCTTCTTATCTTTAAGAAGGGAACAAAAAAAATGGTCACACTGCTAAGCTCTAATTAGAGTAGCTTTAGAGAGACCTGCTTGATTTGCCTTTTGAGCTCTGTACTCTGTCAGGTGGGTTTTGATCAAATGCTTTCCTGCCAGCATTCAGTTGTTAGTGTTCAGTCTGAGTTAGTCACCAGTGAATTATGGTCTGTGATATGGTCCAGGTCCCATTGCTCTAGTTCTTTTCTCTTTATTGATTTCCATTCTCATTTTCGTTATTGTCCTGGTCTCTCACTGCGTGCTTCCTAATGCTTTTATTTTGTAGCTTTTCAGACTGAATGTCCATGAGTCATGATTTGAAATAAAATGCTAATAATGACATTATGCAACACTTTGAAATAAACGTTTCTGAGATTGTTCCTTTTAAGTGGTAGACTTGGAGAAAAATCATACCACTCTGCAATGATAAGGCAGTAGGAATTAGAAAAAAAGAACAGGCTGGTAAGCTTTAAGATTTTAATTTAAATACCTCATTCTTGAATAGGTTTGCCAGGATCAGGCAGAGTGAGAAAATTTTCTTGGCCATTTCCTTTGGGCAGAAGTCAAGAAATTTAATCATAATTGGTGCAGAATTAAACATATATAATTATATAGTTTTTCCCAATCTACACAGATCTGAATAATGGCTAAGTAGTGTTGTGTCCCCTTTCACTATGGGCTTCTGTCTTTAAGAGTGTGCAAATGTTAAACGCTAGCTCCACCAAGTTGTCCAGAGGGACGTAACATGGTATGGCCATGGAGCCAAACATTGTATTAAAATAGGTAAATTTGTGCATGGACTATTGTGATGTGAAAACTTGCTAATTTTTGAATATTTCTGGTCAACTGTTGGGTCTATATTTCTGGGTTTGTTTCTAGACTGAGAGATTTCCACACTCCCCTTTGTTTCAGTGGTTTGCTTCTCCCTTTAAGTAGTACTTTTTAAAGACCTACTGATAAACGTGGGAAGCACTTCTGGTAAAAGTTTGTGTCCCTTGTCTTTCTTATCTTTACAACTCTCTTTATAGCTCTCTTCAAAGTGAGAGCACGGGACGCAGCTGCAACTAAGAGGTTTCATGATATGCTTTGCAGAAGTGCAACTCCCACCCACACTTCTGTTTTTTAATGAAATAATTGAGATCATATAATCAGAATACTGTAATTTTTAAAACTATTTTTCAGGAGTCTGAGTATTGGCAGAGGAGTCAATACATGGCGTAGGGATAGGCAGATGAGAGGGGGAATAATTCATTCTAGGGGAGGCAATCTGGATTTTTCCTTACTGATGGTGATGAATACCTTTGCTTGAATGTTTTGATCCAGAAGAAAATGTCAGAAGGGTTAGCAAAGGAAAACTCTTATTTGGCAAAATTTTCCAGAATTAAGAATACCTTTAATTTGGATAGTATAGTGTTTCCTAGTGATTGATATTTTTTCCAAAATTAATTTAAATGGTTTCACTTTTTTTTACAACAGTGCCTCTGAAGGTCAGACATGAATAAAAGGAACACCTCAAACTGTTCACTCTTTTAGCTCTTCTTTCAAGATACTAATTTAGTCAAATGAATAGGAATTACAAAGCTGTTGGTTGGGAGCCTACTGTTTATGACTGTAAAAATAAAATTCATTGTTAGAGAAGGGACAAGCATCTAAAAGACTTGGATGGTTTATACAGTGGTATCAAACATTAGTTGTCTGAGGCAAATCTGTTGTTATTTGACTTTAAAATGCCTGTTGAGCTAATATGCAGCTCAGCTTAGAAATTGCTAATTGGTCTGTGACTTAGGAGCACCTGGTGGTTGGGAAAGGACTTTAGTGTTATTTAAGTGAAGTCATACCAATATGAATGGGTAGTACTGCCCTGAAAATTAGGTGTGTGGCAATAGCAGCCCATACCCATTTTGTAAAATATCTTCTTTTTCTGATACTTCTTTCAGCCTCCTGTTCAGAAAGGGATGTGTTTATGTATCGGCCTTAGAGGGAATTGTGGCTTTTTGCTAGGTGTGTTCATCTTGAAGGAACAATAACATACTAGTCTTATGTTTATACAAGATTTCTGGGTGGAGGAGAAAAATACTTGGCTTTAAACCAGATGGCTCATGGAGAGTGTAAATTTATTCTTTAACATGTGACTCTGGGATTTCACCCTATATAAGCAACATAGTCATCAATTTTTTTTTTATTTATTTTAGATTACTTTTTAGCAGTTGTTTGTAGGAGTGATATGATAAGGGTAAATATGCCTGAAAGTCCTTGTTGTTAGAAGTTAGAAATTTAGATTGAATTTGCATTATTTGCATAGCTCTGAAATTTAGCAGAAATGGAGATCAAATCCTGGGGGAAAATTCCCTTGTCAAAAGATGAGGCAGTGTTTACAAAAGGCTCACAGAATATAGATTTCTTTTCTTTATTTTTCTGTTTGGTACTGTTTGATTAAATAATTCATTATATATTGTTATGAAAAAGGTCTGGTTTTTTGCTTACAGAGAATATTATTTTCTAAAGTAAGAGAAGCATTGCTCCTTAAGTGTTAGCCCCCTTTAAGTATGGATTTTCCACAAATTCTGGATTATTGTGGATGTTGCGAGCATGCTGCTGTCTTGTCATGATGCCAGAAACATCTGGTATTTTTGGGTAATAAAATGCTCCACTTTCAGAGTATTTTGTAACCTATGATGCTGTATCAGGATGGAAACTGAGAGACAGAAAGTTTTGTGTCAGCCTTTTTATTGACTGTACAATTTTTGTGTCCTACATGCAATAAATGAATCTGTGTGTTTTATGCTATCGTGCACTGCAACCACTCTTCATGTATTTTACAAATAAAAGAATGGCAAATTTGCAGGTAATATACTAATTATTGTAAATTAAAAAATCTTCCATGTAGTAGGATTATTTCCCTCACTTCATGCACAAAGAGGCTTTATTCTCAAGTGCTGTAATGTCAAAGTGGCAGCATTGTCATGGATGTAATCAGTGACTCAGAAATGAGTTAGCTGATTTTCAGTTTTGTGTTTAATTGAAGAGATGAGTTTGCACATGCAAGAAGAAAAGCTGGGGAAGGCAACATGTAAATTTGGGCACACTTGTCTGGACTCACATGTATTTAGGTAATTTGGTCAGCACAGACTAGTGTGAATCAGTTTATTCATTTGGGCATCCACTCATTTGGGACATTTATGAGGCACGTGCTGTAAAGTGACAAGCGACTCGCTCGCTTGGGTACATTGACTGCATGGGTGAGATCTCCACTGAGCACATGGAGGGACTTGAACATCTCCAACAGTGAGGACTCTGACCTTTCTGAACATCTGTTCAGGGGATTGCACACTCTTATGAGGGAAAAAAATTTCTGTAGGTCTAGAGAAGAATGCCCCATGAGTTGAGTTCTCCAGCTGTAGGGCAGTGTAGGTGGGATGCAGCTGCCTCGGTCTCTGGCTAGTGGGAAGTGTCGACCTGGGGTGTCACTCAGGTTGTGGTAAGGAACATCTGTGTGACTCTCTCATAAGGAAATATATCCTGCATCCTGAAGTGTTGCCAAACTGTTTACAGTATAGACTATATCTAGAGTTGAATGTGGGTGTTGCATTTATTTTTCTGGTGTGCTGTATCGTTACCACATCAAGTTTTGCACGGAGTCACTTCCTTCAGACCAGAATTCATCAAATCTAAAATGAGTCGGACTCACACAATATTATATTGCTTGCACGTAGAGGGGAAAGTGGGGGAGAGGCCCTAAGAAACCTCTGCTTTCTTTTATTTAAAACAGCATCACTTTCTGATCACTTTCTGAAATCATGTCCTCATATTCACTGGAACAAGCAAAAGGAACAAGCTACCTCATTTAATTTTGGCCAGATGACGGGAATTAAAAGTTTCTGATCTGATGGGAGTTCAAGGACTTTTCTGTGAAGATGAATCTCTCTCTATCAATGTGAAGTAGGTTGGATATTAAGAAAAGGTTCACCACCCAGTGGGTGTTTGGGCTCTGGAATGGGCTTCCCAGGGAAGTGATCGCAGCACCAACCCTGACAGAGTACAGGAAGCATTTGGACAATGCCATCAGATACATGGTGTGGGTGTCCTGTGCCAGGCCAGGAGCTGGACTTTGATGATACTTTTGAGTCCCTTCCAACTCAGAATATTCTGTGATTCTGGGAATCTTTGTTTCTGTGCAAACTTCAGTGTAGCTCTCGTACAGTGCTGTAGACAAACGCTTCTCACTTGGTGGGCTAGAATGCTCCAGGGTCCTGAAATACAGTTAGGCCTTAAATTTGAAGGCATACTGTGCTATCAGAAGTCAAGACAATTTTATCCCAGTATACTTGACTAATAAAGATGAATATTCTATCAGTTGGACACATACGATGTCCTATCATAGATATAATTGTTAGAATTATGAAGTATATTTATTCGATTAAGAACTATGATTGTTTCTTTTTGTATCATGTCTTGTGTTTAATGTTGCTAATTACCCGTTCCAGTTGTTTTTTCCCTGTGCCTGTTATATGCCTCTTGCAACTTGCTCTGTCATATTTGAAGAAAAAAGCAGTTGTGTTTTTAATTTGATATGAAATTTTCTTTGACCTTTTTTAGCAAAATACCTTTACTTTTTTTCTAAACAATTGTTTGAAAGTTATTTTCCCGTGAAGGGCCCAACTTCATTTAAAGCAACTAGTTTATTGGCTTGGGGTTTTTTTGATGTGTTGTTTTTTTTGTTGTTGTTGTTAGGTTGTTCAGTGTTGGTTGCCTGCCTGTTCATACTTTTAGGTTCAGAAACATTGCTTTGAAGGAAGAAGCAATCTCTCATGATGAATTTCCCTTCCTTTTCTTCCCCTCTGCTGGATTGACTGGTCCTAGAAAAGATGCTTTCCCCTTTAATGTTCTGACTGAAAAGAAGCAGCTACTGCAGCACTGCTGTTTCAGCTTTGGCATTAGGTATTGGTCTGTCTAGTTCTTAACTTTATGAAGTTAGATCTCAAGGAGATGATAGCACTTGTTCTGCCTATGGTAATTTGAAAAATAGAATCTTATGCTTTATACAGTTTGTTTGCTTTCTCCTTTCTCAAGAGTATTAATCTTATTTTCAGTCATTCTCTGGAGAGAAAGACCTTTTGAGGTAGCTTGCTGCCTCTGAAACCTTTCATAGCAACTTCATGCTTCACAACATGCTATCATATGTTTGTCTTTAAAATAAGAACAGAAGTTCTACCTCCTTCCTGCAGTTTTTAAATGCAAACTTTCTTGGCATATGGGCTTTTAAAATTAAAATCTTCAAGTTTCAAGTTTTTTTCAAAGGAAGACTTAGTGCCTTTTTGAGACTGCTTTCCTTTCTTGCAAGCTTTGACTTCTTATAGATCAGAGACAATGCCTTGGGGAATCAGTGTTCCATTGGAAATAACAGACATGCAGATTACAGTGAATTCTAACTTCAGGAAAGGTCATTATATGGGATTTCTGTGTGGCAGTAACATTAGAGCAGAATTGTCATTAAAAATGTATTCATTTTGGGTAGTTTTTGCTTTGTTTTGTTTTCAGCTGACTAGCTTGTAAAACCAGGTTGGATTACCAAGGAGTTTCAAATTGCTGAGAGAGGCACATCTGTAAATGTGAATTATTTAATGAATGTAGCTGAAGGTACATAAGAAATATCTAAGGAACATGAAAACTAAAATACAAAGTTAAGTAATGTGCTTGCTGCCTTTAGAGATCAGAAGCTTAATCGGCAAGACCAAAAATATAATGGAATATATATTCAGTATTCCTCATACTTCTGATAACTCTCCCAATGGCCAATTGTGTTCTATTATCTTTGTGTTGCCATGGAGTTCACAATCTCTCTGTTCTCTGGGAACTTTGCTCACTTGTATCACCCACGGGGCACTCTCATAGGTATGTACCATTCTGGTGCTGCAATTTCTGGTTAGAAGGGCTCTGGAAAGCTTTTGTAGTTCTTGACTAACTTCTTCCTGCGTTGATAGAAGACTGTCTTCCATTGTAGAATCTGAATGTAGCTGAGGTCCTGGAGCTTTTGTCATTTATATTACATCGCTTTTTCCTTTTCCTTCCTTTTTTTTTTTTTAATCATTGTCTGCTTCTTTCTCTACCACTGTTATTGCAAGTTGGTCAGCTTGATGAGCTTATTTTGGAGCCAAAGCATAAAAGGCTTTTCTTTAAAAAAAAAGAACAGAATAGTTAGAACTTCAAGCCTACATTTGTGTAGTCTTAAACCATATTCCTGGGTCATCATATGGCTTTTTGTTTGAAAACCAAGACAAAACCCTAACATTATTCACAGATCTTTTGGGGCAAAAACTAGTTTTGTTTAGGATTTTATTTTAAATTGTCTTGACTGTGAGGAAAAGCAATTTTGGCTCTAGGTTTAATAGTTCTTCCTGCTTGGTTTCTTTGGAGCCTTTTGTTGGCTTGTTAGCTGGAATATGAACTTCAGCAGTTACTTAGAGAAGATTCTTATGAAGTGGGAACACGAATGCCGTGGGCATAATGTAGCATTTGTATTGATTTCTCTTTTTGTTTACTGCAAATCTGCGTTCAAGTGTAACGTCCTTCTAAGACCTGGCACTTGAGAATTCGTAAGAGCTCTCCCTTCCCTGAAGCTGCTTGTTTCTTAGAGATGCTTTCAGTGAGCTGCCTAGTAGTCTGCTCTGCAAACTCTTTGCTATCAGAGAGTTCACTTTGATAGGGGATTGAAAAGAATTAACTGTTGCAGTGGGGTAAACAAAAGTATTGCTGAGATGTAGTCTTTCAAATAATTACTTCTTGTAATACAGTGATCTAAAGCACTTCAGATGGTGGAGAGGGCTTGGCAGAGGAATAAGTAAATTAATATTTCTTGAAGTCCGGGCTTGCATCAGACCTGAATGCCAGTGAAAAAGCAGGTGAGAAGCTTTAGGAAGGGTTGCAGCAAAGAAGAGGACATTGCTGGAGGACATGGCTGGTGCCCGCCATGCAGTGCCACGCGGGAGCACTGTGTGCCGCAGCCACAGCCGCCTGGCAGCCGGTGGCAGCGATGGGAGAAGCACCAGCCAGGCTGCGGTCCTCTGAGGCTGCTCCACATCAGCTGGGCCCCCTTTTCTGCCCCTTGCCTGGTCGCTCCCTGTCAGAGGGGATTTAACAGTAATAAGAGCACTGGTTAATAATAGTAAGTGCAAAACATCCCAACTGTCCTTGTGCCTGGGAGGGAGGAATTTGCTGCCAGTGAGCACAGGCTGGGATTTCACTTTGGTTTAGCCATGGTGGACAGCGTTGCTGCTTTTCCTGAACATGTTGAAGGATGTGCCATAGGGCAGACATCACACACACAGCAGCCCGACTTATTTCACTTAATTGACTTGTGAGGGCTTTTCAACCCAGCTCTTGCTCATTTTCCCAACTAATTTTGGTTTTCTGCCAGAAATCATCCTGTAATGGAGCTCTCCTGCCAGTCTTGTCTCCTTGCACTGGCCTTTTTCTGTTTCTCTGTGCTTTTTCCGTTTTTCTGTCCCAGCCTTGTGCGACCTGACCCATCTCTAGTTTCCTGTTTTTCCCAGTTTTCATCTTCCAGCCATTCACCACCCTCTCACTCTCTTTCTTCATTCATCAAATCACTTTCTATTTTACCATCTTCGCATATGTAGTGTCCAGTACCTAAAGGGTGCTTGCAGGAAGGCTGGGGAGGGACTTTTCACAAGGGCATGTAGTGATAGTACAAGGGGGAGTGACCTTAAGCTGAAGGACAGTAGATTTAAATTGGACATTAGGAAGAAATTTTTCACTCTGAGATTGATGAGGCACTTGAACCGATTGCCCAGAGAAGTTTTGGACTTCTCATCCCTGGAGGTGTTCAAGGGCAGGTCAGAGGGGACTTTGAGTGACCTGGTTTAGCAGAAAGTTTGCTGGCCATGGCAGGGGGGTGGAACTACATCATCTTTAAGGTCACTTCCAACCCAAACTATTGTATGATTCTGTGATACCGTAAGCTGAGTAGGGTGGTCTCATTGATTTGGGGGGAAACACAGAGCGTGATGGCACTGGCAAAGGCAGCATGGCTGTTTGTAGTTTTCTTTAGTAACCTGTGTTTGCTTGTTAGCTGTGTCAGAGGGCAGGCC
This sequence comes from Edolisoma coerulescens, assembly GCA_013397115.1. Taxonomy (NCBI): domain Eukaryota; kingdom Metazoa; phylum Chordata; class Aves; order Passeriformes; family Campephagidae; genus Edolisoma; species Edolisoma coerulescens. The sequence goes on along the minus strand of VWZW01004513.1, from coordinate 415,536 downwards.
AGCACCTTGTGATTTTGGCTGCAGAGGGAAGTTTTAGCTTCTGGAGGTTTTTCAGGGTACACAGCTGCAGAAGACTTGATTGACTAGACAGAAATTAGAGTTTATAGCTCTGCTGGGTTGACCTCGGCCAGCTGCCAAACATACAACCAGCTGCTCTCTCATTCCCTTTCTTAATAGGACAAGAGAAGAAAAGAAGATGGAAAAGTTTGTGTGTTGAGGTAGACAGGGACATCACTTAACAGTTGCCATCACAGGCAAAACAGACCTGCCGTGGGGAGAATTAATTTAATTTGTGGTCAATCACAGGAGCTGGATGGTGAGAAACAGTGGTCAAAACTAAAATGCCTTCCACTCCCATCACACCTCATCTTTTTGCCAGGCTCATTATCACTCCTTCATTTCCAGCTCATCTACCTCTTCCCCCCCACCCTGAGTGGCACAGTGGGAGGGGTAATGGGGGCTGTGATCAGTACAAGACCGCTTCTCCCTGCTGCTCTTTCCTCCTCACACTTTTTCCCTGTTCCAGCATGGGTCTTCCCCAGGCTCAGCAATCCTTCAGAAAATATCATGTGCTCCAGAGTGGTCTCCATGGGCTGTTGGGGCACAACCTGCTGCACCATGGTCTCTCTGCTCGGTGCCTGAAGCACCTCCTCCCCTTCTCTCACCTGAGGGTCACAGGGCTGCTTCTCACACTTTTTCCATCCCTCCTCGCTGCTGTGCAGCATTTTGCCCTTTCTCAAGTGCCTTTTCCCAGAGGTGCTGTCGCCGTGCCCGAGGGGTTCAGACATGCCCTGTGGAGGGTGGGTTGGAGCTGTCTGGAACTGGCTGTGTCCATCCCAGGGCAGCCCTGGCCTCACAGAGGCCACCCTGGTACCCCAGCGCGGTCAGTGCCTGGGCACTGACACCCAGTGCAATAACTTGTCTAAAACAAGAGGTTGTTTCTATGTAGATGGCAAAATACCTTTTCTGGACACAGGAAACATTCTGTTGTCATGCTTTTGAATCCTCCCTTGGCCTACAGAGGTATTTCCAGGAGCTTTTTCAAGATACCTTCCTATACTGGTCACCATGGTCATGGCCTGGGCTGCCCCTGTGGGGCACTGGGGTGGGCTGTGGTGAAAGGTGGGATCACTGCAGGCATAAAAACAAAGTTACAGCCTAAAACTGAAACTTCTGTGTGCTCCAATTATGGGGTTTCCAATTGAGTGCTGTCAGTCTTGCTTACCCAAGCAAAGCATCTGTCTAAATATGTTAAATCATTCATAGGAAGAGTGAGATTCATTTAGAAGTGAACTGTGTGTTTGCACAACACAGTGATTGCTTATTTCTTTGTGGGTTTTGTTCTTTATGCATTTTGGATATTTTCTAGTAGAATAATAATAATCTTGATTACTTTCTTCTGGTAACATTTAAATCTGTCTTCCATCCCCCTTTCTTTTTGGAAAAGATATAATTAACTTCTTGTTTCTTTTTTTTTACGTCTAGGTGGACTGTATTATTTATTATCTTTTATTTATCTGCCATAGCAGCCAGAGAAGGGATAGTCTTGAATCAAGAGCTGCACAGTCCGTTGTCATAGTGCTCCTTTTTGTTTAAAACAAAACAATTTGTTTAAATAATTCAGGAAGAAAAAAAACTCAACTTTACATATATTTCATTTCTAGTCTCTCTAGCAATAAAAGGACATGTGGGAGTCACTTAAACCCCTGTGTATTAAATGTTACTGCTTTGTGGTGATTATTGCTATTCTCTGCGATTTGTCTTTAAAAAGCGAGAGGGAAGGCGAGTCAAACTTGGCCTCCCTTTGTGTGAGGGTGGATCCTCAGAGGTGCAAAGCAGCCTCTGCCCCCTTTGCACACCAGTGGCATTGGTGGGATTTTTTAATGTTGCAGTATTTTTGCCACATGTATTCATGCTCAAGCTGGATGTAATTTTAAGGCTAGAACATGAAAGAGCTGTTTTAGTTGGAAGTGTCTTAGGAGGCTTACTTATTTTCTCTTTTTGTCTCTCTCAGGTTTTATCTATTACTTGAAGGAGACAAAGAAAACATGAATATAGAGGTTTTTGTCCATTGTGGCTTTGATCTGTTCCGGGAAGGAAATAAGAGCTGTGTTGATGCACCCTGTCTCTAAAGGTGACCCTATACCACTGTTGAAGATCAGAGATTGACTTTCATCCCTCCTAGCTTTTAATGTGCCAGGGAAGGAAGAACAGGGGACCAAACCTCTTTGCAAAAGCTTTTCCATTTTATTGCACAGCAGAAATTCTTGCTGTTTCTGTTCTTTCCTCTCCCGCCTGATGCACTTGAAGGAATGCTTAGTTTTGAGCTGGCACTGAGAACTAATAGATAAGCTGGTGTGGAGGAGGCTGGCTATTTGGACTGCAGCAGGTCGGGGAGAGCTCAGCACTTGAGACATGTGAGAATCGGGGAAAGATGGAGAGCTAATCTCAATGTTACTTTTACAAGGTTGCAGGCAACATGAAGTCCTACATCCTATGACTGTCATGGGGTATATTGACAGGTAGGCTGTATTTCAGGGTTTCAAGACAATTTTTACTGTTCAGAATAGCAGAGAAGAACATCTAGGTGTATCCAATCATTTGTTATTCAGGCATACAGAAATATTTGCATGTTAGCCTAATTCTGTTCACATTTACACGTATTCTTATCCTTTCCTGCAGAAAAGAGGAATTAAATTCCTTTGATGAAAATCATGCTGAAATGCTGACAAGGAATGGAATGAGTGTTTTCCACTGTTATCTGAATAGTCCAGTTAACTTAGAGACTGTTGATATGCTTGAAGGAAAAGCTGTACTGAAGTACATGTAATTTAGCTCTACAGTCAGTTTTATTGTCTCTTAATAGCTCACTTTGTAGCACTGAGAGATCTTGTTCTGAAACAATACAAATCTTAAGAGTTATTGTAACTTACTTCATATTATTGAGTCCTAATGCTTTAGGTTTGCAGAATAAAAGCACAAATCCTACAAATGCCAAAGTCTTTTGGCAAGTTAAACTATAGTTACTATATGTAGGTGTCTAGTAGAGGGGACTGAAGAATTCATGCGATGTAGGAACACAGGACTTAATACTTTCCAGCAGTAACCTCTTCTACCCTTCTAGTAACCCCCACTACTACTCAGAAGCTCCTGGGCTTTAACTGTGGTAGTGCAATGCATAGGTGCATGAATTGAGTTTACATTGTTCCTCTTGCTGGAGAAGTCACGTTGACTTTTCTAGTGTAGGTGATCACTTGAAATACAAAAAAACCTGGAAAAATTATCTGTGAGAAGCCTCTGTAAGACAAGGTAAAACTTCTTCAGAAATAATCAGGAAGCCAAAGAAATGCAGTTAGAAACACACTAGTAGCTGTAGTAGCCTACAGCTGAAACCTGAGTAACATCCAGTTACATACAGGAGTTCAATTCAACGTTAAGTTGAAATTGCTGATGAATTTTAACCAAAAACCCTTTTTAAATTAGGTTTGTCTTTCTAAATCAGGAGTTGAATCATATTTCCATTATGGGTTACTGATGCAAATGATATCACAGATTCTTTTTTGAATGCACTAGTTTCAGTTGTACCTTTTCTAAGTGTATGGGGAAAAGTGCTCTTTATGATTTGGGTAAGACTTTATTTGATACTTACAGTATGGACATATTTAATGGCCTCTGAGCAAAATAATTTTTAATGCATTTCTGATAGTTTGTGAGCAGGAGGAATTTTTTTATGTGCAAATTACATTTGCTTCTGTAAGAACAGATTTATTTTATTTTAATTTTTAAGTTTTAGTAGTTATGGCAAGGATGAGGAAATTGGACCCTATATGTCGGAACAAGTGGAATTCATCACAGAGCCCCAGAATCACAGCATGGGTCAGGTTGGAAGGGATCACAGTGGATCATCAGGTCCATACCAGAGCACACGGCCCAGGAATGTGTCCAGGCAGTTCTTGAGTATCTCCAGTGAGGGAGACTCCACAGCCTCTCTGGGCAACCTGTTCCTGTGCGTGGTCACTGCACAGTAAAGAAGTTCTTCCTCGTATTCAGGTGGAACTTCCTGCGCATCAGTTTCTGCCCGTTGCCACTTGTCCTGTTGCTCGGGACCACTGAGAAGAGCCTGGCTAGTGGAAATTTCTGGCAGTGTCTTGCAGGTCAGTTTCCGTCGTTGGCAGAGGTAAGGCGGGTGTTCCAGGGCTGCAGAGTCTCATCCCTAGGTATTTGCATTTGGATGAGCAGATTGTGCTATGCCTGTTTGTCTGCACTGTCTGGAAGGGGCCTGAGCTGATGGTTCAGCTGTCAGCATAAATATGTATTATATATAATATGTATTCAAAGACATCTCATGTGAGGGTACAAAGAAGAAGGAGCCCGCCACTATTCAATGCTGACAGGACCAGAGTCTTTTGAACTTTTTGTTGTAGAAGCTTAGGCTGCATTTGTTGAAAGAAGTAGTACCTTGTTAATAATGATTCTTGTGCTCCTAGTTTGTCCTACGGTGTTTTTGTCAATGCATTTCCTCTGTTACAATTTTTTTTCTACAGTGCTTGTAAAAGTATACAAAATCTTTCTGCAGTCTAAAGAAGACTAATAACATATTTAAACTCACCAATTTAAACACTTGTACTGTTTCCTTTTCTTATTAATGAGTTGTCTTATTTTGCTTTACTTGAGTGGGTCAGAGGCTTTCTACTTGTGAATTTAAATGAGTTGCTTCATTTGTCCAGTCCAACATCAATATATTATATTTTTTGTCCTACCTTTCTAGTTCAAATTAAAAGGCTGAGCCTAGAAAATTTGTAGGATGTAGGATGTCTGTTTGAATCCCTGAAAGCTCTTCCAGAACTTTATAAACTTAGAAATCTGTATCTTGACATAACATATGCTCCTGAATCTGTGGAGGGAAATTGTCACTGGAAAGTGTCTTTGAGCTTTAAGATTTCTGTCACAGGGATTTTATTTCCAGACAAGTTGCTGTGTAATTAACTGATGACTTGAAATCACAAGTTCTTGTCAGAAAATGAAATACTACATCATTCTGAATTGAGATCTGTTTGTTTGAAAACAAAGTTAATTGTCCTATGCTTCTTAATACTTAAACTTCTTTTGTGGTTCTCTTTCTTTAGAAAATGGATTATCGTAAAAATTCTGAGTATTTGGCTTATCTTCATTAATTTGCATTTAAATTATGACTTTGGTCTTTCATGCAGCTAGAATATAAAGAAGTGCTGATAAAGACATAATTAGGTAGCCCTTTCCTTTAAGGGTTTATAACTGCTTACTACTAAGGTACGTGAGGGGAAAGGAAAAGAAATTGATAGTGTTGTGCTGATTCTCCGATACACTTTTCCTGCATAATGCATCCATTTCATGCCCTGAAGTTCAAACCAGGAATCTTTTCTACTGGCATGCAAGAGTTTTATGGGATAATTGACCTTCATACTCTCTAGTCTATAAAAGAGAGAGCAGAGATCTGTGAGATTGTGAATATACATATAGAATGCATAGAGAATGTATTGTTTAAGCAAGATAGCATTTAGCAAATTGCTGGGTTTCCCCTTCCTCTATTTCCTTTGCTTTTCCATTATGTTAACACTTAGATTAGAATTCAAGCTACATGGTCACCCCCTCAAGTGCTTTTGTACGAATAAGCAAAGGAGGGGGGATATGACTGTTGTATTCACTTACGTGTGCTTGTGGAGTCACCTCAGCAATGTAAATAGGTTTGACACATGCAGTAAAAGCATATCTGTATGTGTATGAATGAAATGGCTAGAAGTCTAGCTCTGAATAGTTAAAATAGTGTGCATTCTATAAAATATGTTAGTAATATTCACTACAGGAACTCTGCTATGAAGCATGTGGTTTTACGAGAGACATAAAGGGGAAAAAAGAGGAGGCAAACAAAACAGAAGTGTAAGGAAGAGAAGATAACCACAGAGTGTCCTCTGTCTCTGGGGAATCATCTCTAAACTGGGAGATCATGAGTTTCTCATGTTGTTGATAGTCTTTCAATTCAAGAAGTTGAGAAATATGAAAGAAATAATTAATTGCTAGCTTAGACTATCTTCTGATTCTCCCTGCCCCAAAGATTCTAACTTCAGTTTTAATTTCTGCTCATAGAGAATCATAGGCTTCCTTGAAAAACTTTGAGTGTCTCGTCAAAGCAGAATACAGAAAAAGTAATAAAAGTTATTTTATCTGCTCAAAACAACACAGCTCATTCAAACATTGTAGCTTTATTTTTTGGGTTTTAGATATTTTCAGAACTGTTAAAGATTTTTTGTGTTATTATCTTGTGGGATGCAGCTGTTAGTTACCCATTTTACAGCTGAAAGTCGTAGATTTACACGTGGCTTCAAGCTGAGTTCTGAATAGAATTTATCTCTTACTTACAGTGATTATCCCACGTAGGAAGTGAGGCATCTTCTGCACACCTTTCTGCCATCGAATGAAAACTGGTGGCAGACTCAAAATTTATGATTCACATTTGGATTTAATAGTCACCAGTGAGTCTTCACCTCGAGATGACAAACAGCTTTGGCTGTTGCAGCAGTTCACATAAACATTTTTCCACCTGCTAGCATCTTTTTGCTTTGTTTTTATTAATTAGTTCCTATCTGAACTAGGACAGACACTAACAGTGTTACCCTGCTTTTCCTTCTTTTTTTTAAGGTCCTGAAGAATTTGTGAAAACTGGATTTTGATTTTTTTTCTATTTTAAGGATGTGCATATTTAAATGTGACGCAAGTAGGATTTATCACCATTTAAGGGAAGAATAGAAGATTGTTTTAACTCCTCTGTCCTAAACAGCCAGTTTTCCCAAGCTCAGTGAATCTTTTCTTGGCTGGTGGTTTTGAGCACTTTCTATGCTAATGGCTAGAAGTTTTCTGGTTTTTAGCCTTCTTGGAAAAGAGGTGTATAAACCTTGACATTGTATATGGTAATACACAAATTCTGGCTGATTGGCTAATATTTTTTAAATGTGCCATGCCTTTTTTTAATGATTATATTTTTTAATATATGTGGTCTTTTAGACAGGAATTGCTGTAGCTCATTGCCTCCAGACTGAATTCATGCAAGAAACCCTTGGCTGTATTAGGTGCCTGTGCATTGTAGCCCATTTTGCTGTTTAGTATTGTAGCAGGAGATCATGCCTGTACTCTTCCCACAGATTACGCTAATGGGATGTTTTATAGCTGGATATATTGCCTGCCGTCTTTAGACTGCACTCTCGTTCCTGGAGCCATGTATAAACGTCTCTTACCCTGAATATTCTGCCGCTGTCACAAAGTTAGTGGTTTCCTGGTGGAGCATATGTTGCCCATATGGGCTGCTCTACATGCTGCTTCCCCTCCAGTCATTCCTATCAACTGTGTTGTGGATCTGAGAGTTCTAAGTTCCAACACTGGATGACCTACATATGGCTGTAAAGTAGCCTTTTGTTTTTTTGGCCACTGTAATTATTTTGGTTCAACTGTTGAAAGTGTTTAGAATAAGTTGTATCTAGAACTAAATATATCATGTTTGGCTTTGTGCGAAACATTTGTGTTGTGAGCTTTGGGTTGGTGGTGTTTGTTTTCTCAGAGCGGGGAGGTTTGGTTTGTGCTCCTGGCAGCTGACAGAAGGGCTGGAAGAGCTGCCGGTGTGCCGGGTGCCTGTGCGAGGAGCGGAGGATGGTCCCACACCAGCATTCCCCTGCCGCACTCAGGGTGCGCACGAGCCCCGGGCTGTACGGCGAGCTGGACAGGCACTGGGGCGTGTGAGCGAAGGAACGGCCCGGCTGGCGCCTGTCCCAGAGCCCGCTGGCTGGCAGGGAGTCTGTCACTAGTGCTGGCCAGAGGAAAGGACAGCCAGGGCATGGGCTGAAATGGGAGCTGAGCTGGATGCTGAATCCACCCAGAGCACCAGAAGGATAGGAAACAGGGCGAATGAATTGATGGCAAGAGTGGTGCGTGCTGGAAAACATCCGTTGGGATTGATGCAAAGACAGTGATAGCAGTGGGAAATAACAAAGAGGTTTCTTCAGTAATAACAGAACATAAATTAAATTAATAACTGCCTAAGCAGTTTGTATTACAAGACTCTGAGATAATGCACCAATATAATAAAATCAATGACACGATGGAGTTCTGTAGCCAAATATTTCTTGGGCAAAACAAACTAATAAAACACAGCACCGAAGGGCCATCTGCTAACATGGGACACTATATTAAAACCTGTCATATTACCATTAGCACGTGTGCATGCATGTAAAATGGGGTCCTGCAAATCTTTAAAAAGGAAAAAACAAGCAATACTATTTGTATCTAGTGTAAAAGCTATTAAAATACAATAATTCCAAGAATATTTTGCAATTCCCCTTGTTGATACACATATTCGTGATTGTGTGGGATATTTTTGAGTGAGAGAATTAAATCCTTTTTCCGAAAGGTAGAAATTGTCCGCGTAAAGGATTCTTGAGAAAAGACTTGGCACGTTACTGAACATTATGATAATAGCAGAGCCTAGTGCTAACTTTTAATCTGTATTAGCAATGTAAGGCAAAAAAGCCCATTTCTGGGAGCCCACTCTGCATATCTTTGTGAGAAACGCACTTGTAAATGAAAAAGTATGACACTGATCAGGAAAATCATAATTCTTATGTACTGGGCCACTCTTGGCTGAACTGAGGCAAATTGTGTACGGTTCTTCCCAACTCCCTTTGACGCGGCAAGATGATTATGCAATCTGTGTATTACCTCCGCTTCATTGTCTTGCTTTTTTCAGTTTCATTGTTTTTGTCATATTGAGGAATTTATGATTAATCTCAAATCAAATTAGTTATCATACAAGCCTTTTATTCTGGCTGTGGTTGCACCGTAACTTGCCAGCCTTTGTACTCTTAACAAAGAAATAAACCTGAGATTTTTGCCACTTGCTTGGTGGTGTCTGGATTTTCACCAGTTCCTGACCATGGTCTGTTCCTGCTGCATCCTGGAGCTGGATGATCACTTACTCAGTTCACTCTATTGCCGTGAAGAAAGAGCCTATCACTTTTTGTTCTCTGTGTGTTGCTTATACGTCTTGCCTGGGAAATTATGCAGCCTCTCATTTGTAAGTTGCCTTCTAGAGGAAGGATGCTTTTGGAAAGAAGCTCTTTCCAGTACAACAGATCTATTAATACTGATTTCTCCATCTCAGGAGATGTCTCTTCAGTGACCAAGGAGTCTGAATTTTTCCCCAGGAGCTGTGGCATTTTGATCAGCATCCTAAATTGCTAGAGAAAGTCTCTCTTCACTGAGTACTTTTTAGGATCTTTCATAGTAATGCTACCCTGCTGTAGGAATGAAATGAGGGGTAGAAGCTGGAATATACACACTTCTAAGCAGTGTGTTGATAAGATAGGAGAAGATGGCAAAGCCTAAATTTTGGGTTCCTGTGCAAAGGTAAATAAAACTGACAATTACCTGTGCTGATGGTAACACTAAAGCTTAAAAATTATGAAGCTACTTTTTTGGTTCCCCTCACTATGTCTCAAAGCTTTTCCCCTTTGGGCAAATAGAAACAGCAGACCCCCCAACTCTGTCAATAAAGAAAAATAGTGAGTTGAATCCTGGTCTGTGTCCCCATGTGTAACAGGGAGAAGTGACCCATATTTACATCACTCATGTCTGTTACTTGTAGGATGCACTATGTGTTCTGTAGGTGCATCTTCTGATTTTAGCTCTCAATTTTGTCTTCTTTCAAGGCATAGCTAATTGTTTCACCTCTTTCACCTGCATGTACAGCTTGTATGGTTTCTGTACCTTTCTTCCTGCTTTATCCTTTCCCATATCTCTGCCTTAAATGCTTCTGTGAAATCTTAGAAGGAAGGCATAAACTGAGATTTTTCCAAAAACCCTGGGGAAAATATTAGGGAATTTACAATTCGATTACAGTTGCTGGTATATATTGGATTTTGGGGACTTTTTGAAAGTTTATATTGACTCTCAATGGCTGAACTCCCAAATCCAACAATTTCATGTTTTAACTGCAAGATTAAGCTTTCTTTTCAACATTTTTTGTTTGTTTTTTCTTTTGGGGAGGCAGGGGTGGAAGAAATGGTGTAGGAAGAAGTGTTTCCTTAAGCATTTCCAAATTTTAATTAATAAGATATGATCAGCTGATTTGTCACAACTTTTCAGTGTCTAAGGAAGAAGGGGATTGGGAAGGGGACCAGTTTATGTTAGTTTGTAAAACAGGCAATTCTGTGTTTACCATGTTTACAGTAAAGGCTATGAAAGCACCAAGCTGCCAAATACCATTATTCCAGTGCATTTGACAAAGTAGGACAGTGGAAAGGCGGTGTCTTGAGACTCATCTGCGAGGGTAAATACTGGCTCAGTCTGATTGTCTCAGGAGACTTTTAAATCTCACAGAATGGGTGGAGTTGGAAGGGAGCGCTGGAGACAACCTAGTCCAGCCTCCCTGCTCAAGCAGGGTCCCCTGAAGCACATCACCCAGAATTGTGTCCAGATAGCTTTTGAGTTTCTCCAGAGGAGGAGAATCCACAGCCTCTCTGGGAAATGCAGTCTAAGATTACTCACGAGACAGACAAAATTTCATTTCTTTTGATAACTTTGAAGTAATTTATTGTGGTTTTTTTCTTTAAACTTTTCTTATACCAATTCATCAACATGGTACTTAAAAATGAAGGATTTCTAAATTATCCTCAGTAACCATATCCCTTTTAGTGCTCTAGGCAGCTTGATTTATTTGAAGTCAGCTTTGTTCTGATTCTGGGTTTACACTAAATGACTTCCAGGCATTCCTGCCAACCTTGAATTTTCTATGATTATATTGGAGCAATGGATGGTTACATGATTAGATTCAACTGATATTTCAAATTTAGAGTTCCAGGACTGCAAACATGACTGATTGCATGTGTGATTGCAGATTAGGTAATTAGTTTGTTAAAATCTGTTCGGAATTCATATAGGTTTAGAAAAGACAATTTTACTACTATGAAATAAAAGCAGTTTTTTCTAACTGTTGATAACATCTGCTGCTGTTTTAATTATGAACTCTAAAACAGGTTTATAAGATTTGGAATTTGTCACTTGGATTGATTTCTTGTCCCCTCTGGACTGCTGGGGTGTAGGGACTTTGTTAACTAGTTGTTCTGTTCTTTTCAACATTAATATGTATCCTTTAGAGTCAATGTGCTTTACCAAATTTATTAACCATCATCCTTTCCTTTCATTAATTAGAATACTAATTATCCTATTTCCCCCCTGAATTTCCTGCCAAGAAATCTGTGAAGCAGTCTTGCATAATAGATTTAATTGAAGTGTTTTGGTTAATAAGACCGATCTGAACATACTTGGTTCAACTTCTTGGTTCAGTTCTTTTCCACAACTGCTTATTTTTTTAAACTTTCTCTTGAGATTCAGCTTCATTTGTGTAAATGAGATCACCCTATAGCAGCAACGAATTAAGTTTGGGTTTCAATCAATTATTTAAATGTCTGATTTTACAGCAACAAGTGGTATACAATGGGCATTCTTAACCTCATCCTCACTGAGGTAATAGGGTTTTGGGACTGTCAACTCATTGCCTCTGTCTCAACAAGTGCTCTCTCTGTGGAACTAGAGTTGTGTCGATTGATTGCATTTTCCCTGACTTAATTAAAGTACCTGCTACTTTCATACGCATTTATGGAGCTTTTAGTCAAACAGCTTAATTGTCTGCAGTCAACAGCTGAGTTTGGCACTGGGGCAGTGGGGTACCTCAGGATGGAAACTGCCTTCTGGAGAGTTACCTGACATGCAGGGAGGACAAACGTGCACGCATCTGTGTAGATGCTGTTTATAAAGATGAATGTCACATGAGAAAATTGTTTTGTGATTATTTTTGTGACATCAGACAGTTTGACACTAGTGTGTATAGATATATTACAGGCAAGTTAAGGTGGTAACTTTAATTCTGGTTTATTTTGAGTTCATGGTTTTTGCAAATTGAATGGGTAATTTAAACACACCTTGAGTATACAGTTCCTTATCTTTTAACTAATAAAAGCATATTCTATTGTCACTCCATTTTAAACCTCAGAACAAGAATTCCTGTTCATGAGAACATTTTATGAACTTCCTGCAAATGTCTGTTACTACGGAAGGAGAGATGGGCTAGCAGTGCCGCTAATATATTGACTGTACTCGGTCCTCTGTACAGTCAAACCTCTTGATACACAGTTTTTTAGTTTCTCCGTGGGAAACCAGGAGACTTTCTACTATTTATATCTATCTAGCTAGCTATCTATGAATCTAAACAAAGCTTCAGGAACAGCACAAAATAAGTCTAGGGTGTTGATCTAACCTCAAGGATTTACTGCAAATGAGGTCAATATTTAGAGCTTCTATGGGATGCTGCATGCATCTTATCTAAAAGGACCGAATGTTAAGCAGTGAAAATTAGAGATCATCACCAGCTTCTTCTTTACTTATTTGTAGGAGTAGCAAATATTTACTGAAATGAGACAGAGCTAGACTGGATATGTTATTTTATGGAAAGAGCTAAATCCCGGAATCCTGACAGCTTACAATCTAGCTAGTGGGCATCAGTTTTTTCATCCAAAGTGAGAGTGTTTAAAATAGGTGTAATTCAGCTTTACTGGAGAGAGTTTTGGCCAAAAATCATAAAAATACTCAATCACTTGATCTAGTGCAATGTGGTTTTTTCTTTCTTTCCAGTGAAAAATATCAGATGCTGAGAGGAAAAACAGGAAAGGGGGGAAAAATAAAAAACACGAAAGCTCTTAACAAAACCAACACACCAGACTAAAAGCCTGTGTATGCACTTCCAACTAATCATGCCTCTTTGTCTAACTTCTCTCTCCAAGCCGAAGTTAAGCAATCCCTTGAACTTTGAGATTTATTTTCCTCATTGGTATTCGAATTGTTGCTTTTGGGGTTGATGTTGGTTTGGAAGTGGTAGTAGCTGATAAACAGCTCTCAACTGGTAAGTGGCTGTAGTACCTTGCTGGTGCTTCTGCTTTTTGCCTTTCCTCCTTTCTGCAAGTTTGTTATGAGTTGGGTGGTTTGTGCTTGCTTGCATTGCTGAGCTCCGAGGGCCTTTCAGAGGCAAGTACTGCTGCCTCTGCCGGGTGTTTCTCTCTGGCAAGGCAGCAGAAGCCAGTGCTGTCAGCTGGTCATCTTCTGGAAACACTGCTGTCTTGCTGGTAAGGCATAAGTAGCTGAGACAGTGTTTTAAAGCACAAACATACACCATTTTGTATGAGGGCCGTTTCTGCTCTCCATATCACTGCAGTCCTCTTACCGCACCTATCTTAGTTCTTCTGTTGAAATTAGTACCCTTTGTGCTGGCACACACCTGGCTGGACTTGGGTGAAGAAACCCTTCATTCTTTCTCCTCTTTCATGGATAGATTCTGCCAGTGTTGAAATAGTTGGGAATGTACTCTTTGTTACTTGTGGATACTGGAAAGCCTTGTTCATGATGGATAGATGGATGTTTGACCTTTGAAGTCAGGGAGAAACTCAATGTGAGTGCAGTGGAACAGAGTAAAGACAAATGTCATGGGGCAGAACTCTGCCAGGGACTGGAAGGAGTGGGAAGGATCATTTTAGGGTGGAAAGTCATTTTAAGGGAACTGGAAGACTCTAATCAGTTCTCTTTTAATAGCTTTTTCAGCACAGCTGAAAGATCCGGCTGCTGCATAAGAAGCTTGCCTGCTTTCCTGCTGTATTCAGCCTCTGAGTTAAAACTCATTTGGACGATGCCATTCAAGAACTCACAGTCCTTCCTACATTTTCTTGCAGAATAAGTGGAGAAGGCAATAAGGAGTTACATATTGATGAATCAGAAAAAAAAAAACCAGTATACAGAGTCTTGGCAGACATTTCTTACCATAGTTGACATACACTAACTGTGCAGCAGATGTATGACTAAAAGTAATTTGTGGCTGTGAACATACTCTGTTTCTCTGGTCAGGATGATAAATTTCAGATGTGTATACACAGTATCAACTAAACCATGCTCTGTTGTCAATGAAAGAGTCCATATGAAGATTTTTAAGGAAACTGATGCTCAAAAATACTTCAAGAAAATACATTTACCTGTTTATCTGACCCTCCGAAGCAGAATATGAAACTTGAGTCCTTGAAAAATAAGTAAAAATTTTAACACTTAATGCCATCATGTCTAGTGATAGAGGAGTACTATGTAAGGTTGTGTCTTTAGACCTGTCTAAATCATTAGGGAGCGTTTCCTTCAATCCCTTTGCAGTTTGCATGTAATTAATTTTGAATAAAAATAAGAAATTAATAAAATAATAGAATAAATAGGAATATTCTAAAGTCACTGTAGCCTGGCATCTCCGTATGTAGCAATCCAGGTAACTCACACTTCAGAATAACTGGGCTAAGCATGCAGCTCTTCTGAAACAGCATCCCCCCACCTTGTCCCCCAGCACAACAGCTCCTGCAAGAAATAATAAGTCCTCCACAGCTACCTCCCCGTACATATGGTGAAGACTATGATTTTTCAGTCAGAACATTATTTCTAAAATATTCATAAAATATTGCTGGTTTTTTCCCCTTTAGGAAAAAAAACCCAAACCAGTGCTGTAAAGCCAAATTGGATTAGTAACTCTTAGAAGCACAGTTAAGTCATCTATAGAGCCATTGTCTTGTTTTGCTGTGGATCAAGCAGTAACTGGTGTTTTCAGACATGCTTTGACATTTGCTCCCTGGTGAATTTGATCTGACTCTAGCAGATGTAGGAGATTCATCACATTTTGGTTTTTTTTCTTCCCTGAGTGATGCTGGAGGAATAACTAGCTGTGTTTAAATACCTTGCATATACTTTTTGCTTTTAGTCTTAAGTTTGGATTTCAGCATAATTAACTCTGAATTTCGGCTATTTCTAAGGCATAGTTCTGGAGGATGACTTCAATCTGTAAGCTAAAAACTTTGTTCTGGCACATATAATTTCAATGTACTGTGACTCTTTCTAGTTTCAAAAATCTCGTTAAACTACTTTGCATAGAGAAGCACTGTATCAGAATTCATTTTCTGGTATGGGCAGGAAGGGTGAGATTGCAGAATCAATGTACGCACTTCTAAGGACTTTAGCACATGATCTTCTGTCTATGGTACCTTGAACGTGACTTCCACATTTTCTGCTTTTACCAGCATGGTCTGGAGATGAGGGAACCTTTAAAGAATGCAGAGATGCTTGCAAGCTAAGCTATCCAAGAAATGTGAATGTGCTCAGTATCTCTCTCAGACAACTAAGTACTTAAGGGTGCTTTAATTTTTTTTTTTTAGTTAGGCAAGTGTTCCTGGTTTTACCAGTTGTATGTGCAGAAGACACATCTAGCTATTGCCTGATGTGTCTTCCTCTTTTCTGACAGATATCTTCCAGTGTTAATCCTTTTTTTATGAGTAACTTTGCTATTGATATGTAGAGAAATCATGAAAAATGGTCTCAAAAGCAATTTCCTGGGAGCTTTTGAAGAGGGAGGGTCAGCGGAATAGAAGAAATGGAGATTGTTTGAGAGATGGACAGCAAAAGGCTAAGATGCAAAAGTTGTGAATTGCAAAAAAGGAACCTCCAGCTGGATATCAGGAAATTTATTTCTGATGGTGAATGTGGTTAAGCATTGGAACAAGTTGCTCAGAGATTTTGCAGAATCTGTATTACTGGAGTCCTGCAGGCCTGGACTGGCCAAGGCCCTGAGCACTGTAGTAGTTGCAATACAGCAACTTTGATTGCTGACTTTGCTTTGAATAAGAGTTTGGACTGTATGTGTTCTACATATCCCACCCATCCTAAATTTTTCTTTGATTTTTATGCATGAGAAATACACAAATGATGTGTACTTGCATAGCATGCTTGATGCTTCCAAGAAATTTTGGATTGATTTATTTGGCCATATGTGTACCAACTGTATGGTGTATTCAGACATGGACAGGAAAACAGATGTGTCTCAAAAGCATGGGAAACACTGAGCTTTGGTGGCATTGCCCAAAAATAAGAAACTGCTAGGAAAATCCTAGAAAGAGCTATGCTTGGGGAGGGTTGGGGAAGCTTACTTTGTGACATGGTTTAGGACTGTGAGCTGACTGTAGCAATGTCACACGCCAGTGTGCTGGAACATATGGGCTCTTTCCACAGCTGGAGTTGCAAACGTGCTGCTAGTATTGTAAATTATATTGGAAGTAATCCTGTACAGTGAGAGCTACGCGTGGTGGCAGAGTTGACTTTTGGTAATGTCAGACCTACCCTCCCTAGTTAATCTCTGCCTGCTTCCTCATGTATTAATCCATTAAATGCACTGGGTGCAATTTAACCTAATTACTATATATTTTCATTGAAATATATACCGTTTGCTTCATGTGAAGTAATTGTAATGGGAAACTACATGGGTTTTGGGCATTCTTTTAGAAAATATTCTGAAAGAATAAAGAGCAAAAGCTATACCTCTGAAAGAGCTGAGATAGATCACGAGTTGGTTTATTTGTGATCTTTCATAAGCCCTTGAAGGCTTAAATTTTTGCTTAAAAGCTTAGCATTTTGGAGGCAAAAACAATGTTTAGTTTAAGCAGCAGTTTTAGCTGTTGGTAGTTGACTATGCAATTTTGGCATGTCTATGCTTGCTTGTTTTCATCATCTCTCTCTGCTCTTTTAACTAGAGAGAAAACAGTTTCCCCTTTGTTAAGGGGAAAAGTACTTCTTGTGAGGGTGGCAAAATAGGAAGATTTGTAGAAGATTAGGGCAATGAAATGTGTATGGAATCCCCTTTTAACTCAATTGTGTGCATATTGCAAAATTTATGATCTAATGTTTGGACTTTAGGAATAGAGAGGGATGATGGCTGTATGATGTGTACTTTCTGACTTATCTTCTGTATTACTTGGACACCTAATTTTTATGTGTTAGGATAGCAGCAATTAAGAGAGTGTAAGAACTCTTGGAACCTTAACTTGTGAAATGTTAATCAAACACATCATACTTCGAATACTTGTCAGTGTAGAAGAAAAGGTAAACTGAGAGGAGTTCACTGGTTTTTCTACACTTCATAAGTTTGGGAGTTGATTCCAAGAGGACAAAATGAAAGTGTTCCTGGTAGATTTTTAATGAGCGTTCAGTAAAAAGTAAATAGGAAACCGTATCTCTGCTCACTTATCTGCAGCCCATCTTACTCTGAGGTCCACTCTCTGATTGCTGTTGTACTCAGGGTTTTCCTTTAAGTTCTTTGCTTCCTCTTTTCTTCTTTTGCACACCTTTAATAAAGTCTGGCACAGGACATTGCCACTTGTATCTCACAAGTAGATTCCCTGTACCTGTGTGGTACGTCTCCTTGCCTATTTTCCTTAGCTCCTATTCAGAATTCTAAGACTTCTACAATATTTTTTAATCTTGATCTGACTATTTTTTTTTACTATGCACTGAGTTTAAAAAAATTCATGTATCCCAAAATACTATGTCAATCCAGTTCCCTTTCAAACCTTAATGAACAGTCTGTGACAAGCTAATTAGGCATATATATAACAATTCCAGACTTAGTAATATATTTATCTGAAAAAGTTATTAGATGCTGTATTGTCCTCTGAACATACAAATTATCTTGTTTGGGTTAAAATGTGGAGGTGGTAAAAATGGAATTTATTTATTGCTGTGTCCTGCAATTCCAGAAGAAACACTGGCACTGGTATTAAGTGATTTAATCTCTAGCAAACATTTGAAGAGAGGAAAGGAATATGATCACTTGTTGCCTGGTTTCCTGAGTTGGGCTGAGGTTCAGCAAAATAGTGTTACTTTACAATGATTTCCACATTTGGGCTACTTTATCAAGTCAAAGCACCATTGTTTCGTCTATTGGAATGCTAGTGACAAACTCCCGAACTTGGCTCAAACTTGGCTCCCTCACTTAGATCTCCTGCCATCTGTCCTTGGTCCACCCAGGCTGCATCTGATGCTGCTGCCTTTTCCTTCTGATCTCTTGCGTTTTATCAAACCTCATTCCATGGTGTGCCCTGGAAATTATTGCAGTCTAAATCAATAGTATAAAACTGTCAAGTTTTCTGCCACTCTTGTCTTTCCAGCTGCATTCCCACAGAGTACTGCACTTTTATTTCCTAGCAGGGAAGCATGGACTCTTGATATAAGAAAGGAATAGTGAGGTTTCCCTGGCATGGGCTGTTTTGGCAAAAACCTGTGAATCTTACCATGAGTATAAAAAGGAACGTCTTTATAAAAAAATTGATCATAGGTAAATCTTCAGATTCACATGTTTTTGTAATGAAAGAACTTTTGTTTGAAGTAACTTCTTGCCTAATGTGATTATTTGGATTGTTTTATTGGAGAATGTCTTGAAGCCTTTGTTCTCCGTTATTTGACATGTGGAGGCTCTACAAAAGGAGGAGAGAAATAATACATGTGCTGTGTGCTGTGCAGAATAAGAGTGAGGATCTTAGCGGTAACATGACCGTTGGATTTTCTTTGTTATTTGGCAAGTAAAAAACCAAAACTTTCCTGTAGAATGGGTTTTAGTAACAGCCTGTGTTTACTGTTGAGTTGAATACGCATGTAAAGAGTAAACAAATCTGTAGTATTATACTGTACAACCTCGTTGTTTGTTGTGATTCATTTGGTTTATTCATTGAAGAGGGAGCAAGTTATCGATACATCAGGCATGGTACAGAGTCATGTTTCAACTGGCAGACACTCAGCTTTTGTTTTCAATATTCTGTCCTGATTAGTATTCAGAGCATGGAGGAGAATGTGATGCAAGGGAACTGGTTTGCTGTTTTACTGACTGACTCAGCCATTTAACTCTGCTTCCTCAAGGCATCAAAGACTACAATAAAAGAAATACGTTTTGCCAATAACTTCCTATGGAAATAAGTGCAGCTTAATAACTTTTTTAATTACTACTAACATTATTGCAGAGTGGGAAAACTCCTTAATTAAACTTGTCTTCTTCTTTTTTTTTGTTCTCTGTAAGACTGTATTACTGATACTGAAATCCTATGTTAATCTAACATCTGATTTATAATTGGAGATGAGATTTTTTTTTAATTGAAATTTCAATTGGAAGGTGGTTTTTTCCAGTACTATTTCTTGTGGGAAAGCAGAATTTTCTATGATTTTATTCCTCCTTTTTTTAAAGTAGGATAAGTGATAAGGGTAAGGCCAGACTTCTCCAGACTTTTATGCTCTATTTTCACAGAATTAAATTTATCTCAGTGTTGTATTGTGCATTGCAATGTGTCTGATGGTCCCTGCTGCTTGCACTGAAGGACTGATGAGAAATGAGGTGCTGGGATACAGCTCTAAAGGACATAAAGTCTTTAGTTAAACATTGTATTGAACACATAATAAAACAAAATATTCTAAGGCAAGAATATTAGGAACCTAAACCCCAAAATTTCTCCATTGGTTGATTTAGAAAAATGAATCTGTGTAAAAATGGTGATATGACTGAATTATATCTTAACTATCAACCTTATTTTCATGGCAAAGAAAGGAGCGGGTATTTGCAGTCGTGAATAATTATGTCTTTGGAAGATAGTGGTAGTAGGCTTAGGTAGAAATTGAGAAAATAACTCGAGCATAAGCAGCTTGTGTCGAATGTAGGAAAATTTGGATCACAGAGATTATGTAGGGAGAAGTAAAAATTCTGCCTGAAAGGAGGACTCAGCTGGAGATGATTTCCATTCCTAGTCCTGGTTGAGAATTGCAGTCTCTCCGTCAGCAGTGAGAGAAGGAAGGAAAGGAGTCGAACATGGACAACACTGTGAATATCTGAGGAGGTGTACTGGACCCAAGTTGACACCTGGGCACCATGGGAGGGATACCAGAGTGACACCAGTCCCGTTTTCTAAGTTAAACTTGAGATGAGGGAAGAAGCAAAGAGAGCTGTGGGTTGTCTGCTTAGATAAGCCTGTTGAATGAGATGCACTTGTGCATGTGAGCTGGGATGAATACAAAGATGAAATCTTTAGGATTCTCTCTGAAGCATCTGTGAGGAAAGAAGATGCATAAAGAGAAAATTTATGAAATCTGAAAGACTGCAAAATTTTGAAAACGGTACAGAAATGGAGAAGACAAAGATACAACATGGTTTATATTTGAGAATAAATCATTGAAAATCTTGATGAAAGCTATTATGGTAACATCAGGCAATAGCTTATGCAATTTATGCAGTGTGGATGTGGAGATCTACATGGAGATGTCAGGAATTATGTTGTTTCTGCTTCTATTTGAGTAATGTGGATTCAAATGTTAAAGGTACATTTTTATTCATGGGGGTGAGGGTTGGTTGTTTTTAAGGGTGTTGTTCTGCCTTTCTGCTGGAGCATACCTGACAGGAGCAGGAGGAGAGGAAACATGGGGAGCAGCATGCTAGAATCTGTGTGATCACTGACTCTGGAGGCAGAAGTAAGGAAAGAGGAGAGAGAAGATGTGAAGACCCCAGGCTATTGCTAGGAAAGGGATGATTTTGAGGGTGATAAAGACAAATGAAGAGGATGTCAGGGTGCAGTAGGGGCAGATTGACCACTTAGGGGACCAAGCTGGGATCCTGAGGGGGGGCCAGAGTCCCGATCATGTCTTAAGACAGTGTTCAAGGTCAGCCTCCATCCAGTGGTCCTCTGGGAAGACCGTGGTGATGAGGCAGGTTGAAGACCAAGCCAGGGAAACGTGTCAGTGGGTGATGTTTGGGCTGAGGGTCAGGGAGGCGGGAGATGCGATGCTGGTGCATGCCATGTAGCCACCACAGGGGCCAGAGAAAAGCAACTCTCAAGGCGAGAGGCTCAGGACCTCTCTACTGCCCTTCACCACAACCTGCAGTGAAGGGGCTGATCTCTAACTCGTCCAGCACATTATACAGCAGAGAGGACAAACACAGTTGTTTTACTCAGAAATGTTTAAATACTGATATTGTCCATTACTCAAGTCCTCTGTTGTGCGAGCACGTATGTGCTGCAGACCAAATTAAAGC
This sequence comes from Edolisoma coerulescens, assembly GCA_013397115.1. Taxonomy (NCBI): domain Eukaryota; kingdom Metazoa; phylum Chordata; class Aves; order Passeriformes; family Campephagidae; genus Edolisoma; species Edolisoma coerulescens. Next base: position 394,547 of record VWZW01004513.1, on the reverse strand, counting down.
TCATCAGTTATGAAAATTGTGGTGGCCTTAATTGTGCACATCAGGTTGCAGAAAGACTTGGTGAGAACCAAGGAGCGTTTTCAGAAGGGAAGACAGAAATAACACTAGGAATGAAATTTGTAGGTTATAATTAGTAGGTGGTGTGATAGAAAATACCGTGGGTTCATTTCAAATGGTTAAGAAGAGGGAACTATTTAATTAAGTAGAAAAGGAAAATGAATCCAGAATCTTGATTATGAAAGAAAAAAGGCAACAAATGGTTTCTTTTTAAAGTGTGAAGCTGCTTCCTTCCTCCAAAACAACCCCTCAGGAACAAGGATGAGATGGAGAAAATGTGCTGATAAACAGAAATAAATTCTGAAATATTTGGATGACACAAATACATACCATGCAGAGGAAATCACTTATCGTAACAAAAGGCAGCACTAGAAATAGGGTTAAAAGGCATCAAAAAAGGAGAAAGTTCTGAATCACTATCAGGAAAAGCCTGAAAATCTGTTAGCTACTGTTACAAATTCCTATATAACAATTATGAGGATCCCTTTGCTTGAAATCTTTGAAACAGAAGGTACAGCTCAATGTATTTGTGATATTCAGGGTGGGAGTGTGTGTGAGTATTTCTCCTTTTAAGGGAATTTTAATCAAGTGTCTTCTTGAGGCTCTTAATTACATAAAGCTTACCCAGCAAAATATAGCTTTGGATAGCATTATTGTACCAGTCTCTTGTGTGAAGTCTGACAGATTTATTTTGAGTGTGAAAACTGTACATTTAGATTTATGTACTGTGTTTTCCTTCTACACTTAAATGTTACAGCATACAGTTCTGAGACAAGCTCGTTTTTCCAGAGAGGTGAGTGATTTTGCAAGAATTGATGAATTTACCCGTTATTAAATCTGCTGTGGAAAAAGGATATCTGCAGATGTTCAACTGCTGCTTTAAACTTTTTGCAGACTAAAATAACACTCTGACAAAAGAGGACGATGCAGTCATGTGTGGTATATGTATGTACGACCAAAATGAGATGGATTGTGGAATGCTCCATCTTGTGTTTCAAATACATGGTTCAGTATGACTAAATATGTAAATTTGGATAGTATGTCTATGTATTTTGGTATAGAAAGGATTAATTGAGTCCAGTGTACCTAGACATCTGAGAAAACATATTTGGTTGTAATGTGCTCAAGGATTGTATGTTACCTCTGCATCCCTTTTGGAAAGCTTTGGTTTTTTTCAGCTTGATAATTCAAAACTAATTTCAGCTTGAGAATTCGAAACTAAGTGGAGTGCTGCTTAAAGGTGCAATCAGATGTCATTAAAAGATCTGTATTGCTCTCCCCAGTAGTTTCAGCTGTGTAAATAAAGCCTTGAGAACTTTCTGCAAACTGACCAGAAGGACTGTGATGATCTAGTCTGACTTCCTAATTATATGCATGTAAAAACACAGTCTCTTGTTCCTTTTTTCAAATCCTTTCTCTCTGCTAGAATATTTGGTTCAGGGAGATGTTCCTTTATACTTAAGTCTTGAAATGGTGGAGAGTCTCCTATGTATCTTGATGATCAAGCCTAGTGGTGTATTAAGAATGTCCATTTGAGTGTATTAGATTGACTGCCAATATTGAATAATCCTGTAGCAATCACGGCTCTTTGATGTAAGGAGAACAAGACTTGTGGGGAAAAATAAATGCCTTCTATTAGATTGGTCTCTCTGACTGGGGGAGATGGGGAAATGAGAGGGAGTTTAGGTACGTGAGATATTAAAGTTTGCAACAAAAGCAAAAAGTCTCAGAGTTACTTATGTTGGAGAATAGGTAGTTATTTGTGGAGGGTGTACATGGTATTGGCAGGGGACGCGATAAAACTTTTCCTTACTTACTGGGCATTTTTCTGGTAGAATCTTATAATGCAACACAAAACTAAAGTTTCATGGGTTCATGAGTATTGAAATCCTCTAGATTAATGAAAATTAGTTCCCAGAGAGTTCTGGGAAATGGGACTGAGAAGACAGAAGGGGAAGAGCACTTTCATGAGAAGTGCTCTCTTTGTGGTTAAGGGAATGTTAAGTGCAGATTGGTTGCCATGTGCAGTTGCTTAGTTTCAGCCCTGTAGTTTTCATGAGATTATGTGCTGCGCTGGTTCAAATTCATATTACATGCTGAGAAATAAATGTATTCAGGGACTTGGATGTGTCTCTCATGGAGGATGTTTATTGTGATGGCTATGCAGATGTTTGTATTTATTGTTCAGATAGTGTCTAGATTTTGTTTGTGATAAATGTATTCCTGAAGCTCTTAGAAGAGTAGGAGATGAGAATGTTTGAAGGTTCATCTTGTGAAGCTAGGAAAGGATTTCAAAGTACAAATTTTTCCTACTGCAGGTTTCCAGGGTAGAAGAGTATATTACAAATAAGAGTGTACAAGATGAGATAATACCTGGATAGCTCATTCAAAGCTGAAGTCCTCTTTAACAAGCAGGGGTTGAGCTTGACAAAACTAAAGGTCACTTGGGTTAGCGCAGTATTTACTTTTTTTATGTGGCCTCTAATATTAAGGGTCTTTGAGCCTCCTAGTTCTGCCATACCATAGCTAAATTGGGTTGTGTATTGTCATGTGTGAAGTATGTATGTCTGTATGATGTGACAACTGTTAATGACCTTACAGGCCAGACTTTACCTCTGTTTCTTTAATTTCTTCTGTTTGTTAATTCATCAGAAAACCAGTCCAGCTAGCCAACTAGACTATGTCTTACAATGGCCTTAATCAGATGCCTAGACAGGGATTAAAAATGGAGCAAGTTTATGTCGTCATTCCCATAATTATATTAGTCTTAGGGATTTCTCAAATTAGGGGGTTGGGGGTTGTATTTAGTGTTCATTAGCATTTCTGCACATATAATCTGCGGTTGGTTTCTCTTCTAGTCTCCCAAGACAATTTTTGGTACATACAATGTACTTCGGCAAAGTGTTGATGCGTGCCTGTGTTACCCGCTAATCTTGTTAAATTTTTTTTAAATTAATGTGCTACTTGGAATTGCGGGCACGTAACTAAGGAGATAGTTTTTAGATCTGAGTTTATTGTCCTTAACCCGAAGAGTGATTCAGTGATACGGACTGCCTGCACTTACCTAGTTCTAGGGAAGTCAAAAAGCTTCACTTGAAAATAACTACTTAGAGTTTACATATTATCAATTTATGTTTCCCATCTCCATAAAGAACTGATATTTTCATGTTTCTCTTGGGATGATGGACTGGAGGACGGTAAATGTGTTGTTCAAAAGATGCTGATGTACAAGTATAATAATCAAGTGTAGGACTTGATGATCTTAAAGGTCTTTTTCAACCTAAATGATTCCATAGATTAGCTTGGAAAAGAAAACTGAATGCAGCCTTGGCATATGATCATATGACAGCAGATTGAGATGAGCACTTGATAGTAGTAGGGCAGGACTGCTACTTAGGGGACTCCTGACTTCCTGAAGAGAAGAGTTAACAAAAATTTCCAGTTCAGCACAGAGAAAAGCCAAGCCACTTCCAGGCCAGAGACCCATGTGCCTTTACAGGTAGGGCTCTGGCTGGCTAGGTTTTCTGCAATAAAAGACCTGGAGATCCTGATGGAGAGCAAGTAGAGTGTGAGTTGAGGGAATGAAGTCTGGTTGCACGTTCAGCTGCATTAACAGGAGTCCAGCTAGCAGGTTGAGAGAAGTACCTTTATTTTCCCATCTGCCTCACACTGGTGTGGTCACATCTGGAATATTCTGTCCATTTTTGGGTCCCCAAGTAGAAGATTGGAATCAGCAAGCTGGAAGAAGTCCATCATGGTCCCCTGAGATGACTAGAGAGGTGGAAGACAAGATAAACTAGGGGAGGTGAGGAGTTCTGGGGTGGTTTGGTCAGGAGCAGGTTAAGAATTTAACTGCTGTCTTGTAGTCCTTAAGGGGGACACAGGGCTAGAGAGAAGATGGACCAGGCTCTTTACAGAGGTGCATAAGGAAAGAACAGTTAGGAATAGTCACAAGCCACAGCATGGAGCTTCTGGCTAAATTTTAGGGGTCTGGGTGAGAATGTCAGAAAAAGCATTGGAACAGGTTAAACACAGAAACTGCAGTATCTTTAGCACTGGAGATATGAAACTTGTCTGGAAAAGGTCTGGAACAAAGTGATGTACCTTCAGCCTAGCATTGCTTAGAGAAGGAGGTTTGACTAGATGAGTTCTAGAGGTCCTGTCCATCATAAATTTCTCTGTTTTGCAGCCCTCACAGAGAAGGCAGATGGAGTATGGACACAATTCTGACTATTAATTAAATTAGGTTATTATTTTTGTGAAAATTATTTGGTAAAATAACTTAGTTTGGTGAAATATTTTTTAAACATTGTCAGAACCGAGAATAAAATGGATACTTTGTTCTGTATTTTATTCCAACTTCCATTGTTATCCTTTCTATTCCTTGAATTTAAGCCAAATTAATCCTGAAACATGTTGCCACAGAGTGTAATGAGAATATAACTTTCATTTGCCAGATGACAAACACAGTCTCTTAGTGTTGTGGTTTAGTGCAGCAGCCAGCTAAACACCAGACAGCTGTTCTCTCAGGACACCAAGCTATGTGGTGTGGTCACCAAGGAGGAAGGACAGGATGTCGTCCAGAGGAAGCTTGATAGGCTTGAGAGGTGGGCCTTTGTAAACCTCATGAAGTTCAACAAGGCCAAGTGCAAGATCTGAACATGGGTCAGGGAAATCCCAAGCACAAATACAGGCTGAGTGGAGAACGGGTTGAGAGCAGCCCTCAGGAGAAAGACTTGGGGGCGCTGGTGGACAAGAAGCTCAGCATGACCCAGCAATGTGCCCTGGCAGCCCAGAAAGCCAGCTGTGTTCTGGGCTGCATCAAAAGCAGCGTGGGCAGCAGGTCGAGGGACGTGATTCTCCCCCTCTGTTCGGCTCTGGTGAGATGCCACTTGGAGTACTGCATCCAGCTCTGGGGCCCCCCACATGAGAAGAACATGGAGCTGTTGGAGCAAGTTCAGAAGAGGGCTGCAAAGATGCTCAGAGGGCTGGAGCACCTCTCCTGTGAAGACAGGTTGAGAAAGTTTGGGTTATGCAGCCTGGAGAAGAGAATGCTCTAGGGAGACCTTACTGGGGTCTTCCAGTACGTAACGAGGGTCGACAAGAAGGATAGAGAGGGACTTTTCAGAAAGGCAGGTAGTGATAGGACAAGGGGTAATGGCTTTAAGCTGGAAGAGCATAGGTTTAGATGAGATATTCAGAATAAATTCTTCACTGTGAGCGTGGTGAGCCACTTGAACAGGTTGCCCAGGCTGCCTCATTCCTGGAAGTGTTCGGGTTGGACAGGGCTTTGAGCAACCTGGTCTAGTGGAAGGTTCCCTTCTCACGGTGCAGGGGTTGGAACTGGATGATCTTGAAGGTCTCTTCCAGGCCCAACTTCATAGAAGGGCACTGGTAGCTGAAGTTCCCACTATGGCCACATAGCACTGTATATTCCTACTGGGCATAATTCTCACAGTCACTGCGTGAGTGATCATCAGTTTTTGTGGCTGGAAGCTTTGTTTGTGTAGCTTTCAGGCATGACTGTTCTCCTTGGAACTCTGGCAATCTCAAGGAAGTAAGGCCGCAGTGCCATTGCGTACTCTGCATGGGACATGGTCTCAAAGAGTGCTGCCCCAAGGGACAGCAGAACACAGCTGCCCTAGCTGTAGAGTTTTGGCAGCCATTCCAGACTAAGAGGAGATTGCTGAAGCACAGCACAGAGAAAACAAATACAATGTTAGAAATCTAGCTGATGATTGTCAGCTAAATTCTACAGCAAATCTCAGGCAGTAGGAGTAGGTACAAAGAAAATTATTGCAACTGTACTGACAACCTCATCTCAGCAGAGATAGCTTTTGTTGGGGTGTGATATTTACTGCATTTAGGAAAAACACAGCAGATTCTTTTCTAGCATGGCATAGTGTAAAAGTTTTACTTTTTTTTTCAACAAGAAAGAAATCTGTCATTGCTATGATTATGTTTTAAGCACCTAAATTATTCTATATTGATTTATATATTTTCACTCTTCTGCCAAAAAATTAGGCAAGTCTGTTTTTTATTTCTTCTTTTCCCCCACAAAATACTTGTTCCTCTTCATTCTCAAAATACCTGTTTTTCTTTTCCTCTCAGATGCCAATCTGACCTTGCTGGAATCTCTCTTCAGATCTGTATTTTGGTGGTCAGTGAGGTACATTTGAATGCCTTCACATAAATCAAGCTTTGCTTTGCTCAGTGCCTGTGATTTTTATGCCATCACCTCTATTCCCTGAAGAAAACCAGCCCCCAAGCCCTCTGGTCCTTGTGAGACATCTTGCAATTCTGTCAAAGGATCTTGAATATGCTGCTCTGGACAATGAAAATATTTAAAGTTTCAAACTTAATGGTGCATAAAATACTTAAAACGAAACACCCTGTAAGTGGAATTGAATGACCAGTATGTTACTGGTTTTCAAACAAGCCACTAAAAGGTAAATGTGATGTTGTGCTTGTTAGATTATGACGAATGATAAATGTGTTAAGTAAGTGAATTGGCTGATTTTGGTACTCTAATATTTGATGCTACAAGTCACTGAATTGTTGCACTAGGATTATGTACACAGTGTAGTGTGCAGGGAATGACAGCAAACAGAATCCTTACAGACACTGTTTTACTTGGAATAACTTCAACTTGAAGAAAATCAAAGAACAGCCGAGGTTGCTAAGTGACAGCAAAATATTTATCCTTTTTTTAGAAAATCAAACCGGTTTATGCAATGAATAGTAGGGGACAGCATATATTGTGTGCCACCCACATGCTGTATAGGACCATTATTGCACATAATTAAGACCTGCATAATTCAGCACAGTAACCACAGCTATCACCTCTGTCTTAGTACTGATATTTTCTAATACTGTTTATTTAGTCTTCTTCCTCAGAAGAAAATCTGTCAAGTAACCATTATAAATGAATACTCTCTATCTCTGCTGTGAAATACAAGTATTATTCTTGTGTAGGCAGATACTGGAAGAGGAGGCAAGATGGGAGAGGGGGAGAGGAAATAGAGTGAGAATCACTGTTTATAACTGGCTATTTGCTTTGCAGGCTTATTCTCATTACCAGTGTGAGATGAAGCTCGCTAAGAGGCAATGATGTGGCACAAGTGTTTTGTTTTTCTGGAAGGAGAGGATAATGATGGGTTCAGCCTAAGGCTCCATGCCTTGCTCTTGGCTCTCACAGAGGAGCTAGCTGTGTGTGGCTTTGCAGTCTGACCCTGTGGATAAAGCCCTCTCCACCACCACGGAGGGTGGTGGGAAGCTGGAATTACAGCAGAGTTGGTGTAGGGTGAAGGCTTGGGTGGCTCTTGAGTCTCACCCAGCAACAGAGAGAGATTTTTCAGGTGTTGTTAGATGCAGTCCTGCCGTTCCTAAGGCTGATTTGGGAAGAGGAAAGCTGCTGTAATGGGCTGACCATTATCACCTCCCAGCTGAATTGGGAGACCCTGCAGAGGAGACACAGGGAGGAAGATGCTGAGCTCAACATCATTGAGCGTGCTCTGTGGCAAGAGTTAGTCCTTGTCAGAATTTTGACTCATTTTTTGGTTTTTTTTTGTTTTTCCCTTGACAAAGAGGTCGTCAGGACAAGAAACAGGTATGTTCAAAGATGTATGTGAGAAGTTGACTGGAAAAATATTTATTTGTACCTTCAGTTCTCTTAATTCAGGAGATGAAAATTTATCTCCTGACTGAAGTGGAAGAGAGGGACAGTTGTTTGAGGGAGCCCTCATCGGGCTCTTTTTCAACTTTGCTCTCAAAAATTATAGCTTTGACTAAAGTTTTTCAAAACCAACTGCTGTTGTCAAAGACATTATACAAAATGGCATCATTCTGAAATAAAAATGCTTCCTGTTTTTTGGACGTGTTCAGGGACTTAGGTTTGGTGCTACAGACAATACACATCGCAGCCTTGAGGGTTCAGGAACTGGCTCTTTGGTTGGCTCCTCCCTACCCCTGTGGTTTTGCATCCTGTGTAAGAAATATTTTATCTTGCCCTGTCTGTAGTTGCAGTCATCACCTCCTGCTGTTTCCCTAAAATACCCATATGGCCTGGAAAGGGTGACTGCACACTCCAGTGTGGGAGGAGACAAAATCCGATGGTGTTCCTTGTGTTGAGGCCAGGGGCTGGCTGGTGCTCGCGCGGGTCGCCGCCCGGAGCGGGCAGAGCTGCCGCCGGCGGTGTTCCCGGGACCGCCGCGAGGTGGCGGTGGCTCCGAGCTGCTGCTCCGGTGCCGGCTCGGGCTCGCCGCTCTGCTGGGGAGCGCTGCCCGCCGGCGGCCGCGCTGCTCGGGGCCGTGCGGGCGGCCTGGCTGCGGCCCACGCGCAGCACGCGCGTCACACTTGTTCGTTTTTAAGGCCAAAGTTTGTAGGGACAGTGGTGCTGTGAGCTGCGTTTCTGGCAGCTGCTGTTGGCTGCCTGTGATCGGGGCAGTAGTGAGCGCTCTGTGTGCTTAGGCAGTGAGAGGCAGATGAAGATGCTCTTAATGAAGCCTCACGCGCAGTGAAGCTACAGCTTTATTTTTTCCTTATGTCTTTCAAAGAGAAATAAGCACTGTTACTCTTGCAAATGCGTACATGCTTCATTTTTCCTTCGCTGGAGTTTATTATTTAAGGAAGCAAAACTTGTGACATTGGAATAACTCCCTAAACATTGAGATCTATTTGAAATGCGACTTCTTTTAAAAACAGGAATTTAAACTCTGCGTAAAATCAATTTATTTAAATTGTTTAAAGGTATGAGTGGAGCTAAACCAGAAGTGCCTCTAGGTTTTCATAGCCACCTTTCACTTTAGAAGGGAAAAAGGAAATCTTTAAATTTATGCTCAAAGAGGATTATTATTATAATGCCATATATTTGGATATATGACTTGTTTGAAATGTTAAATTCAAGGTGAGGAATTTTTTTAATAGTTAAGTGCTTGAGGCTCTTTCATGCCTTTAGATTAGTTAAATTGCTACTGCATCTTGAAAAAGTTATTCTTAATTTAATGAAATAGCTCTGAGAAATTTACTGTGTCTTAAATAAACATTTTCATTCTTTGATAGCTCACTAAGGTTAGCAAATGTAAAGTGAAAAAAATAGTTACCTTTTTGAAAGACATGGGGATGGAAGGGATGAAAAATTTTTATCTGTTGTGTGACTGCAGTAAAGAAAAAAACCAATCTGAGCGCAGTTAATCTTGTTTTCCCTTGAATTTGTCTTTGCTTATCTTCAGCCATTTTGCAGGATGCAATCAAATCTGATATTCTGAGTCACTGGAATTTAGTTATACATTCTCCCATGAAGCAGCAGTAATTGTTTATGAAGTCATACAGAGTTACGACAACAGATTCTATACCAGAGAGAATGCAAAATCCAAACAAGCAATACAAAACTTAAGCAGGTTAATGGAAAGCAACAGAATCTGTGAGGCTTTGCTGTACACTTCTGGTGGAATTCCAAGTTTACTTTACATTTGGGGGTACGTGTAGTAATGTAATCTTTTTTAATTTTAAATTTCCTATTAGTGGTTCTTTCTACTAAAACTAAAATGTGGGAACAGGGGTACTGGCAGTGAAGATGAGAGTAGGCTGAAAGCGAAGGTCTGATGTGTATGGGTCTTGCACGGAGCAGAGGAGGAAAGGGCTTGTGTGCTTGAAAGGCAGTGCTCCTGCAGAAGGACTTTGAGCTCCGTAATGGGAACTCCTACCAGAGAGAATCTGCCCAGGCTTACTGCCCTTAAGTTTAAGCATTTCTCTTGGGATTCTGGTTATCCTTGATATCTTCTCTCGTTCCATGTTGACCAACTTCAAAGGTAGCCCAGACTTTGACAGGTTGAGCTGCTTGGCAGTATCCAAGAGCTGTCCTGTACAAACACCTGTTTCTCTGCTTTTGCTACTACAGCATTCCAGTGCGATCAGACTTCCTTTTTCTCTCCGCATTTCTAAGCTATTACTTTTACTGTTAGTTTTGTTTCATTTTTAAATGCTGCAGATTGAAGAGTGTTAGTGACTTCATTAAAAATGACCAACATAAAAAAAAAAGAGAGAGATGAGACAGAATTCACTGTACACTCAATATTCTGACAAAGTGAAAAAACCCAGAGGAGGTGTATGCTGCAGTAGACTACTATAAATTATTCTGTATCTTGACAGTTAACTGCGTCTCTATATGTGACAGTACTTGGGACATGAAAAATAGACTTCAGATCATCCTTAGTGCAAGTTGTAGCTTTTCGTATTTTCCATTGGAAATACTATTATATTTAGCTTTGCAGAACTTTATTCTGCACATCCAGATTTTGCACTGAAACAAAAGTAATTTAAGAAGTATACAGTAATCCTAAAATGCCACTCAACCCTTAGAAATTCGTACTACCTGAAGTAGTGAATATGAAAGCCATAGATAAATATTTTAAAGGCATTTCAGTTTGCTGAACTATGATGGTTAGAAATGAGAAAGTCAGAATTAAATTTATATTTCATTGCCTTATTCATAATGTTTTTGTTTGATATGTGGGTACTAGACAAGCAAATCACCTAAAGAATGAAGTCTGCAAGCATGAAAACACATTTTCATAATTGCCTTGGCAGGAAGCCTGCATGTTCTCATAGCAGAGCTGTGAATATTCCATGGGATGAAGGAGCTGCTTGCTCAGCAGAGGGGCACTCTTTTCTAAGTCCCCCAAAAGAACTTGTGTATGCTGGAAAAAAACCCTCAAACCATCCGTAATTGTTTGCATTTTCTGATATCTCAACTTGTCCAAAATATTTAGAAAGTGAGAGAAGAATAAGATGACTCAAATAAGTGCGATAAGGTTTGATTTCTGTTAGAAACATCTATCATGTGTTGTGAAGATTCTATGCAAGGCATGGATGTTTGGCAGGCAGGTGGGTAGGTGCCGTTTTGGGTGGATGTGCAGGCACAGTACGAACACTTCTCTCCCATTGATTTTTAATTAGCAGTGGTACAGGATGGGGTGTCAGTGTCAGGCTGCTGCTCTCAGGAGTTCGTGCAGGAAATTTATCCAAGTCACAGCAACCTCTGTTGAAGTTTGCTTGCCTCAACAGGAGGCCTTTTTTCCGTAGGTGTCTCCTTGGGCTTGTTCTGTGTCACTAATTGTTCTGTTACGATGAGGAACAGAATTATCATGTATTTTTATCTAGTTTGGATTTTTTTTCAGAGGCACAGTTTTTTTGGCTTTGCATCACTACTGCCTACATTTGATTATTTTTTTAGAGGATTTCTGATACTCAGTATATGGATGGCATCTGTACTATTGTTTCCTGTCAAAATAAAACAGCTTTCAAGTTTGCAATCACGGAGAGTTTTGCAGAAAATTGTTATATTTTTCGAAGAAGCACATGAGTTTGCAAACTTAGCAAACTTTGTGTGGGATGAAAATCTTCCTGTGATATTAAGAAAACAGAAGTTGTCCGAGGTAGGCACATTATCAGGATAGCAGAGATTTTGCTAATTTTATAACAGTTTTGTAGCTTAAATGACTTCAAAGTGTTGACAAAAGAGACCAGAAAGCCTAAGGTCACCATATTTACTGTAGATGTGAAAGAATTCTTCAATAAGAAATGATTATGCCATTGGAGGCAGTGTTATTTACTGGACGTTAGCTATTACAAATATAACTTTCTGGCCTCTGGAAAAATGTTTACAATTTCTGACTATACATTTCTTTGTTCTTTTGTTGTATTTAGGCAAAGTACAAGAAGGCTGAAAAAACTTTTCAGTCAGTTGTGTTTGAATTTTTTTTAGTGTTAAAGTTTTAAGAGTATGGTGTGATATTCAGACTTCTCACAGGTTTGATAAGGAGAAATATCTTACTAAATATTTCAAGAGTTGATAGGAACCTTTGCAAAAGACCTATGTCTGGATCCCTGGAAAGCTTCCAAATTTTGCTTTTTCCCATAACATTGAACTTTGATAAAAACGGGTTGATTACAAGGTTTAAGTGTGTAATGTGCTCTTCTAGGAGCTTGTTTTCAAAATGTACTCAACTTTGATAGGAAGTCCACCAAGTGTTATTGGGTGTCAGTCTTGGAGCCTTTGTCTGCTCTTCCCTAAGATCCAGTTGTTTCATGTCATTCATAGTGTTATAGCATCAGTGGCTAGAAGTCTACTTTCTTCACAGTGCACATGCTTGTGGAAACACTCCAATGGTAGTGCCTAGATTAATCCAAAAAATAGAGGCATCTCAGTTGTTTATATTGAGTTATTTGAAGGCTGAAAAGAAAATGATGTATTTGAAAACAAGCTAAGAGCTAAGTTTTATTTGGTGGTGCTGCTGTCATGGAGAAGGTCAACCATTATATTCCGCATGTGCTGATAAAATACTGCACAGAAGTATCCATGCAGATTTATCTCTGGCATCCCAAGAACACCAGGGAAAGCACAGAAGTTGCCTTGCATGCTGCCTGCGTGCATGTCTGGCTGCCACGGTGTGGCTTGTCCAGCTGGGACTCCGAAGAGCTGCCACTCACCAGGGAGCCAGGTGGCCATTGTCTTTTCTTCCCTGTTCAGAGCTTCCAAGTGTGTACAGTGCTGTGCATTTTTACTTCGACACTAACTGCATTTATTTTTGTTCTCTCCCCTCTCCTTGTTTCTTTCTTGCATAGCTCAACAAGCAGCAGCTGCAGGTACTGAAGGACCGTTTCCAGGCCTTTTTGAACGGGGAGACGCAAATCGTAGCAGATGAAGCGTTTTGCAATGCTGTGCGAAGTTACTATGAGGTGAGCTGTGTGCTTTGTTCTCTGCATTACGTTCATAGTATGCCTTTTAATGCAGGTACAAGGAAAGTAATTTTAAGTTTCAAGGGCTGTGAACAGAAACAGTTTCCTCCTAAACCGGCTTTGCTGTTTTAAAAGTTGGAATCTACTGCCTGGGCACAAGAGAGAAACTGAACTGGAAAATATTCACCCTTTTTGAAGAAGGAAAAAAAAATTAAAAAGAGAAGATAAAATGAAAAACCCCTGGTGCTAAAAATCTTCCTGGCAGCACTTGATACAACTAGGCACTGCTATCTTTATCTCCATATGTCCAAGGTACCTCTTTTAATCAGCACTTTGTAAGTTACCATCCTGAAAAATATGTCTTCAGATTTTTAGTTACCACGCAGAAGGTTTTGGTGAAGACCTGCCTGTTCCCTTCCAAAAGAACAGAAGCTTTCCATGCAGATGGGCCAGCTCTCACAATCTGCTGTGACCTCCAAGGCGTGTTCAGTGCCTGCAGCCCCAGTGCAGATCTGTAGGTGTAGTTTTAATTGCCTGAGAGACAGGTCCCGTTCCAAACTAGATGACGGTTCCCTGTCCATCAGCAGCATAGGGCTGGTGAATTAACTTCTTACTCTTAGTAAATGTTACTGTGTTTTCATTTTACTTCATCTAACTTTTAACCTGCTCAATGAATCACAAGGGATGGATGTTAAACTGCTATGTCTTTTGAGGGGTCTTCCTTCATTTTTCAGTTTACCACATCTTTTTTTTTTTTTTTTCTTTTCAAAATTAGCTTTATTTTTGGTGTATTATTTGTTCATTTTTCATGACAGCTATTCTTTGCTGGCAAAAAACATTTTCTTCGAGCAGAAAAAGATGTGATACATGTCCTAGCTTGGTTTTATCTAGAATAAATTATGTGCACAACAAAAAAAGACAGGGATGGGCAAATGGTTTTCCTGTTGTGTTGAAATCATGGATTCAGTGTGTAGAAATAGAAATAGAAATTTATGTAGAAACCATAAAACTCAGTGTGAGTTTTTTCCAAATTATTGTCTGTGTCATTTGAAATTAGGGAATTCTCACAAAAACACTTGTGAAAAGATGGGGATAGGTCTGCAGGTTAAACTCAAATATGAACATTCTCGAGGTACTATTTTAGGTGTGTGAGAACACAACAGAAGTGGTTAGAAAATAATCCATTTTTCTGACATAATATATCATTTCTTCTGATAAAGAAGTTAAGGCTGGGAGGAAGGATGGTTTGGAAGATGGTGCAGGGCAAGTGATGCCTGGAAGTGGCTACCTAAAAACAGAGGCTAGACAAAAATAAGAGAACAAAAGTAGGTATTTATTTGAAGGGCCTTCAAAGGTATGCCCTGGGCAGTCAAAAGACTCCAAGGGGCTCTACCCAAGATGGACACTGGGTCACGGGTTCTTCACACTTTTATAAGTTTGGTCCATTTCCACGTCAGGGTTAATTCTCCAATTATAACTTCAGTTACTGATGTAATTACCCCAAGTTTGCTCTCCCTGTCAGAGGCTTTTAGTTTACACGTTTTGGAGCCTGGGACAATCAAGGTGTCCTTGAAGAGCAAACCTAGAGAGGTTTGTTATGTCTAATCAGCATGAGTGAACAGTAGTTAACAGGCCACACAAAACTTCAGAGTTGCACGCTAGGCAGTACAGGATTTGAAAAGTATAAAAGTTAAAACCTAAGGCATCACAAGGCTGAGCTAGTTAGTGGCCCAGCAGTAGGTTTCAGAGTAGGGGGATGTCTCAAGATGCTGAACTTGGGGTAGAACTGAAAAGGACTTAGTGATTATACTTCATTCTTTTAGCACACTGTGTAAAAAGCTTGATGTGGTAGAGAGAGTAGTCTGCTCTTTGGAAAGGATGTGATAGTGAATAAAAATGATTTTAAAATAAATGTCTAACCTGTAACTGTTCTGTTAAGATTTACTTCATGCCTTTTTTAAATGAAATTTTTTAGACACATTGAGAACTGTTTTTTAGCATATCTGCTCTTGCAGTGAAAGTCTGTGCGTAATAAACTAAGATAGCCTCATAAAATGAAAGGCTCAAATTTTCCAGCTATTTTCAGACATTCACCATTTTGAATTAAGTGTACAAGTGTTCTGGGCATCCAGTTTCAAACAGAGAATTCCAGAACTCTCAGCATTACTGTCAAGGATATAATGACACCACGGGTTTCATCCTATGTTAATATACCATGAGGTGATATACCAGCTGTAATTTCAGTCTTTGTTTTATTTGTTTATCCCGGCCTCCCAATTCCATTTTGCATTCTTTCCACAGACTTCCTTCCAGGCTTCCACAGCCTTTTTCAGATGTGCAGTTTGACTCAGCATTTGCTAGTCATTCTTAATTTCTTTTCAGGGTTGTAGTAGATAGTCACCAGTAGATTTAATGACCAGCACAGTGGCAGAATCCAGCTGGAGACTTAGTTCAAGCTACTACTCCTCTTTAATGCATTTTAATCAAATTTTATGCATCTGATCACATATTCTCGTCGTTACTTGTGTGTGTCTCTCGCACCTTTTTACTTTTCTTTGCTACCCATTGGTTGAAAATATTAATCTCTTATTACTTCTTTGTGTGTTCTGTTGATGCTGGGCTTTGGTGCTTTCTCCTCTCTATGTCTACCACATGTGGTCCATTACATCTTCCACGTGGTCATGTTTGTTAGTAGTTTGAATTATGGGGATCTTCCTTGTTTCTGTCGTACAGCATCTTACAAACTTCAGTGTTAATTTCCTTATACTTCAGTTGCTGACCTACAGTTCAATTTTACCTGACAGGGAAGGAAACAAATATGTGGTCTGCTCAGGAATTCTTTTATTCTGAAAATTATTAACTTGCCTTTAATCCTATGCAGTGGTCATGGTTTGAGAGTTATTATAATATTGTTTGCAAACCCGGGGTATATTCATTACTGTAGTTGATTTTCCACTTTAACTTTGCATGTGAAAGAGAAGGTCTGTTTTGAGGATGTGACACAAATTCTGTATCAGTAGTTGGAGGTGTTTTCACTGTAATCTGTAATTACTGAGTTTGTTCAGAATGTGTCCTCCTAAGAATCTTAAGAGCAAGCTCCAAGGATTTGGGAGCTTATTATGCTCAGTCTTTGATTTACTTTTTTGTAAATATTTGCAGAAAGAGAAATTTATTTGCTAAATAAAATAAATATGAATTTCAGCATTCATTTTACTGTGCTGTAAGTCATGCTCCTGTTTCAGAACCACTAGGGAAGTTTGCACCAGTCAAGTTTTTTGCCTTATTTCCACCACTATGTCTTTTCCAATGCTGCTGTGGTTTTTAAGGCTGTCTGTGAGTAATCTGGCATTGGTTTTCATTTATCTCAAAAATGTAGTAGAAAAAGAAATAATTCATATTCATAGGAAAAGTTACATAAAGTCTTCTTTAATTCTCCAGAAAAGGTTATTTTCATGTTCTGTGTAATCTCCCCCTAGCATCCCACCACACTCTCTGAAAGTCTCTCTGAAATTTAGCATGTTTCATTTTTGTATACATGTAAGTATGATTGCCTTATTTTCCTCTTCAATCTCAGTTTTAGAGAAGATATGGAAATGTTTACTGTTCTCTTTCTGAAATCATTCTCTCAGAATTAGCATAGGATTTTTTTTTTTGTGTGTGTGGAAAATTCCATTACAGACATTGAGCCAGATTCTAATCAGTAGAACATCAGATGCTGGTGCTGCTTTTTGGATAAAGAGAAAAATTCAATCATATGGCAGTTTTTTGTGAGTAATTATATTAGACACACTGCTAAGTGTAAAATTGAGAAAGTCACTTACAAAATGAAGACTTTTTTTGCTTAATTCAACCCTGTGTTGAATTGTCTGTGAAATAGTAGATAATCTTTCATTCATCAGTTTGTGCATGCTCTTTCATTGAGATTGGAAAATGCTGTTGTGCAGAGCCCTAAGAGGTTCATTTGCCACCTTTAATATACTTACCTTTAATAGGTATGCATATACCTTGGGCTGAACTCACAGTGCTAATCCTTTAGTCTTGAATTTAGACTTAGATATCAGTAAAATGGGTGCAAGGAACTGTAATGAATATTTGAAATACTGTGAAAGCTTTTTCAATATTGTAATGATTGCAAGTTCTCAGGTTTTCAACTCTGCTTAAAGCAATGTGAAGCTGCAAGAAGTGCTACGTATTGGTGTTTTTCCTGTTTTTCTTGCTGCTCCATTTTAAATGTGTGGTTCTAAGCCATGATTACCTCATGCTGCTTAAATCTGAATGTTAAATGCAGGATCTGTAACAGTTAGTACTGTGGGGTGTTTTGAGAATTTAAAATCAGATTTAGTTTGACTGTTCCAGTTTGCCTGTGATACAAAGATCATATTTAATGTACTTTCTGTTTAAATTGAGGTGATTTGTGTACACAAACCTAGGTAATAGTTTGGCACTGCCATGCTGCAAAAAATGAACTAGAAGTAGAAAACAAAGCAGAGGACCCATGTCATAAAATCACAGAATGATTTGAGTGGGAAGGGACTCTAAAGATCATGTGGTCCAATCTGCCTGCTGCAGGCAGGGACATCTTTCACTAGATAAGTTGCCCAAAGTCCCATCCAACCTGACTTTGAGGACTTCCAGCAATGGGGCAGCTAAAAACTCTCTGGAAAATCTGTTCCTGTATTTTACCACCCTTATTATAATTTTTTTTCCCTTACATCCAATCCAAATCTACCCTTGGCAGCTTTCTAAATGGTAAAAGAAAGGGGTTCCCTTCCTTCATACCAGTGTGCAAGGTGGCACCTTTCAGCTTCTGCAGTAAGTAGGTCAAGTGTCCTACGATTACCGAGCTCCTTTGGTACCAAATCCTGAACTGCTAATGCAAGCCCTTGCACTTATCCTTAGAAAAGGATGAACTGTGTTTATGGGAGCTATTTTTAATATGAAGACATTAAATGTTGTGTTACTCTGTAAAAAAAGTTGAGGTATTTCTGTAAAGAAAGGAGTGCAACAGTGATGCTATTTCTGCCTGTGATTATGGAAAACTTGGTCTGAAAATTTTTTGCATGGATGTGAGGGCAAAAGGATGTCACTGATGAAATGAGAAAAAGGAGCTAGCTTTCTGGACTAAGTGATGCTTTGGTTGCTTTTACAGTTTTATTTTTACTATCAGTTATTCTAGGCACGCCATTTTTATTTGAGGCAACAAAAGGCATAATTGCTCCTGATGAATGTTTCAGAGATGAAGATGTCACCTAAAGGAACCAAAAAGCATTCATTAGAATCAAAACATAGTACACACAAAATAAGTAGTAATTAAATGTTGGAACATTCTGGTTTTGTATTAATGAGATAAAATAATGGCATCAGTAGATTAACCATTTGTTTAAATACATTAGGCTAATAAGTGTAGAAGCTAAGTGTTGAAGTGTAGAAGAAGGGTTTCAGGGCATAAATTCACTGGTTTCTGCTTTCATTTTTTTCGAAAGTCATAATTGGCATATGCATCTATTTAAGGATGTGAGCTTTTTTCTCTGTTCAGGTTCTCTTCAAAAACCTGAATACTACACCAGCGTGGGATTTATGGTTGGTACAGTCTCATTCGGATAAGCTATTTCAAAAGGATGGGTTTTTATATTAACTTTAGGATAGTCTTGTGTTTTGCCTTGTGAGGATGCCTTTTGACACCAGATACATTTGTAGTTGCAACCTATTAGCACTTACACAATTTCCTTCCAGTTGCTTGAAAACATTGGCAGACTTGAGGTCCGTGATTTATTCCATAGGATCTGTTATTTTAGATGTCTGGTTTAGACCAGTTCTTTTCGTAAAAGTTTTTAGGCCACCCCCAGGAACAATGCGTAACGCAGGTTTATTTAGGTCATCTGTTTTGTTTAAGAAGCTTTAATGCCTTCAGTGTTTTGGATCACCAACCACAATTTGGCATGTAATGGAGATTGTCTCACTGTTAGCGGTCTAATTATTTTCCTGAAAGAAGTAAGGGGGAGATCAGATACAAGAAATTAAAACATGCTTTACATGATCTCGACCTCTTCCACGCTAAAGAGAGACCTGACAGAGTGGAACTGCAGGGTTTGTGGTGTACAGCTTTCTTTTGATAGTGCTGTTGTATCGCTGTTGCATGGAAGGTGCATCAGTGCTGAAATCCACAAAGTCTGTTGCTTCGCACATAACTATGTGTAAATATTCTTTGCGTTTTCAGACTGGAACTCCCCTTTTCACTCCCACCTGTATGGTGTCAGAGAGGCCGTACGTCTGCACAGAAGCATACTGCTACTGTTGAAACTGTGTTTGTCCAGTCTCTCTGGACACTGATGTTTGTAGATGATCACTATTCATTTGAGGACGCCATAAGGTTTTTATATTAGCATTGTTGTAAAAGACCTGTATTTCAAACTTTTAAATGAGGTTCGTGGTTGATGGACAGAGTTTAGTGCATTACTTATACCAGTCCTTTGATTTGGTGTGTGCTGATAGGAAGAGAGAAAAGAATGGCTCATTGAATGTAGATTTAAAAAATTTCCAGTAATGGTATCCTTTTTTGTTCGTTTTGTGACTGTTGTTGTCCCAGGCAAAAAAGGATTCCTTGTAGGTCTGACACTACACTGCAGAGGTAATTAGTGTGGGGTAGTGAGGTATGTCTCTACTGTAGTACGCATTATGTGATGTTAGCTCCTTGTTTATTAGATAAATTCTGAATGCCTGTTAATCTGAAAAAACCAATTAGAAAACCCGCAATGGCACACATTGTTACACAACAGTGAATTTGGTCTGCTTTGCTTAATTGTTTTTACCCTAATCTCAGTGCTGTTTTACTCAGTCTTGGAGAAAACTTATCTGGACCTTGGTTTTGCAATTAACAGCATGTTGCACTGAGACACAGACTGTACACGTTTTTGTTGATGCTGTCTTCTGGGCAACTAAAGGCAGTGGGGATTTTTTTCAGCTAGCCTGATATTAGGAAAAAATGTGACAGTTTAAAATCCTATCTGGCAAAATCTTGCAGGAGATACTAACATTTTATTCTGCTTTTCTTTAAATCTGAAAATCATTATGTGGAAGGATTTTTCTTTCACTTCATGATGAAAGGATGAGAATTCTTGATCTTTTTAAGTTATCCTTCCTGCTACCTTTTCCAGGTCTCAGCACAGAGCCCTTAAAGTCCTTTAGATGTGGAAATAATATCACAAAATATTTCATTAAGAGTTATGCTAATGCCAGGGAATTTTCTTTTGTGCCTTCATATTGTGATGTCTGTGTTCCATTCAGCAGTGTCTCAGGGACTCTCCAAATCGATGTGGAACACCAGGACACTTTTTTCTCCTTTTAGCAGTCAAACAGATACTCAGCCATGACTGAATTGCTGTCTCGCTCTGTGACCAGTGGGAGATGCATACCTTCATCTTAATAGTACACTTGAAGTATCTCAATATAAGACAAGTGAAAATTCCTACAAGACACCTATGGACTCCATTTGGGCCAAAGTTAGTCCAAACAGGGTCTCTCTGTCTCTTGACTCTTTAGGTTCTAGAATTTTCTCATGTGATTTCTTTAGGCTTCAAGTTTTGATTAGCAATCCATTGTAGAAAGTTGCTATATTCATCTCATTAATCATTTCACTGAATTGCAAACAGCTACTATCTAAATGATTTTGTGATCTTAAATGCACAAAAAAATCCCCAAAACCCAAACAAAAAACCCCAAACCAAACCAATCAACCACCCCAAACCCAACCCATTCAACAAACAAGCAGTGAAGGAGAAAACTTCTCATTTTCATGTACCATCAGATTGAATTTTTAGGACTGGTATTTACTCTGTATATTATTTCGCTTACTCTTGGATTTCTAGATGGTGGGATAAATAACTTTTGGTTGCATGTTTTGATTGAACCTCTCTGTCACTGTTTTACTTTGTGTTGGAAAGCTTTACCTGTCAAATCCTCAGAGATGTGTGACTTGTCAAAATCTTTTAAACTTAAAAGTAATGTCTTGAAAAAGTGCTGTTAATGGTAAATTCTTTATCTCTGAATAAACCAAGCTAGAGAAGATGTGGCAGTAACAGATAAAAAAAGTCAGCAAATGCATGGCTGAAATCCAGAAATCAGTAAATGAAAAGTGAGTTTTTAAATTTTCACTGATCTCTCTCAACTGCTTTTCAAATCTGTTCTGATACTAATTTCAAACGACAACAAATTCTTATATCCTGAGAAATGTAAAGGCAGAACACAGACAGTGATGATGTAAATATTTTCGTAGTGATTTTTTTTTTTCAAGTTTTGCTTGATCTAGATTTCCCACCATGGGGTATTTCTGAAAAACCTCATTGGAAAACAAGATTCTTCTCAGGCTTTTATCATCTAAAGTACTGTAGAGATGGCTTTTTCTACTTCATGTTGCCTTGAAAAAGCTATGCTCCTCGCCGAGCAAGCAAGAGGTTTCCTCAAAGTTAAATGCAGGCATAAAGTTTCTATCCACCCAGGATTCTCAACAAGAAACGACATTATCTTAAACAGAGCATACTAGGAGAAACAGATTACCGAGTCTGTTCCAGTTACTAAATGCCTTCTTCAAGCACTGCTAGTGAACAGTAACTACCTCATTAAGGAAATTTCCTTTCCACTTGGCCTTGTCATTAAACCATTTCTCCTAATTTCTTCATTCAGTTTTTCCTATTAACTTAAGGTCATTGCATTAATTTAAGGTCATTGCTTAGCTTGCTTTGTTTTAAATGTGAATTGTACAATCCCTTCTTTTATTGAGTTATCCTTTGTATAAATGTGTCTGTCCTGTGCCTCCTTAGCAAAACAAAAATACTGAGCAAATTACATATTCTTAATCTGTAGTATATTATTTGATATCAGGCATTTATTATGGTCCCTCTTTGGACCTTTCACTTTCTCAGTTTTTAGGGTTCCAAACAAATCCTGGTGTGTTTCTGAAACTTTGCACTGCTTTATATTTTACTCAGTAATTTCTCTCACCCAGCTAGTGATGATCCTTACAGAAGTGAGTGATCAGAAGGGATTCGAATTTTAAGAATAATGTGAAGTAAGGAGAACAGGTCTGCAGGTGTTTTGAGCATGTGTCTAGGGCAGCTGTACCCAGAGCTACCCTGTCTGTACCGCAGTTAGCTTGTCCAGAACTGGCTTCTATCTGTTTGCTTCCCAGCATGTGGTCGCACAGATGTGCTCCAGCATTCAGAGCTGAGTCCCACAGAGCCTGCCTGCTTGCACAGTTGCCAGTGACTGGCAAGATGATTAAAGACCATGCTGCTGGTTGGTAGTTGTCTCTTTTTACTTATGAAATAGTCAAAAGATGCAGTTCTGCATCTGTACTTGTAGATCCATATGGTCCTAGATGTGCATATGATCTGATTTCTCTGGACATCTTTGTGTTTCCTGGTGTCTTCAGAACTGATACCAGAGTAACTGTTAAGACGCTCACCCTGCTACTAGGGCAGCACTGCCCAGCTGTAAAGCTGCAACTGGGTGCTTGGAACTTATGAGCATCACATTACTTTCAACACTTCCCCTCAGCTTGAATGTCAGCATGCTGGTTCACAGCCCAGCATGAGAAAATGAATAATCTCCTGGGGATGAGACCTTGATATTTCTGTTACATTTAAGTTTTCCGTTCTTGGTGTACTTGTCATAAACTAGGAAAGGTTTACCTTTGAGAGCAGCAGGAATTCTTTGTTTCTGTCTGTGTCTCTGCAATTTTCACTGGGAAAAATATGCTTCATAAATAATGCGTTATTCTACTCCATGTATGCAGGTACTACTGCAGCAGAGCCTTCCAAGTCTAAGAGTAAGAAGTATATTAATCAGAGATGAGGTTTCAATTTCAAGGAAATCCAAGCTTTTCTCAAATCTTTATTCTTATCAACGTAAAGTTAGTCACAAATAAACACTTATCTTCCTGTTTTGAGTCTATTCACTTGCAAGTCTTCTATAGTCTTTCTTTGAACATTAGCAATAAAAGGAGTACGCCTTTTTCAGTTTATTTGGTCTTTCTTTTTTGGTTTATTTGTTCTCCTTGGTTTGTTTATGTCCAGACAATCTGGAATGCTGTAGTAGAAATCTGTGGACAAATTACAAGAGTCAATATCCTAATACTACCCCTTCACTATTTTACTGATTGTCTCTGAATGCAATTCAGTTTTCAATAGTTTCAAGAGTATTTCCTTTATAAGTAGTTAAATTACATGGACGCAAAAGGAAACAAAGCAAATGTAAGTGTCTAGTTCAGTACTGGTTTTTTGCAGTGCTGTAATGAGCTGTGACACATGCAATGTGATCAGTAGTACTGAAATGCCCACTGAAACCTCTTTGGCTTTCAAACTCTCGAAACTCTTGAAAACTCTCTTGTCATCTCTTACACCTTCCCCCAGGGCAGTAGTGCAGAAGTCTTTTATTTGAGATAAATCTGCAAATTAGAAAATATCCTTCATTTTTGCCTTCAGTTAAGTAATTTTGTAATTTTAAAGTTTAATCTTTCATAATGGAAAGCAACTTACCTTCTTTTCTTGGCTTTTGAGCATTTGTAGCTCAATAAAACTTAGCAGAAAGCTATGAAAAAAACCACCAAAACAAAACAGCCAAATCGTTTAAAAAACTTGATTTTTAAAAAAAAGACAACGAGCAGGTTTCCCAAACTTAGTAACATTCAAGCAGCAATATTGTGTCAGATCAAAATCCAAGATTTGTCAGATACTGCCAAATCAAAGGAAATTTCTGATGAAAAAATACCAGCGCAGGGGGAGGCTCATGCAAGGATTTCCAGGAGTGTCTTCTTCAATTCCAGTCATCAGGGCTCAGGAAGATCCTCTGCCTGTCCATGTTTCCATCACTGGTAACAGCATGTTAACCAATTCTTCAGTTTTGTCTTTCAACAACAAGAAGAGCTTGTGGTTACTGTATTTGTGTTCTGTGCAGGCACGTCTGTGTCTGGAAAATGAGCCTTGCATCAGATGTTAAAATGTTACCTTTTCTCATTTCTCAGAAGTTTCTTTTGGGGAGGGCATATGGGTGAAGTTTTAGAAGCCCTGTTGTCTTATGTCCACAATTCATTCCTCCAATGTAGTAAAGGTGGTTTTAGTTGCTGTCCGGCCATTCTTTCTCTGCTTGTGTTGAGAGGGAATAATGGACTTAAAGAAGTAAGTCTTAAAATACAGACTTTTCTTCTGACAGTGGCATCTGTCCTAACAATTATACAGATGTTCAATTGTGGAAAGACCAAGTAAGCTGGTCTTTGGGTAATTGATGTAAGTCATCTAAGTGGAGAAAAAAGTTCTTTTAAAACACCAATTCTGATCTGAGACTTACAGCAGCAATCAGTGATTAATTGTAAATGATCTCTGTTGTCTTATTCCAACTCTCAGCCTTCTGACTGCACTTCAGATATGCTGCAAATACAATTGAGAAAATGAAACAAGGGTACAAAAAGAAGTGATGCATTCCATTTATCTCTCTCTGTTTCACTGCATGCTTTAAGCTGATGAGTCTTCTGTGCCTTAATTCTGGCAAGGGGCTCAGAGGGGAAGAAGAATGAGCATGCCTCAAAGTGTGCTGGGAGCCCACAGCCTCACCATGGCTGTGCAGCTCAGTGTGATGCTTTTAGCTCTGTTTCCCTCTTGGACTACTGAGCACATCCATCAAGGCTCACTGGGAAGTAAGCTAAAGCTTTCATCCTTCCACATGAAAGAGATTTACCACTTTTCTAATCCAACTAGCAGTGAGTACTGCTTCAGAAAGTCAATTTCTGATGATGATGAACTGATCAAAAAGGAAAAGGTAAAATGTCCTTCTTCCCTACTTGGATTCTCCTGATGCCACCATTATGCTACTCTGAATGTAGTTATAGTTAAATACATTTGACAGTGGTGTTGGACTTCAAAGCTAAGACTGAAAGGAAGGACAGATCCAAGTCCACACCAATCACAGGCCCTGAAGAGAAGATGAATAAAAGACCAAGATGAGTCATCACCCTCATGTGAGTAACAAGTTTATCACTGTTTGGGGAGTGAGCTTTAAACATACAGGACCCATGGTAGTGGCCATTGGCCCAGATATATATGGATGCCAAAGTCCTTTTTTTGGACACCTCTGAAACAAAAGTTGAGATGTCACCCCAGGATCTACTTGAAAAGTACTCTTCTGGAAGGATGTCTTGTTTCTGACATTAAGCAAGGAGAGCTCTTCTACATTTGAGGATAAATCCAGGAGGAGTATGCAGATTTTGTTTCCTTGGCAATATTACAAAGATGGGTCTGAGAACTGCAGGTGGGCTGCATCCTTCCCATGTGCCAGCCTGATCATCGTGACCCAACAGGTGTGCAGCTTGCATCTAACTGCATTCTGTAGGTCTGTGAAGAGGAGACTGAATTGTCTGCCAGCATTATAAGACAGTTTAATGATGCAGAGGTCAGGCTTCTGTAACCAAAAAATGGCATCAAGAAAAGAAAAATTTACGTGTGAGAGCTGCTATATAACTATTTTAAGACAGCCTGTGGAACAAAGATAAGGCCTCTTTGAACAGGAGTCACTGAGAAATTTCCAAGCAGTTGAGGGGAAGATGATGTAACTTGTGAAATGCAGATTTCTGTTCTGCCATTAACTGTGTGTATCACTTCAGAATCAGATGGATCACTGTGGGTGTCTTCAGGTTTAGCATTGTTTTGTGGCTCTTGATCGCAATATGCATAGTAATTTCTACTGACTTAAATATGAAGACGTGCAGGGGCTGTAGGCTTCACAATAATTATTTCTTTAAACCTAATTTCCTCTACTGAAAGGAAA
The DNA here is from genome assembly GCA_013397115.1 of Edolisoma coerulescens. Lineage (NCBI taxonomy): Eukaryota > Metazoa > Chordata > Aves > Passeriformes > Campephagidae > Edolisoma > Edolisoma coerulescens. The sequence goes on along the minus strand of VWZW01004513.1, from coordinate 368,939 downwards.
GGTGCATCTGTCTTTTCCTAAAAAGAGACAGGCAAATGCTGCTTCTAAAATGTTCATATTTAACCATTAAGAAGTTGAGTAAGTTATCCTGAAGGACTGAAAAATGTGTAGGTAAATAACATGTGGTACAGGGACTGGCATAACTTCAGTAGTCAAGGAACGAGACATTTCTTTTAGAAGTATATAAGCCCTGTGTTTGTCTGTGAACCCAGACCTGATCCTTTGAAAAAGTAGTAATAGTGAATACTGGTGGCAGGGGAGTCTGCAAAATACGAGCAGGCATAGACTGAAAGCTGTGTGCAGTGTAAGCAGTAATAAGATGTCCTTCTTATTACTGTTTGTTTAGAGAGGGGGAAAAACCTTTTTTACTGAAAGCTCTTAAAATATGCCAAGGTTAACAACGTATAAAATAGTCTGCAAATTTAATTTTTGGCGATGGTCTTAATTTGCTTGTTAGCCTAAGTTAGAAGAGATATTAATGAATCTTAAGTTCATGCCGTTGAACTGACAGAAAAGTTTGTGGTTAAACAGCAGTGTGGACATGTTAACAGCTTTTGTTAAAGACAGTGTTCCCTTTCCACTCAACAGACTGACACAGGAGTTGGTGATTTGGAAAGGAAATCTACTTTTCCTGTCAAACTAGTGTTATAGCTAGCCTGATGACAGTCTCTAAGTTAGAGTATATTACCTTCAGCACCAAAAGCACCAAAAGACCCTTGATACTCATACTAAAGCAGCATTGCTATGTTTTTATCCCCTTGTTCTCTGCATAGAGCAGGTGGCAGAAAGGTCTCATGCACCTGCTGCACGTTTAAGTCCATTGTTTTGTTTGAGGAAATGCCCAGGACTTCAGTGTCCAGCATTCTTCTGCGGGATACCAGTGTACCAACAAAATAATATTTATTAGAGCATTTGAACTAATGGAAGCATTTAGCTCAGTCTTTGTTGATTCTTTAAAACATTTATTTGTTTACCTTTAAAACGTATTTCTAAATTTTGCAAATATATGATCACAAAACAGTTGCTATTCTGGTTGAAATGAACTGGAGGCAGAAGCCCACTGCAATTGAGAGATTCAGAATGACTACAAAATACCTAAGGGTGCTATGGTGGGGGGTGAGAGTGTGTGTGAAGGGATGTGTTGGGTTTTTTGGGGGGGGTTTCTCTTTACTTCGTTCATTACCTGAGTAAGCTTTATGGTGAAAGAAGGTAAAGTGGGTCTGGAATGTACAGAAGCTTAAAATGGAAGTCTGGAAAAGTCACAAAATGACACTTCTAAAGCTGATTTCTGTAAAATGTTCTTGGTGTGCTTGTAATCCACATGTTGCTGCGTGAAGAGATCCAGCTGCTACCTGTCAGCCTGATCATGGGTCAGACAGATAGCCTAAGCATGGCCCATTAGTGAAATAAAATGGATTCATGAAAAACAACTACAAGGGAGGCTGTTTACGTTTAAAATTCAGCACACATTTAGCTAATTAATAGAGCTTCAGCAAGGGACTCATCACATTACAACCTTCAGAAATTTATTTATTCTGGACTAGAGCAGCATGTCAGGGTACATTTTGTAGAAATGCTAAGGTTCTGGTGCTCACATTTGGATTGACAGGTCTGTTTAAATTAGAAATCCCCCTCCATTTGTTAGATCTGTGCCAAATTTCAACACGTCCAGTCCAAGGCCCAGAAACAGCTTTCTGCCTTACATAGAAGTTGGCTGAAATTTGTTTGGAGTTCTTGAATAATAAGGAGACATGGTGTTTTAAAAAGCAGGATTTAAAACAGATTTTTCCAGTGATTGTCTGTTCAGATGAAGGGTGAATAATGGACCAAAATTTGGTGGGAATTCTGTGTGCAAAGAATATGCTGAGTTGGAAGGGAACCACATGGATCATCGAGTCCACCTCGCAGACCTGCACAGCACCACCCCCAACAGTCACACCATGTGCCTAAGAGCTTTGTCCACACACTTCTTGAGCTCTGTCAGGCTGGTGCTGTGATCACTTCCCTGGGGAGCTGTTCCAGTGCCCAAACACCCACTGGGTGAAGAACCTTTTTCTGATATCCAGACTAGACCTCCCCTGACACAACTTCAGGCCATTCCCTCGGGTCCTGTCACTGGGCACCACAGAGATCAGTGTCTGCCCCTCCTCTTTCCGTCACGAGGAAGCTGTAACTGCAGTGAGGTCTCCCCTCAGTCTCCTCTTCTCCAGCCTGAACAGACCAAGTGACCTCAGTCACTCCTCATACGGCTTCCCCTCAAGGCCCTTCACTGTCTTCATTGCTGTCCTTTGGATGCTCTCCAATAGCTAATATCTTTCCAATATCACCCAAAACTGCACAGTTATTTACAGTTCTAGCATATAAGTCTGTGTTTTAAAAAGAAACTGCTGGTGCTGCCTTCCCTTCTGTGGGGGCTGGGCTTGATAATCAAATTCATCATCTGCAATACAGACCCAGTGAACTCGGATGGCAGTGAGCAAGAGGTTGCTGTAAGCAGAGCTGAATGTTTGTTTTTCAAATTTGCATAACTAATTGACAGCTTATTAGGAAAGCTGAAAGCTAGAGGCAGGAAAACAAGTTGGGTACAGCAGACGAAAATTATTGTTTACAGCTTTTGGGTACCAGGGACATTTAAACCACGTTAAAAAATTATCCTTCATGAGGGCAGATGGAGCAGTCTGTCAGGAGGCCTCAGGAATAACTTTCAGCTGAGTGTGTTGATGTTGCCACTTCTTTCATCCAGTGGCTGTGCTTCTGCAGCACACTGCCTGACTTCTGCAACCATGGCCAGAGCAACAATAAATCTTGTTGCTCATTCTGACTTTCTTCTCTGAGTGCTCCAGTTGTCCTGTTCCTGTATCTCCATGCCATGCTGGATGGCTGCACTGTTCACCTGCGTGGGGCTTGACAGGCAAGAGTGCTGACCATGTGGGATGCTGCTGGCTGAGCTGTGAGTTCTGTAGCTGCTCTGAGACTGCTACCATGTGCAAGGCACCCAGTGCTGCTTCCCAGGGCTCCTCTGACTGCCAACAGCATCTGAGACACACTTCTGGAAGAGAAACTTTGATGAGGGCAGTGTCGACTGTATTTCACTGGCTGACGAACAGGATAACCAGCTGAAGGGAATGAAAGGATGTGTCCAGCCTCAAAGAAAACATGTAAAGAGCAAACAGCCTTGCCTGCCAAAACATCTACCTCAAACACCCTAAAATAAAAGAAGTGTTAATTATGTTAAAGTAGTTCTGATCATAAATGTCTTGTGGCCACAATGAAAGCAGCAGTCCTAAAGATAAGAAATACAGAAAAATTAGCTTCAGAGATAGAAGAGAAGGCTCTTCATGCAGTCCACTGATTTATGTTTGAGAGTGGGAGAAACTTGTTTCTTAATTTCTGTTACAAGGAGAGGAAAAGTTAAGGAAAAATTATTTTTAGGTGGCTTTGATTGGAGATTTCATGTAGTTGTAAAATACCATCAGATCTTTTTAAGGCTTCTTTGCAATGATTTTTCAAATAGGACTTCTGAGGAATATCTTTTGGGTCATGTAAAAATAGGACTTAAAGAGTAGAATTTCCATGGCAGCATTCTGAAGCTCATCTTGCCTGTTTAGCTGGCCGTGTGCCTTGTGCTGGGAGCATTTCAGTATGTTCTTGAGGAAAATGTTGTGAGGAGGAGGAGGTTTGTTAAGAACTAGCTAAAGTTTAGACAGCCAGAGGGCTGTATGAAAAAGATGGGCATTACCTAAGCCAGAAAAGAACTAGGTTGATGAAAATTGGGAAAAGATTGTACCAGATTTTTAAAAATAAACTATAGGAGAAAGCAATAACTTCAAGATAATGCATTGTTTGTAAATGAAATCATAACATCCTATCTTAGACAAAATAGGAAAAAGTTTGTAAAAACCCCCAATAAATAGGAAAAAGCAATCTAAAGATATGTTACGCAGAGCATGTATATTAAAAGCTGAAAATAATTTCCAGTAATCCAAGTGAGTAGTTGTACAAATGGTTCTCATTTGAAGGGGACAGATATCTTCAGGTGCAGCATTATTTTCAGATGGCAGGAACCAAACTATGATCTGTAGAGAGCAAGTGATAACTGCAGAAGGAAGACTAGTCAAGAAAGAAAAAAAAGCATAATTATTCTGCATGAATCACAGAATAGTTAGGGTTGGAAGGGACCTCTGGAGATTGTCTAGTCCAAACCTCCTGCCGAGGTAGAGTCCCCTGTAGCAGGGGACAGAGGAACCTGTACAGGTAGATTTTGCATGTCTGCAGACTGGGAGACTCCATGAGCTTCCTGGGCAGCCTGTTCCAGTGCTCTGTCAGCCTCAATGTGGAGCCTCGTGTTGGGGTGGAACTTGTGTTTTAGTTTGTGGCCTTTGCTCCTCATGTCACTGGGCACTAGTGAAAAGAGCCTGGCACCATCCTCTTGTCACCCTCCTTTGAGATATTTATATGCATTGATGAGATCCCCTCTGTCTTCTCCAGTCTAAACATCCCCTGCTCCCACAAGTCTATCCTCATAAGAGAGATGCTTCAGCCCCTAGATCATCTTTGTGGCCTCCTCTGAACTCTATCCAGTAGCTCCTTGTCTTTCTTGTACTGAGGAGCCCAGAACTGGGCACAGCACTCCAGGTGTGGCCTCACCAGGGCTGAGTAGAGGGGCAGGATCACTTCCCTCAACCTGCTGGCCACGCTCTTCCCAATGCACCCCGGGATATTAAACTGTAATGATTTTAATGACTTTAATTGCTGTCTATTGCTACATTTGTTCCATCTCCCGGAAGGGATCTAGCAGAAGTAAAAGAGCCATAGAAAAGGACATTGTGTGTGTGTGTGTATATATATTTATATATTTATGTGTATATATTTTATATTTATTTGTAAACCAGAGTGCAGATTATACAGACTCTTTAGCAAGGCTGCTGGAGTAAATGCGACTACTCTCGCAGTTTCTGAAGCATAGAAGAATTGCTAAAATTCCTGAAGCTTAGGAAACTGTTAAGATTCACTGGATGGGAGGAGGAATATGGATGTGGAAAATTAGGAGCAGTTTAATACAAGCTGATTACCCACAAACTGTAGTTGCAAATGTGGTGGATAAAAGCAACCATATCCACGAGGAGGGAGAGCCTGCAATTTAACCATGTAAAACAACTGTAACTGGTAACAATCAGTATAACTGAGAATACATTAAATGTAGGAGATTGATAAGAGAAATATTTGTAGGGGGAAGAGGAGAGGAGAAATTCTGTAGTTACCAAGAGAAAGATGCATGCTCTCTGCCTCTGATTCGGCACTTCTTGTAGTTCATAGAAGAAAAAAAAGGTGCTATAAATGAAAATGCCAAGGGTGTTACTCTGCATCTTTTTAACTGATACCTTAAACTGCTATTAAACCAGTTTTAGTCTGGCAAAAGGAGACACAATTTTAGCTATATGTCTTATTAATGCAAGGAAAAAATAGTATCACAGTAATTAATATGACAATCATTAACTCTTTGGGTAGACCTTCATTTGAGATGGTTGCTTGGAACCTTTAAGATCAGAATAGCTATATTAGTTAAATATAAATTACGTTTCCCTTATCAGACTTCACATATGGTAACTGAGTCAGATTCCTTGCTTAGAAGGTTAAATATTTGTTTTCTAAAGATGTAAACAAGGTCATGTTAAGCTTGCGAGCAGTTTCTGACTGTAGGAACTATAACAGCAATAGCTTCTCCAGAGCTTTTATGTATTTTCTGTCTACTCTATAGGTGTTTTATCTTCTCTGGGGGTTCTCTCCAGTGATTTGTTCATGCTCGTGTTTATGTATTTTAGATTAATTTGTTGCTGGTTAAAACAGATTACCATGCCTAAGAGGAGGGAATAAGAATAAATACTGCTTCCTCCCAGGTGAATGTTGTAATATCATTAATCTAGAGAGCCAACTTCCCATGTCTCAGCTGTATTAGGAAGATGAAGAGGGCTCCTTGATTGAGGAAAGTCAGTCTCCTCATTCATGGAGAATTCATTCTTTCAAAAACAGGAGATAGTTTTCATTCTCTCAACCTCCATCACCTCACATTGTGAAGGAAGTGGCTTCTTGCCTGTGTCTCAGTGAAATTATTTGACAATTTCCCTCCAGGACTGTGAGGCAATGTGGGTCAGCCAGCTTGATGCTTGATGCTGGAGCTCTGAAGAGAAAAAAGAGCTTTAGGTATCATCCCTTTTGTCTGTGTTTAGACATCTGTGAACCCTGTAATGTTATGCCAAACCTCCTAGTACAATGCTTTTAGCATGTGGAGGCACCCAGGCCTGGAATTTCCACTGCATGGTAAATTCTTGCCATCAGAGCTACAGGGTCCTTCTGAGGTCTGTCCCTGAGTTTTCCCAGCTCCTTGCATTATAAAGGGCTTCTGATGTCTGTATGCCACAAGTACTTAAATAATTGATGATTTAAATAAATGGAAAGAGTGAAATGGTTTTTAAGATGTGTATGTAAATGCTTTCAAATATAGTGGTTTGAGAATTCATTTCAGGCGACCTTAGAGAAAACTGCCCATGGGAGGATTTCTCTCCCCCCATCTGGCTGTCCCCATCTGGCTGTCCCCACTGCATAGCCAGGTTTGTCAACTGTGAGCCAGGTTTGTCAACTCACAGAGAGACGGAGCAGGTTGTTTCAATTACCCATTTTTTGTTAATTTTCAGCTGGATCAGCTCTTTGATTTATATGACTGATTCATGGAGTTGAAATCAGCAGATTTGAGTCAGCTGCCAGATAGCCACTGAACACTTGATGAGGAACTTGGACAAGTGGTATTGGCTGCCTTTTGGTGGCTGCCAGTCTGACTGTCATAAGTGTTTCTGCTCAAGACTACTTCTTTTCCCTAGCATTTTAATAATTTTCAGGGAAAATTGAATGATAGTGTTATTGGCCTTGTTAGATGTCATTATTTAGGTGACAGAGCTGGTGTTAATGCACACACACAATAATTCAAATTTCATCAATAAAAGAACTTTAAGTTTAATTGTAATGTGGAAAATAATTGGACAATACTTCTTCACCTTTTTTCCAGCATTCTGTAGCAGATTAAAGCTTTGTCCACAGATAACAATTTTCTTTTTTAATAAAAGATAATGCTGCCCCCCTTCCAAGCCCTCTTCATACTTTTTCACCTTTAGATACAGATAATCATGATTCTGTTGTGATATGTGAAGAAGCTTTAATAGTATTTTCTTCATGTAGTGTGTGGCTCATAATTCTTACATAAAAACACAAAGTGAAGTGCACCCAATTAAACACCTGCAGGAGTAAAATAGGGTAAGTCAGGAGAGAAGCCACCTCTGTGTGCTTGGGGTACACGTCTGTGGTACATTTCTTTCCTACTCCTATTTGCACAAATTAGAAAATGTAACTTTTTTCTGACACTGTTCATAGAATTCTCAACTAGATAATATGAGAAAAACTGAATTACTGTCTTCTGTTCCCAACTGAAATACCAGAAGATGTTATCTAAAAAGATGAGGAAGTCCATAACAGTTCTGTTGGGTTTTAGATTGATGACACTGATCTCTACGACTGTGTTGGAGTCAGAAGTTCACATTGCTTATGCAGCATTTAGATAAAGTCTCTACGGTATTATGGATTATTTTGAAGCTGTCTCCAATCATTCAGTTTTTCTTCTCTAAATAAAGCTGCAGAATGGAAGCCCAGCCTCAGGTTTACTCTAAAACTAAAACCAACCAAACAAAAACCACTAAATGAAGCGTAGCATAATATCCAGAAAGTGCTAGCAAATTAGAGTTCCTAAGTTACTTTTGGGCTGGAACCATGCCATATATGACAATATGTAACAAAACTGCCCTTTTTTCTCACATTATGACTTCCTTACCTGTGAACTCCATGGGCATAATGTTCAAAAATGGGCATTGTTCGTAAACGATGTTTTTGATGAAGAAAGCAGTGCATCCAGTTTAATGCCTTTGCTGAGTTTAGTGTTACTTCTGAGTATGTCTGGGTAGCCATGAGAAAGGGGCCCGGGCCATGTTTCAGTGGCTGCTGTGCATGGAGTCAGGGGAGACCTTGGATGAGGGGAAGCTGTGTCTTCCTGGATGAAAGATCTCCTAGGAGTATTCCAGCAGGGAGCATACCCAGTCTTACAGGCTATAGAGAAGAAAATTACTTCCTGGGGACTGGGAAGCCATTGAAATTTTCTTGACTAGAAAACAAAACCATAGAAACCTTGAAGGGCTGATGGACAGGAGATTAAATTTTGAGTTCAAGGACTGTTTATCTGGATTACCCAGTGGATGTAAGTTCTCAAAGTTTCTTCCTCCTAGATTACTATTTCTTTTTTAAAAATTTTTTTTTAAATATAGTGTTAGCTATATATTTATATCTATATATATAGATAGATATTTATATCTGGAAATACTGGTATTTTCTCATGTTTTCAATTTAGACTGAAGATGGGACAAAGCTGGCATAGAGTCTTAACTAAAATGGCATAGATAAAGACAGCTGTTAAAAAGGTAGCATCTCACTTTTAATTAAGTACAGGGAAGTGTTGCTGGAAAGCTAGCATGAATCTTTATTCAAAGTAAAGCTCAAATCTGGTCAAATTCCAGTATAAATCAATTTCTGTTGCTGGCATTGAGACATAACTGCCTTTTTTAACTTTTGATTTGGGGTTTATTCAAGTCTAGCAGTAGCTGTTTCATTCTTGATGTCAGTTGTTCTTTGCATCCCAAAAGATCAAAGGCTGAGCGTGACAGTGAAGTTTTCCTGCCTTTTGACAACGTGTTTATGAACTGCCTCTGTGATGATTTCGCTGCCAGTTTCTTACTTGATGACATTGCAGCTCTAATTGCTTCCGGATTGCAGGGCTGAAGATGAACCTTGCTCTGTGCTTGGTATAATTTAATGCAGACAGATTCCAAATGCAACCTGCCAAAATGTGTAATATCTTGAGATGTTGAGTGTGGCTCTGTCAGCATGTGAAGAAGTGCCTGCCAAAACCAATTGGATGTGCTGGGCGAGAACGAGGGCAGCTCCAGGTAATGCCAAGGCAACATTCTCCTATTTAATGTAGCTTGCACGCATCTTCCTAGCTGTGGCTGCTCCACGAGTACGTGCTCTGGGACGAGGCACAGCTGCTGCTCAGCTTTGCTCCAGTGTGCCAGGCTTTGTGGTTTGAATCTGATAATCCTGTAAAAAGTTTTCTCTCCTTGACTTAAAAATAGAGTTCACTCTTTTTGTCTTGTTGGGCAGCTGCGTACTGACTTTGTGACTGCAGCAAGTATTAGACTTACCTTCCAATAGTGTGTTTCTTGTTAAAGTTTTTTCCTTTTCTTAATCTTTACCTCTGACGTGTTCAAATTCTCTAGCCTTTTGCCTCTTTCATGTTTTCTGGGCTCAATTCCTAGTGTGAGGGTGAGATAATCTGAATTATTTCACTGAATGGAGCCATGAATTCTGAAATGACACCACAATACAAATTCTAAATACATGCTTACTGCTTCTATTGTAACTTATTTTTTTTTCAGTATTTAAATAGTGATCATGATAAATATGCAAATTCTACAGTAAATTAACTTGTCTGTAATAATAAGTGTACAATCATCTGTAGAAGTGACCATGATAAGGAGGTTGTTTCTGGCTGTCATAAAATTTATGATTAAAATAAAAAGCCTTGAAGGATTATTCTGGGCTATTCAGACCACCAAATTAGAAAATCTGTGTTAGAAGATGACAGAAGGCTCTTGATATGAGTAATGTGTTTCAGAAGTTGGCAGATGAATAGTGCGAATGTTTCCAAATAGCCTGATGCAAAATTGAGTTACTTTTTTATAAAAACTACTTAGATCAGTGTAAGTCTGTTTATTAGATAAGTAAGTGGGAAATATGTTTTGAGAATAGTCTAAAAGAAGCTGTAATAAAACTGAAAAATCTTATGCATTAGTGGAATTATGACTAGAAATTGAGTGGAATAACAGTACATAGACTAAAATGAGAAGAATTTGTGATCAGACTTTGGCTTTGCAGTGGTCAAGATTTAGCCTTATGGGTGACAAGAAATGTGTGGTCTTCTCTCTCGGCATTAAAAATGCATTATGATGTTGACTAATAGGCTAGTCACAATAATCAAATAACTTAAGCTTTGTCTTGGTGTAAGTAGAACTGGTTTTACAGCAGGAGGGTAATGTTTGTTTGCTTATTACATTTGACTTGTGAAGCATTTTCATTTCTTGCCAAAGTTCTTGACTGGTTTTGCTTGAAAACATTTTGGAGTATAGGTGCTACTCTTACTTGAGAGACAAAGTTAAAAAATAAGCACACATTCCTGTACCTTTCTAGTTTATTGAAACTGGTGCCCATAACTGGAGAAGAGAGAAAGGAGGTGAAGTCTTGTTAGGGTGAATTTGAAACCAGACCGGGAGCAAACTGGAGAAGGAGAGCCTTTCAGCATCATGGTGGTGATGGTTTTTATTTCTTTTTCCATCCTCAGTTCTCCACTTTACTTGTTGCTGGGAGCTGTGAAGCAAAAAATATTCAGGGCTTTGGGGGTTTTTTTGGGAGGGGCCCTCAGTTAAAGGAGTTCTGTGAAGATTTTTTTTCCTTTTTCTATGTGTAACTGTCCGACAGAACTCTGCAGGATCTTGAATTACACTGGATAGATAACTAGGCTTTGTCCCTTGGGTACACAACCATAGTTATGTCTAGGAAGGAGGTTCCTCTGACTGTAAAAATTTCAGACTGCCCCATTAACTACAAACGAAGTTTCATAGGTTGCTCTGCTATTATCAGCACCTCCCTCTGGAAACCCAGAAAAGGAAAGGCGTGGTTGTGCAAATGCTGAGGGAGGAGGATAAAGGCATATGGACAATGTCTTCCCCATCATCCCAGCCTGGGTGCAAATTTTCTTACCTCAGCTTATCATTCTTTTGGACTTCAGGCATTACCTGAGCAGTGTGGACGCCATGGAGGTCAGGGGCAGCGGGAGCTTGACAGGCAGCAGTTGTTCCTGTAAGAGGCAGCGGCAATAACTGGCTGGTGTGGCTGTAGAGAAGAAGTTAACTCTTCACTTTTTGTGTCTTAAATTGTTTGATCAGCTAAATCTTTGCCATGGAATATATGGCTAGCAAGGCAAAATAGCTGATGATTGTATAAAATAAATAAACAAGAAATTGAAGGTGTTTCTGACTTGAGATGATATATTGAAAAGTAATCTTTAAAATGGCCTAGAGAATGTTGAAATGTAGTGAATTAATATTTTCTAAAACTTAAGTACTCTAAAGAGAGAGCAAACTATGACTAAGAAGCCTCAAAGTTACCATTAAAGCTATTTGGACCTTGACATATAATTGGAATGCATAAAAATAGTCCAACTTGTAAAAGTTTGCATTCTGCATGCTAAAATCTAGAGGGATTAAACTGCAGACCAACTGTTCATTAATCTTCCCATTGAAGCATTGCTGTCTGAAGTGCAGCCAGCTGGGTGATTATTAAATCTAAGGAAGGATTTAAGATTTAGAATGCATTTTGAAGCGTTTTTGTGTATTATAACTTCCCTGCCGACACCATGAATTGATCACCCTTGCGAAAAATTAATCAAGGAGAATGTATTGTTGTTTTTGACACCCAAAGATTACACTTAATAAGGGGGGAGAGAGGGAATGTATTTATGATAAAGGCTGACCTTTAAAGAAAGTTGTATTAGAATAAAAATATTTGTAAGGCTACAGTTAGCTGCTAAATCCTACATGCCAATGGCTTAGTGTCTGCCGTCTCTGAATATCCTTTATAACTTTCCGGAATAGAAATGCATTCTAATGAGTGATGAGATGGTATTGCCATTGAGAAATGTCCACACAAATAATAATGCATTCTAAGTGCAAAGGTATAACAGACAATTCCCCAAGCACTCCCATTTTCGTGATGCATTGTCCCTGCCTGCATCTGTACTCATATTTCATTGTTCTTATCTTCCTCTTAAAACAGAAACACTTTGAAGTACAAATTGTCTTTTTGGGAGAAGCAAGGAAGAAATTTTTGTAACACCAAATACATTCTCATCACAAAACTAGTATTATCTATCTCATCAGCTTGCAATTGAACTCAACTGTGTTGTTCCATCCTGTTTCTCCCCAAATGATTCAAAGTGTTGTGTTGTGACAATTTAGAACTTTGTGAAGGTATTTGCGCCCCTTGCCTTGGGATATTTTGTAACAGTCTGGACAATGAATCTTTGCAAGCTTCTCTGCCCTCATTGTGGCAAGAGAGGTTCCTCTAGGGAGTCCTTCAAAGCAGGGCCTGCCTTAGGAGCTCTGGATTGTCCTCTGGAGGGGTGTACCCTCCCCCATATGGACTGGGGTCTAAAACGGGTGAATTGCATAGCTAAACATGGATTGTAGGATTGTAGGTTTGTACTCCTTTAATCTTCTATTTTGAGTCTCTTTATTTACTTATCTCCAGTCATGCAGTTCTAGATACCTGTGGTAGTTGTTACCTTCTTTTCTCCTGTTCAGCCTATTTGTTCCTACTTCCATTGTTTTAGTAATGATGGAATTATTTTTTAAACAGTGGTGGTGAACTATCCTAGCAGCTATTGGGTCATGCAGGAGGCGACAGGTGCAAGCAGCCTTTTCTGTTTGGTTTGGGATGGGAAGTTCACAGCTGTGGTTCTCGGTCATAGATCTTTTGCTCTGTCACTTCTGCACACTACATCTAATTCTCAAGAATACTTTTAAAACTATGTCACCCTTCATAGGTTGCAAAAGAAGTTTTTTCTTAGATGCAAAGTGGCTGCATTTTCCCACGTATCCGTTGTTGCTGTAAATCCTGGGGATCACGGTAGGGGAAAGGTGCCATATTGATAGATAGGACATCATCAATAAACCTTAAAAGGCTTAAGAGGGTCTACTCTTGTCTTTGTTTTCCAGTGACTACTCCAGTTTTGCAGTATTCGTGATGTGTCAGTTCTTTTCCAGTTTCATTAGGCCACGGAGTGAAGTCAGTGCTTTAACCTTTCTCCCCACCCAACAGTGCACTTTCTATTCCACCAAAAAAATAAGCCACTAAAACGAATTATTACAGGGAAGGAAAGTGGCAGGTTATTTGCTTAAGTTGTCAGTTTGCTGGCACTTTTTCAGTTGCTAAAACAGAAAAAAAATAATGTTATGAGATGACATTTCAGGTGGCTTCAGCCCAATTTCTATTTGCTCATGTCCTTTTTGAGCATTCAGCTGCAGTGGCAGAATATATAAATTGGAAGTGAAAAAGTGGCATTGGTCAGTAAAAAAATATATGTTCTGAATCAGTGTCCTCACTTTGCATTAAAGTATTTAGGGTGGTGGTGGGTGATAGGGACTGAAAGGATCTCAGCAGACCTGGTCTGACTATAGAGTGCCACAAATTGTCTTTAAAAATAGAGATATAGTACTATGCTCATTCGAACTAAAAGATGTTAGTCTACACTCAGGTGAAAATGGTTAATGCAGAAGCGCATTAATGGTAATAGGGAAGTGAAATAACCAATTCTTTCCATCTCTGGCAAAATGAACCCAGTGTAATACCAGTGATGAAAACTGTCACTTATATAACTTCCACTTTCAGTCAAGTGGAATAAAAACTAGAACCACAAGTGACTCCAGAGGAAAATTTAGAAAAGCAAAGGACTGTTTTCCCTTCCTTATTGTACTTGCCCATTTACTTCAATTTTTCTCGAAGTTAATGCAAGAAATTGGATTTTATATTTAGTAAGATTGTATCCTAAGAGGTAGCACTATGATAAGAGATAAAGTGCTGGGGCTTATTGTGTTTTGTACAGCACTGAGTAAACACCAAAAAGTCAGAGAATTGAGGATTTTTTTAGCAAGCCAAATGAAAATGTGAGTTACTGATTTTAAGCAGGTGTGTGTTTTTCTCAAGTTTGCAGGTACCAGAGGTAGTTACATGTAAACTAGTCATCATCTGTTGATTGTGAAATAGATAAATATGCTAAATAAATGGGTTTTTTCCTAATTCTTTTTAGCAGGACTCTGTTTGATACTCATTATTTCTGTGTAAATATGTTTCCTTTTTGAAGTCTGTTTTTTTCAATCTTTGGTTTTTTCTTTCTGCTTTATTATTTTTGTCTGCTTTTGTTGTCCTTCATCTTCTTCCCTCATAGTCAAGGTTGGACACCTTCCTTACAGAATTTGCTGGAAAACAGGGACCAATAGTGAAGTGAGAGAAAGCCTTTTTACAGTGACATCGCCAAGGCATGCTGTATTACACATTCAATTTAACAGCCTTTTTCAGGCCTATGCTATCTAAAGTAGACCCTTTGAAATTCTCATCACCTGGAACTTTCCATTGGTCACCAAAGGGAGGAGTTTTGGTCAGGCAGGATCAGCATACTGGAGAGCAAAGCTGTTAGCTCTCTTATAAAGAGGAAAGAAACTCTGGAAGCAATGTGCTGATCAGCTCCTAATGCTTTCATTAAATTTCACTTTACTAATCAAGAAAATGCACTTTGGCAAAAAGAGGCTTTGCAAATTACTTTTTTGCCAGGTGGATGGTGATGGATATAACCAAGGACAGTGAGCATGTTGAAACCTTACACAGTGGAAGAAGAAATTCCTTACGTGGTCAAGGAAAACCTCTGCTTTGTATTTCCCTGCTGAAGCAGTTTCATGTCTGCTTTGATTGCCAGTTCTTAAATAAATTGGGAAAATAGCAGAATAGGTTGCTGGTAACTTATCTGGCTTGGTGACAAGCAAACAAATGTGTTCGTCAAAGCAAAAACTCTTCTCCCTCCCTTTGGGATTGTGTGTTGCTCAGTATAAAATATATTTCTCCTTGTGCTTATGGTTTGTTTCAGTCAATGTATTAAAAAGATGTTGAGAACATCTCATGTCTAGCATGGAGTTGGGTTTTTCTTTCTATGATGCTAGTTAACACCTTCCCCTGGGCAGGATGACAGCTGAAGTACCATTTCTGCTGTGGAACTATTGAACTCCATGATTTATTCTAGATCCACTGTGTGTGTTCTGTTCTTTCTCCTATATCTAAAGGTCTTGAGAAACATCTACAGGGATTATACAGCTATTTTATCAGGAGAGAGTTAATGGATAGAAGAGCCTAGGCCTGTACGGAAGCTGTTTAGTCTCCAGTGACATATGCATTATTTCCACAATTAGATAGGAATGATGAGTTGACCATTTAGGTGTGATTTCAGACCTCATGGCATTGCCTATAGTATTCGTACAATATCCTAGCCAGGAGAAAAGCAATATGCAGAGGGAACAGTGTTTTCTCCTAAGCAGCGTGTCAGATTTCCCATGCCATTACTGGACAAAGAATTATAAAGATTTCTTTTAACAGCTGGCTGCTCCTTGTGTTTCAACAAACCAAGCATCACTACATTTTTAAATGTGCAGATCTATTTCTGCTGTTGTTTTACCTATTTATCAGCTATTTTCTCCGTGGCATAGACAAGTGAAAGATGAGAAGTCATTTTGGTAATTGCTTGCTTGTAATTACCCTCATGCAGGGTCTAGCATGAGCATTTTCAGGCATCATCTTTGGGGAAGATTTGCATCTTTGTGGCTGCTGGAGTTGAATATGTGGCTGTGGATCAGCCTGCAGAGATCTAAAATTATGTGAACATTTCATTGCCTGGGTGAGCAAATTCACTCAGGAGGGAATACATCCAGGTGATATTTGGAGAACAACTTCCCCAGAATCCTGGTAACATCTGAGGGCCAGTACCATGAGGCACAAAGTCCCTCAACATGCTTCAGCCTGAGCAATGGGGCTTGGTCAGAGGGGAAACTGTACTGTTAAAGTGAAGACCACAGTGCGTGGTCCAAGTGGAGGCACAGCAAAAGTAGTCCACACCCATGCTCATTTAGGCAACAATCTATATACTGTGTCTCACTCGGGTGCAAAAACTGTTGTTGCCCTTGTCAGCCATGAAAGGAGGGTAAATATGCTTGTTCCAAAAGGGTGTCTGGTTAACTTTAATAAATGAATCCAGGAAAAAACACTGCTTCTGGGTGAAACAGTTTTGTGGGTTTTTTATGGTGATTGTCACTACACCTCGGTTTGTACTTATGCCCAAGGCACGAACATTGCGGTACACGAGTCTGTGAAATGTGTAGCCATCGGGAACAGCAATTTGGGTAGACATTGGCAATTGCTTGTGCATTTTGAAAAAGCTGGCAAAGAACAAATCCCAGTGCACAGTGTTGTGTAGTACGCTTACAAGCATGTAACCCTGGAGCAGTAGCACACATTTTAATTTTCAAGAGTTTGAGCTTCGGTGGTTTTTTTTACAGATAGCTGGTTGCTAAGCTGTGATAAATGTCCAATCTGCAGCTGTAGTGCCCAAAAGAGCTGAAGAAAGCAAAGTAAATCACCTGAAGATTTCAACTTGTGATGGTTTCTGAACCATTAATCTTAATAAGAAGAAATCATAGCTTAATATGCTCAGGAAGGGTAGTAGATATATTAAAAAAAAAGGAAAAATATTAAGTTATTATGCCTCTTTGGATGATGATGGTTTATTAATTTAACTTTTATTTCCTTTTTTCACCTTCATGTAATGTGATGCTTTAAAGAGGTTTTAAAAACAGATTAAAAAAATGACCTCACTGTTAGCCAAAATTAAAGATTTTTTTATTTCAGATTTCTCACCCCCCCCCCAAAATTTGGGAAAACTGTATGATGTAGTATACTTCTAAGAGAAATAACCTTTCATTAACAAAATAATGATGGAAATTCTGAAACAGAGTAATCAGAGTTTGTAAGTGTGATTTCTTAATGTATCAGTATCTTTTGCTTTTACCTGAAGGTGAGGACTCTGTTCTGAAGACTTACATAGATTGAAAAATAGGACCCTTTAATTCTGATCATTTCATTGTAAAAAAATTAAAATAGTGCCTGGAGAATATTTCTAGGATATGAAAGAGAACAAGGGAGGAAGAAGACCTGCACGCAATGCCTAATTTATTTTTTTTTCTAAAAATGTGAAAAGTGCTTCTCATTTCAAAATACTGAGCAAATCTCATTAACTAGCTCAATTTCCACTCATTTTCAGCAGCCAAGAGTTATTAGAAGTAGCTATTAAAATGCATTGGTAACTATTAATGTCTTCTTTGATATAAACGCTATATCAGTAGCCAGTGCAATAATTTTATTCAAGTAGCTTAAAAATAATTAATATTACTCTTGGATGGATGATGCTACTACATTAGCTTTTTATTTTTGACCCAAAATGATCTTGTTGTTGTAATGTACTTAGTTGAACTAATCTAAACATCAACATAATAATTTTGGTGTGGTTTTTTTGCTTCTTTCAAGGCTGTTGTAAGTGCAGTGAGAACATCATATCTGGAACAATGTTTTTTTCTGCAGCTCCAAAGTATAGCAGCAGACAGCGCTGGTCATGATATATGTTAATTGCTACTACGAATAAGCCTTTGTTCTTAAAAAGCATAGTTGTGGAAGCTGTTTTCCAAACTATTGGAGGTTTTTGCACCTTCATCAAACTAGCCCCAGCTCTTGGTGTGATGCATTGTGTGGTTTCAGTCTAGAGCAGAACTACTGAGGGGTGTGTGAGCTGGTCCCAGAGAACATTGCTCACATAAATGACTGAAATGGGACTATTGGGAACAGGAAGGACTTTGAGTTGGGGAGATTTGTTGACAGTGACAAGCGTTGCTAATGAGCTGTGGTATGAGAGGCTTTGAAGAGCTGCTGCAGTAGCTGCAAAGGGGCTATTTAACATTACATGGTAAATGTCCTCTGCTTTGTTTTGCCTCAAGTAATGCTTCTAGCGCAACATGATGATGCATGCCACGTCCAATTTTTAAATAAGAAACTTATTTCAATTCCTTTTGGTTTGCAGGAAGAGAATTATTGTCTTTTGCAGAAATTTTAGAGTTTAGCCCTGAAAATTGCTGTCCTTTTTAAGAAAAATATTTTGTATATCATAAACTCAAGAGTTCTGGTAATTGTACAAAGCACAGCAGGAGCTTGAGTACAGAACACATCAGAAAAGTATATCAGAAACCTGAAAAGCGTTCACAGACTTGAATATTCTTCCATCAAAGTCCTTTTTGCCCTTGTTCAGTCTTTATCAAAGAGTACTTCTGTTCATTATTATTTTTTAATTTTAATTGACAATTTCTGATATGACATAGGTGCCATTAATCTTAATGTTGTTCCAGCTTTGCTTCTAGTAAGCTTAAAGGAGAAGAAAATTCCTTTAAAACAGGAACAATTCCATAAGAACAAAATGTTGCCCTCTGTAGCTGTGTTTCTGTGTCTGGTTGATAGGGCTCTTCTGAAGAAAATCTCCAAAGAGAAGTATCTTTAGGCCTTATATGACAGTCTTTTTTCTAAGTTATATGAAAAGGTTCTGGTTTAACATCAGTGTGTTTTAAGAATGCCCCAAACATCAGTTGCAGTACATTGTCCTGAATGAACTCATTGGAGATCTAGGTAGCTAACTCTGGTTCATCAGTCATTGTGCTGGTGCAGGAGGGCAGTGTTTGGCCCTCGTGCAGCAACACATTTAGAATTGTGTCAGCCTCTGGTGCAGTCTTTGGAAGAATGTCACCATCAAAGAATGTGTTTGGATTGTGGTGCCTGCCCAATGGCCACGCTGCAGTACTTGCAGCTCCTTAGCAAGCTTCAGGAGGCCAGCAGAGACCTGCATAGTCCTGATTAGAAGGACAGCATGGACTTTCACAGGTAAAATAGCTGCAGCATCAGTTGGAGCAGTTGATGCAATCACTTACGAATGCTCAGGTGTAGGTAATGAAGCATTTCCTATGGTCTGTATCAGTGCAGATTCCTGTTACAGCTGTGGTTGGTAGTCTGGAAGAAAAGATTGTTTTATACTTAATTCAGAATGGCATACAAGTAATCATAGTAATAGAAGGAGGAAGGTACCAGAACCTCCTGGGTGACCTGTTATTTAGGGTCCCTCTCTTTGTGCAAGGGCTGTGGTTCTTATGCCACCTTTTCATGAATGGCTGACTTAGATTTCTTAAAGAAGCCTTGTGAAAGGTATTAGCAAAAGCATTTTTAATATGATATTGTGAAAGTGCAAGTTAGCAAGGTTCAGTGTCAATGTTCATTCTGTTACTATGAGGCACAGTTGTTTGAACAGTGAGTCAAAACTACAAAGGCACAAGTAAAGCTACCAAGGCACAAGTCAAACTTATCATACTAAAAGGTTGCACACAATATGGGTTGCTTACCAAAGATCTGCCATCGGTAAAGGATCTCAGCCTTGAGAGGCTCAAGGGAAGATCACCCCTATGCAGCCAGGTTGTTTAGCTGGGAGAGCTCAAAGAAAACTCACTTCATCTTTCATATATATGGAACACGGTGGCTGGCTTTTAGGGAAATTACGTGTGATGGGAGAGGTGTGTGTGAGATTTCTTGTACCTACAGCCTTCTTTGTTCCTTGATAAACGCATCTTGGAAAAGCCTCCTGCTATTCACGTGGGAATTGCCTGATCACTGTTCCAAGGTCATATGCACCAGTGCTCACTTGGGTCACTCTGCTCCTTTGTGGGTTTTCAGAGAAGAGATGGGAACTAGAGGAGCTCTTGGCCAAGCTATGGCCCAGGCCATGACCTCCTTTGGAGCCTGTACCAAACTACTGCTGGTTTGGTCATGTGGCTGAGTGCACCTGTCATGCACCTGTCACACGCCTGTGTGCACTGGAACGTGCATGGAACCTAAGAGTTTGCATCCAGAATGTCAGAATTTAACAGAAATGAAGAAAGCTGTTATGCAGGTTGAAATATATATTCTAAAGAAAGGTAATACGCTGATTCAGATGGTGTCTAGTATGTCTAGAAGTTTGCTGTCCCAGAGACGTAGTGTGCATTTTGAGCTGCCACCATATTTTCCATGCAAGTTGGTGCATTGAGCCCTGACTGTTAAGACAGGACATGTCTGAAGTGTAAATGTGATCTCCTCAAAGCTACAGGAACAGAAGTGAGCATCAAAAATGAAAATCTCCAGTGGCTCTTGTGACAAATGGCAAATGAAGCTCCAAGTGGTGCATTGCTTAAAGAGGAGAAGAATGTTGGTGCTGTTGCACTACTAGAAGGTGTACAGGTGCCAGATGAGCAAGAAGTTTTCTTTTCAGAGGTTGAGAAATCATTCTTGTGGTCCACCTGCCCTACTGTATTTGCTTGAATTTTTTTTTCCTAAGCTTTACAGTAGAGAATAAGATAATCATGTTTGTGTTGCCTGATAATATAATTAGTTAAATTTGGTATGATGTCCAATACGTAGAAAAGTTATTTAAGGGGTGTGTTCTAGAAGTGAAAATCAGTTCTTTTCATAATATTTTCAATGTTTTCTCAAGTTGTAGGCACTGCTAAATAGTGATTTTTCATCTTAAAGCAAAAATATACTTTTAATGTAACTATCTAGTGCTAAAGACTATTTGAATTCAGCTTTTTTACTAGCATTTGCCGCAGATGAAGTGTAGTAGTTGGTAAAAAGTGAATTTAAACAGTGCTTCAGTAGATTACAATTGTTATTGGGGATTTTTTAAAACATGTTATCTCACCTTTGAATGAGTTGAACTTTATCCATCAGAAACTGAAGGTGTGGTTCAGTCAAAAAGTATTTAGAAGGCCTCTAAAAAACTTGAATTGAAGAAGTTCCTCAGAGTGGATATATATGGCCCATCAAAACCTGTGTTTGAACTATCTGTTTTCTCCAGAATGCATTTTGGTTTCTAGTAGAACATTCCTTTTTAGTGTTTGATAATTTGTTAGCAGTGGGTAACACAGACCGTTGATGTTGATTTGTGGATTCAATAAACTAGTAATGATACTAAAAGTTCAAATGCTGACTGACAACAGTGTCAATCCAGGATGTCTTTGAGGAAGTCTGGAAAACGTTGGTAGTAACAGGAAATGCTTCATTAAAATTTTTGACTCTTGTCAAATTATTTCTAAATAATGGGAGGATTTCCAAAAGATCGTGGCTGATCTGCCGTCTAGTTCCATGGAGAATTAGATTTCTTTGTTCCCACAATAACTTCTTCTGATAATTTATATATTACATCCAAACCTCTTAATATTTTTCCTCTCCAGTTCCCCCCTAGTGTTGAGAGACTTGAGATAACATTTTAGCATTTTAAGTTTTTGAATGATTATTTAATTAGAACTAAGTCTAATGATCAATTGAAATACAGGAATAAAGGGAGTAAGAACCAGAGATATAGTGAATGTACTTAATTAGTATTTTGCTTTAAAGATAAATATCAATAAAAATATTTTCCCTCATGGGGATGCTTGTGCTGCTCATAAAATCTTTGAAAGCTCTGAAACCAAGGAGATGAATCTCAAGAAGTCTGTCTAACTGAAGCAAAGGATTTTACATTCAACATAAAGTGTACCACATGTCTTTCAGGAACAGGATTAACGAGAGAAATGCATCTTAGTGTTTTAAATTTGTGACACATTTGATACAATCCTAAAAGAATTTCTGTTCTCTTATGGTTTTCTGTTGCAAACAAAGTCTTGCATATGAAATAATTTTGTTAAAATGTTATTGCTTTTTAATTATCTTAAATGCAAGTAGTTAATTTTAAAGATGATGTTACCTTTTATTTTTTCCCTCAGGAAAAAAAAGGGTAAATTTCCACTCAAATAGAGTAGTACAATAAGAGCTTTAGGTCCAGAGGATTCCTTTGCAGAACAAACCATGTTTTTCGTAGTCTGTTATTCACACTTTGGGTTTATATCTTGAGTAATTTCCTTCTTTATCCACTGTATCTTCAAAAAGAATTACCTTGGAATAATTTTTGATGATTTAATAAAAACACAGTTTGTGACCCAAAACACATCAGAAGGGAACATTTTAAGGTCAAGGGCACATGCAGATTGTATTTCCTTTTTGCACATACCTATTGCTTTGTCCAACGTGAACATGCTATTATTTTGTGAATATTACATGCACCAAGTGTTGCAATAGGGCTTCCCTTCCATGGTTAAGTGGGTAAAAAGTGGAATGGGTTTTTCCTGCAGTCTCTTGGAAAATCAACTTCAGAATCACAAATAAACTTTGAATTAGTATGGTTCATAAATCAAGGAAAGCACTAGCAGCTTTTTAGCCCTTTCATTCAGGATTAATCATTTGGAATAATAAGACTGGAAGAAGATGATGAAAGGTGAATGATATGCTAATGTTCTTACAGTGTGTATTTTGCAGGTTTGAGGTTGGGGTTTTTTGTGGGTTTGTTTTTTTTTTAACAAGACCAATCCAGTTATATTAGCAATACATCGGGTTGTGTAATCTTGCATGAATAGGAGATTTTGGGTGGGAAGAGTCCATAAATATTCTTAATTTCTCAGTGTCTTCTGCATCTGCTTTCTCTCGTTGGGTATGCAAGCTAATGTGATGGAAGATTAAATATTGTTTATGGACAGTACAAAGCAGCTGAAATAAGTTTGAAGTCATCTTTTTTACCAGTGAAGCTGTTAGAGGAATGAATCATTCAGTAATTGCAGACTGTTAAAACAAGGAGAGACTTAATATCCTTGTACCTGTTTGTGTTGATAAGTTTTATTGCTGAATGGAATTTCTGTCTATTATTTGTTTTGAAATGAGATTCAATATTTGTGTAGCCTTTTGAGGAAATTAAAATAAGCGTTAATTGATAGTAACTATGTCAGGTCCCATTATGGTTAAGAATTTAACCTTAGATACTTGTGTTTCCATAAAAGGAAATGTATTGTGGTACAGATAGAGCACAATATAGCATAATATGTGATTAGCGTATATTGGCGATGGGGTTTTTTAAAATAATCTCTTTGGCTAAATACTTTTAGGCTTAATCTGCAGCGTTTTGGTACAATATCAGTTAGGATATCTGTTGAAAAATATATTTTGTAAGTAACTGCATTTTAAAATATGCTACAGGAAAATGTGCATTGACTAGCACTAAAAATTTTAGAATCAATTTTTCTTAATCTGCTTGCATCTGTGTACTCATCTGCTCAGCTTTTTAGCTCCTCTCCTACTCCGCTTTTTTGTATTTTACAAGTGAAGCACAGTAGTATTTTAGGTTGGTTGTTAGGTGCACCATCTTCTACCATGAGATAGTACCTGGAGTCAGAGCTCTACTGTGCTATCGTATCCATTCACAAAATCATACGTGATTTCATAGTTCTTGGTGACTGTAATGACTATCTGAAAATGCATGCGTAATTCCCGGTTCATACATCTGGCTGAAGAGAGCAGACAGTCAGAAAAGGGGTGGTTCTGTTTTGACTCTGAGGTTTCTCTTCTGTTCCTTGCACTTCAGCTGTGCTTGAGATGTTGGGGTGGCACCCAGGCAGCCCCCAGCAGCTGAACCGTGCAGGGTGGAGGGCCTTGATTCATCTTCCTCTGCTGCAGAAAGCCGGGTGGTTCTCCCTGAGTTGTCCTTTCAATGGCTTGATGTAGTTTAATCCCTGCCCAAGGCACACATCCATTGTTTACACAGCTGACTGTTGGTTGCATCTTGTAGAAGAACAGTTTCATGAGACTTGGTACTAGAAATGCAGGCCACATGCAGTGTCTGGAAAGATTGACCTTGCCAAGGCCCTTCTAAAAGAACAGATAAATACAACCATTCTTGAACACTGGAAAGCTTTTACAGAATGCTGAAGCTGATTTAATTGGTTTGTTGTTGTAATTTGCTTTGTCAAATTTTAGAGTATGAGTAGTTGGGAGGGGCTTTTTTATGTTGGTCTTTAGTGGTTTTACACAGAGAATCTCATATTGTGTCTCCAGTATCGTACCTACAATAGTAGAAACAGCTCTGCGTCTTTGAGTCTGTCTTCTCAATTGTTAATATCGGTAGTGGTGTTTTTTTACTTTTTGGGGTTTTTTTTTTTTTTTGCTTTTTTTCCTCCTGGATTTCTGTCTCATTGTGGGTAAATTTTAAATTAGCTGCTGTTAATTCAAAGTTCTTTCTAATCTAGCTATTGTAAATCTATGCATAAATACTTGTAAAACTACTTATTTTAAGTACTTATTCAGTGCAGAAATTTAGTTTCAACATGGTCACTTGTTTCTTTATGAAAAACATAGCAAACTTGGCCTGTATAACTCTTTCACATAAAGCTGTCTTGCATAGAAGCAAAATACTAGCTTGTATTCCCTTACACAGGGATTGTTTTGTATCTGTGTCCATGCCTAACTTTTTCTGTTTCTTTTTCTTTCTCTTCTTTTACTTTAAAAGGTATTTCTCAAGAGTGACCGGGTTGCAAGAATGGTCCACAGTGGAGGATGTTCTGCAAGTGACTTTAGAGATGTTTTTAAGAAAAACATAGAAAAGAGAGTCCGAAGTCTGCCGGAAATTGATGGATTAAGCAAAGAGACAGTGTTAAGTTCTTGGCTAGCCAAATACGATGCCATATACAGGGGAGAAGAGGACTTTTGCAAACAGCCAAATAGGATGGCCTTAAGTGCTGTATCAGAGCTGATTCTGAGCAAGGAACAGCTTTATGAAATGTTTCAGCAGATTCTAGGGATCAAAAAATTGGAACACCAGTTGATTTATAATGCCTGCCAAGTAAGTATTGGTGTCATTCGGTTTTGTTGTGTCCAGAATATCTCCCCTCTGCCGGCAGGTCCAGTGCTTCCTCCCTGTCTGTAGAATCCTTCAATTTTAGGTACATCTCTGCAGTCCAAGGAGATGAGACTGCTCAGCAAGGAATCTTTGCATGATTTGATTGCTGCTAAGCACTTGGATAAAGCATGTGCAGAGTATATGGCACTTAGGCTGCAGGGATCTCCTTTTACAGTGTCACAGCTCACGTGATTTGAGTGATTCTGAGGAATGTTCCATGGTCTGTACACCTGCATACCCTCTGATAAATTACATATACATGCACATATGTTCCTGAGCATGTGTGTTCATCTTTAAAAGAAATTTGCTGCTGTAAAGAGATGACAGGTGATTCAGGATCCTGTTGGACATCCAGTGTCTAGAAGGTTCGCGTGTTAGAACTAAATGTGCTTCATTTCAAACATCCTCTACAAAGCTAATTTTCACGTTTCTGCATTGTTGTTTTGTTGGATAAGTGATGTTTCCTGTAAATTACTGAGGCCAAGACAGTCCATTCAAAAATCAGATTTATGTGTGTAATCTCTCACTAATCGGTAATATAATTGGTATGTAAAAGTATTTTATTAACCAGTCTTCATAGTGATGGAAGTGTAAATTAGCAGTTACTTAAGGAGGGAAAACCTGAAGAAAAATAAGGTATTTGTGTAAGTCTCACAACCAAGCAGCATAGATTAAGCATTTAAACTGAGATCACACAGCTTCTTACACTGTCTATAAAATAGTCAACCAGAGCACAGCTAAAATGTTTTTCATATATTTTGCTGAAGGCTGGTTTGTAGTTGTAGGCCATCTTAATATAGGAACAAATTATATATATTAGTGTGGCATGAAGTCATGTAACTGCTATATGATCGAAACATCTGCAATATTTAACATTTCTAAGTGTCATAGACCAGCTTCCGTAATGAGAAAGTGTAATATTCAATGCTGCATCTACTTATGAGCAGTGTTTTGAGTTAAAAGAAATAGAAAGTATTCCTTCTTTTTTTTCCTTTTTGTCCCCTCTTTTTCCCTTTGCCTCTAAATTCACATTGATGTAAATCACTAAGTCAGCCGCTGGGATATGCGGGTTGGTAATAAGATGAAGAAGCATTAAAATCTGGGGGGATAATTCTGCTTATTTTTGGGAGGGTTTTTTGTACAACAGAACATAGAGGCATGAGATGATTCAGTTTGGGTAAGTCCTCAGGAGGTCATTCAGTCCAGCTGCCTGCTCAAAGCAGGGTCAGCTTCAAAGCAGGGTCACCTGTGAGGGCAGACAAGGTTACTGAGGGCTTTACCAGGCAGGTCTTAAAATTTCTAAGAATGGAGACAGACTGCGCAAACCTTCTGGGCAACCTGTTCCAATATCTGAAAACATGAAAAAAACCACTATTTTTCTCCAAGTAGACAACTAGTTACTTATAGTAGAAACTGTATGGATTCCTCTCTTCTCTGGTGTCTGGTGGTTGTTGAGTCTTGCTTTGTACGTTGCTGTGGGTAGTCAAAATCTGCTGTCAGGCTGCATTGGGCTAGAGGAACACAAAAATTGTGACTTGTAGAACTTTGAACGATTAAACAAGAAAATTGTTCCCTTAGTCTAGAAGTGGGTTTGATGATACATCCACTAGGTTATTGTATCTGTATACTTGAAGACTTCTTTATTTTGGTTTGTATCTGTATAAAATTTGATGGAACAAAACTGTTTGGCAAATATCAACAGCTTTCTGTCTTAAATTCTTGGTCCATAACCTATGGAGAGACTGAAACATCCCAGTGGCTCATGGTTGTCTTCTAACATGGTAGAATCACAGGCATGGAATGGTTTTCTTTTCTTATTTTTTACTTGCACATTAAAGAGAAAACAATCTTGTTGGGGTAAGAAGGGAGAAAGATTGACCACCCCGATGTGTGCAAAGATGACTGAGTGGGATTAAGAGAAGGTGCTTCTCTTGCTCTTCCTGTGTTTGAGCACTGAAGGTTGTAGAATCTCCTGTGAGGGTCTCTGAAGTACACAGTTACCATGGATTCATTTAAGTATTGGAGGAGGAAATGAAAATCTACTTCCTCAGGAGCAGATACCTGAGCACCTATGTATTTCAAGCTGGAAAGAATGGAGAGGGAAAGGCTTCAAGGCTATACCTTTGTTTGGGGTTCTAGCTTTCTGCAGATTTTAGTTTTCTGAGGCAAGGATGAGGTTACTTTGCTAAAGCAAAAACTTTCATTATGTACTCCAACAGAGTTGCTACCAGCAACGATTTTCATATCCTGTTTCTGTGGTCCAGTCAAGCACATAATAGACCAAAGGTGTGAGGAGAAGTCTGTTGCAGAGAAAAAGACAACAATCATACCTAGCCTTGCCAAGAAGTGCAATGCAGACAGCATCCAGTGTCTGATAATGTAATACCTTTTCTCCTTTGGTGAAATCCCTTATTTCTCATTATAGTTTTAATAATATTTCAGTTTAGCCTGTGTATTATTCCTTTCTATTAGCAATTTATTTATAGAAGATGAGATGAAGTTAGACTCGGATTTCAGTTAGCACCAGCAGTTTTCATTCTGCCCTAGAAGCCTCTATCTGTCTTTGTATGGAAATGCTCACTTTCATTTCCCTTTGCTGCTGCTGTTTAGAATACTAGAGACTTGCAGAAAATGATAATCAATAATGTCTGGGAGCAGTGAGATAAGTCCAACTCCAAACAGATGTTAAAATTGTATTTTTGATAGAGGTTTTGATTAGTTTGGCTTCTAGCCTGTGGTTCTAGCAGAGAATCAGATATATGAAATTCTGTATATTTTCCAGCTCTGAGAAACAGCTGCCCTTAACAGCAAATCTGTACAGTTATAATTTGTGCAGAAAACTCTTTTTCTTTCCCCCATTTTATTTTATACCTTCCAGTCCTTTGGAAATAGGAAACAGAAAAATGTCTTACAATGTTGATGATAAGAGTAAATTATCCTGCTCCTACAGGGCTGCTAAGCAGACAGGGGTGCTTGGTATAACCGTAGGAGGTATTGTCTGCCAGCCTCCTCCTTCTGACTTTCTCAGCATTTAGAAATTTTTTATTGGATTTCCGCAGCTTCTGCTCCCCAGCCTGTTCTAAATGGAGCATTCCCTTCAACTCTTAGACTATTGGTATCTTGGTATCTCAGCCCAGCAGACAGTTCTCCTGGGCTGTGGGTTCCTGCGGGTCCACACCGGCGCCAGTCTCTGTCCTTAGTGTGATAGCAGTGAGAAACTGCTTCATTCAACCAGCAGACTAACTTAATCAAAAATAAAGTGAAAAATAATGGACCAACTCTCTGACACTGTCAAACATAGTCCACACAGCTGTGAGAACTTTATGTATTTTTCTTTGAAGGATTCACAATCTTTTAACATACAGTTAATGCCTAAGCTTGTACTTAGGTAGTGAACATTAACAAGATGTTCACATTAGGATGTTGAAGGCTTCTGTGACTTGTTTTGAACTTCACAATTTAGAGAAAGGCCAGCAACTGCTGCCATCCACCCACATCTCTTTGTGTTAAAAAGGTTCAATTTTGTAAATGTTAAGACTTTCACCTGATTTCTATTTACATTGTGTTGCCTCAAGCTGTGTTATATGATAAAGAAATGATTGCCAGTTAGCTGGGACTTAATGAGCTCCTAGACTTGCATTTGAGATGCCTGGCCAAACTGTTACAATTTCTTTGATTTACAGAGATCAAACATCATACCTTTTTTTTCTTTTTTTTTTAAATTATTCACTGATGTAGAAGATAACTTTGCAGTGAGTCAAACTGAAAGTCAAACTCAAATTGATTTGTGGTCATACACTATTATTACACCACTTCATCAGTACCAGAATGAATTTGTCAGGTAAATTGTAACTCCACATAGGAGTTTATTTTCTTTTGAAAGTGCCTTTATAGGGTTGCCTATTTTGGCTGATCTAAATTCCCTTCTTGGGTGCCCAGAGGAGAGAACAATACTTTACATAATGAAAGAATTTTTGCATGTCACATTCTGTTTTCTAACAAGCAATAAATAATTTTCAGTATAATGTAACAATTTTTAAGAAGAATTATTTACTAAGTGTTTTAGTCTTGACATTTTTGGGAATCAACCACAAACTAATTCTTCTGGAAATAGCTTTAGATGGTACTTTGCTGCAAGATATAATTTTCTGCTTAAAATCCCTGTATTGTGTCTAATCCTTGATTAGCTTTTGCAAGATATAACTTTCTGTATAAGGGTCTAAGATTGAGAATGATGGATTAAATTGTATTTTCCATAATAAATATTTTTATTTTTAATTCTAAGAGTAGTTTCTGTCAAGAATTTCTTCTGACTGAAGTCTGCTTATGGTGCTCGATACAATTGGAGTCTTTCACCCAGCCCTTTACTGAAGTCCAGTTAATTACGCAGTTTTGGAAATAAGTCAAATTAAGGGCAATTTAATTTGCAGCAAGACCTTCGTGACTTTTGCTTGTTTTTAGTTCTGTTCCTTTCCTTGGTAAAATGATGAGAAGTAGTGCAGTTATTTCACAGATCACAGAATTTCCCATACTTCTGGGTATTTTCTATAGAAACTTTCATACCCTATATAAGTTATGAGGACAAATGTGAGTTGATGAAGCACTAAGATTAATGATATCTTCGTACAGAAAGTTTCAGTGTGGTGTTGATAATCCTCTTCTTGAAGTAATTAAACAACTACTAAGATTCTGTTTCGTATGTAGACCAGAACTTACACAGATTCGTTAATTCTTTAAGTTGAGGCCTGGCACAGGAAAAAAAAAAATGGTTTGGGCTGTATATTTTCTAGAACACATGTATACCTGCAGATTTTTTAGTCACAAGAAAAGACACTGACTGTGAGATATTACAATGTGACCAGGGCTTCAGTTAAGCCAATGTATTTCTGATGGTCACCAATGACTGTCATTACTTACTCCATGAAAAATTATACCTTATACAACAAAATAACCTGTGAAAAATATGGGCAAGGTCCATTGCTATATTTTCAAGGTAACATCAAGTGTTAGCTAAGACATGCACTGATGTCTTAAACATCCCATAAGCCTCAAAATGTTCTTACACCTGGCCCAAGATTGCCCTTTTTTAAAACAAAACCAAAAAACAAACAAACAAAAAAACCCCAAACAAAACAAAACCGACAATACCCACACCACACTCTTTTGCTCACCATCTGCTTTATACAGGGCATCTGCTACTTTCAGGCCCTACCTGCTAAGAGCTTACTGCTGGGTAGCTGATGCACACCCCAGCATGGGGCAGGCTTTTTGCTCCCTGGATAAAAGGCAGTTTTGCAGACAGGGCAGGAGTGAGGGTAAAGCTGTCAGGCCTGTCAGTGGGCAGAAAGGACTGCAGTGGTATGAGAGATGTCTGAGGTGAAGAAAAGCAGTAATTTTGTGGGACTGTGGGAGGCTATAGAGTTATAGTTAGTATTCAAGTGTTGACTGTATTTTTATATGCTAAATGACAGTCTAGAAAGTTTCTGCACATTGTCATGGGATAATAGTGATGTCCTTCCTTACAGAACAGGTCAGTCCTTTAAAATTGTCCTGTGTGTCTGTCAACCTGAAAAGTGTTTTTTGCCTTTTATAGCAGAAAAATTCAAATAACCACACTTCAGGCTTATTCACACATCTGCTTTTTGTTTCTAGTGCCTGTAAATACCAGAATATATCTTCCTCTCTGCCCTCCTCCCAAAAAAAAAAAAAAAAAAAGTATGCTTTCTGATTGATTTCACCCTCTTCAAGGGGAAAAAAGATCTGCCACTGTCTGTTCTTGAGCAGAATAATTCAAACCAAATATTTCAGTGGAGAAATAAATTTTCATTTCTTATAGGATTTTGGATGTTGTCTTTTATTCATGAGATATCACTCTTGATTACATGCATATAGGATTTTAATATGAAGTTATTTCAGTATTTATATTTTCTTAATTTTTTTTTCTGAGGTGCTTCATTGGTATTTTACCTCCATTCAAGAGGTTTGGAAAGGTCTTGCTCAAGACAAAAATTTCAGTGCTTTGGGGAATAGTGCTGCAACCTCAACTGTTCCTCCCAAGATTACTTCTGTAATAAGATTGTGAGAAATTCAGAGCTAAAATGAGTGGTGTTTGTCAGGCCAGTTTGGATTTTCAGCTTAATAACATGAGTTCTGATGAAAAAGGAAGTCTTGTAACCCCAAGTGCTTCAGTTCTGTTAGCATGCAGTGATGGTATTTCAATAGGCTGGGGCGAGAGAGTGTTAGCTCCTGTAAACAAATGAGTTTTTTCTATAATGGCAGAGTTTACTTCGGGAAGAAAAGTCTCTGATTGCCCCAAAGGTTGTTGACTGGTTCTCATTTACTCTAATGATAGAAGAGTGATGGAAAGAATATTAAAACGTCCTCAGAAAAGCAAGTTACCTTTTTACCATGCTTAAATATCTGACTCTGAACAATGTTTAGAAACCATGCAAGCTACATAATGAAATACTTCGAACTATTTTTGTTTGTATCTAAAGGAATACTGAGAAAATACCAGGGAGAAGTGGTGTGTTGGCAACAAATACATTTTCAGTACTTGCAATATCCTTCTTATTCAGCTATTGCATGAGGAAAATTGGCTTTGACATATACACTTAAAAGAAAAACGAGTGGATCTTCTGAAAGCCATGAAACTATTCAAAGCTTTATTTGTCCAGTTTAAGTGTTAAGAAGAAACTCTGAAGGATAGTTTTGCACATTATTACTTTTAAGGTGAAATTTTCATGTGGATTTTTCTATCATAGAGCTCTTTATGCATATGTGGCTTCTGTTTTGCATCTGCATGAGGGAATTGGACATTTAGGGTCTCTAGTAGACTGAGAGACTATCAGCACTCATAGACTAGTGGATTTACTTGTGTTGTCTGAGTTGGCATCCTCGTAGGCATGTTCTCCTGTGTATCACCTTTCCTGTTATGAGAGGCCTGACTGGGAATCAGCCAAGAGAAGCTGAGAATCACCCATCTTCCCTGCTCTGTCTTATGCCTTCTCTGAGGATGGAAATCATAGACACTGGGATTTTGGCTGCAGATCTCTCTTTCAAGCTGCCTTGTTTTCTAAGACTGTCTTTGGCAGTCAGTGAGTGCAGGAACACCAGCAGAATGGCTGTTGTAGCACAGAGAAATAAGAAAGTTGTTTTGGGCTTTGTTAAAGGAGATCCTTTTAAGCTTTTGGTTTTACCTTCCCTGTGTCTCTTCCCCTAAATACTCTTTTGGAGCTTTAATGAAGTAATTAATGGTGTTTTGACATTCTCTCGAGTTCTAGATCCAAGGGAGTTAAGCTTGCCTGAGTGCTCAAAGCCAAATATATCCAGCATTTAACTTGTACTTATATTAAAATCACCAGTGCATTTGACTCATCATGTTTTATATTACCAGATGAGAATAAAATTTGTCTACTCTGGTGTTAAGCAATGAAAATAAATCTTTTCTACCAAAGGCTGTTGTATTATTAATTTTTTTTTTATTTTTTAATCTTTTTTAAGGAGAGATTCTGTGTCTTCAGGTAGATGAATACAAAACAAATCATTTTTACAGCCACATTTCCAGACTGGTGATTAAGTTTGTTAATGTGTCTGACTACTAGCATTTGAATGAATCCCTGTGGGCAAGCTGAACAAGTTAATGACCCTTAGCATGAATTTGTCACCTGTTCATCTTATGACATGATAATATTCTGTAGTTCCTCTTTATCAATTCAAAGTAAAATAGGTTTGCTTAGGCAATCACTTGTTTCTCTGCAGCATTTTTCATCCTGAGGTGGCTCCAGCAGACAGTGCGAGGCTGCTCCTGTGGAAAAGCCACAGGAAAAGAATGACCCTGTTTCTGTATCTCTCTGGCTCACTGGAACTGAATTTTTTGTTCTGAAGCTTAGCTGCTTTGATCCCCCATTTTTGAAGTTTTTGAGGGAGAACCCTTGTAGCTCTTCCTGGTTTAGAGGAAGTTTCTTTGCAACTGGCTGCCAGGACAAGGTCCTTAGGGGTTCCTGCACCCCAGTCACTCCAGAGGCAAAGGTGCAGCTGAATGTGGAAATGCGCTCTCTCTCTCTCTCTCCATCTGTCTCTCTCTCTCTCTCTCTCTATCTATATATATATATATATATATGATAGATACATATTTTGGCCATAAACTCAATGTCGGGAAGAACTTCTTTGTGTTAAGGGTGGCAGAGCATTGGAAAAGGCTGCTCGGGGAGGTTCCATCTGGATGCTGTAGGTTTGACCCTGCCTGGGCAGGGAGGTTGGACTGGAAGATTTCCAGAGGTCCCCTCCAACTCTTCCTATTCTGTGATATTTTAAATAGAAATATAATAGCACCTCCATAATAGAGGATGGACTGCCCTATGCAGGAGTAATTGTTTATGTAAAATGGCTGAGAAATCTTCAGCTCTCTTTGAATAAACTATAATTTGTGTGTTTATTTTTCATCCTCTAGGAAGGTATTTTTGTTCCTGTCCTAAAAATGAGAGAACTCTCAGGACAGCTTTTTTTACTGTCGCCTCTGCTGAGGCTGTCCTGATCGCTAGGATCTAATCTCTCAGTCTCTAAGCTTTCAGGCTGTCCATCCCAGGTACCTTCTCACCTTGAAAGAGGATTGATTCTTAACAGAAAAACCGTCATGCAGGGAGATGCTGCTTGTCCTTTCATTTATTCCCATACTTTATATTACAAGCCTCAAAGATAGTTGTTCGGATTCAATCTGGTGTCTGTGCCGAAGCTGTCTGATTTGTGATTAGATGTTCGTAATACCAAACTTGAGAAATGTTTACAAGGAAGTGCCTGTTTCTCTCTCTAGGGCCTCTATAGGTAGGTGAATTATCTTCATTTAATGCCATAGGCATTATATAAAAATTCTCTGGCCAACTAAAATAACCTTGGCCAGTAACATGAGTAGAGATTAAAAAAAAAAAAATTTAACCCTCAAACCAGAAGTTTGCAGCCTACTGGGGAAAAGTAAGAGGAGAGTAAAAATAGGATTCATCTGTACTTTTTCCTTACAGGAATCTGTTTCTTGAGATAACAGATAAATAAATTGACTTCCAGACATTTTAGCTATAAACAGGAAAAATCTGAAATAAAATTGAGGCTACATCTTTAGTAGAAGAGTCAGCTTCTAGCTGATGTTGAAAGGAGGTGTTGTATGGTAAGCACTCTGGGACCATGGCAGGAGAAATATCCCTTTGCAAACGATGTAAGGGAAGAGTCACTCCCTGTATCAGCTCTGAATAAGCTGTCTTCCTAACTGGTCATGCAGTGCCAAGGTTTTTTTACTGTGGGAACACTAAACTTCTTGTAAATGAGGGAAAATAGTACTGAACCATGCCTGAGAGAGCCTCCAAGGTATATAGAATTTCTGGAGAAGCTTTGTTTTATTCCTAGGAGCGCTATAAACTCATGTTCCAGTCAATCTGGCGCAGTCTTCTCACTGTACTGTGTCTTTTCTCAGGAGACTGGAGACAACAGATTCTTACCTGAAACACCTATGCCTCCTTTGGGAAACTTTTTTTGAATGATACTCCATTTTTACCATACTGGAGCAACTATTTTGCCTTAAAGATGGATAGCAGACTTTCTGTAACTGGTGTTTTCACGCATGTTTAATGTTAGCAATTTCCACGTTTCCAGGAGAATAGAAGCTGGAAGTTTGTAACTTCTAGCAGCAGGAGAAAGGCTCCCTGACTCTCTGCAGTTGTTCATCTATAAAACTGGTTCAGGACTCTGGCTGCAGAAGTGGATGAGTGAGTTCTCTTCTGGGAAGAGTACGTGTTGGACACTTCAGGCTGTGGGGGTGGGACCAGAAGAAAGACGAAGCCAAGTGTTATTTGTTGACTTCACCCTGTCCTGGACAAAGGCACCCATCTGCTGGCCAAACCTTTATACTTGCTTCTAGCCTGGATCTGTGATGTTACAAAGGTTCCTGAGGCCCTTCTAGCCTTCCAGCTACTGCCTCTTAATCTGTGTGAGCACTAGTGACATGACCTTGACATCAAAGGTGACGGTAAGACCGACAACAAAGATGGCCCAGGATGACACGTCCAACGTGACAAGAAAGCAAAGGTGTGATTGTGGACAGGATTGCTAACCTAACATGGAGGATTTTAAACTAGGTTGTTAGACTGAAGAGCCTTAAACTGTTGTCTTTTGGGCCTCACTCCACAGATCAGAACCTTCATAGATAGGGAAGTCAAATTCTCATGGTGCAACAGAAATCTGAAGTTTGTCTTCTTATGCATTAACCTCCGGATTAAAGCTATTTTTCAGTCCTTACTCAACTATTTAGGATTTTTTATTTTGTGGATAGGTATCTCTACATCACACCACCCCTGACTCCTACAAACTGGTGTAAATACAGAATGTTCTCCAGTTTATGCTATAGAATGGAACAGAAAGGGAGAAAATTGGATTCCATTTCTGTTGTCTTCTAGCTTCTCCACATCATATGTACAGAAAGTTGTCAGCCTGAATTCTGTGTGGTTAAGTCAGTGATATTTAATTATTTGGAAAAAATATTGACAGGACATTCAAGGTGTTTTTGCTTACTTAATGCAATTCTCATTAACATTTATTGCCCTAATTGTGTATATTCCCTTTGGTTTCAACACTCCAAAGAAATTCTTACCAGTGATTAATAAGGCAAGAGAACATTCTGCATGATATTTTTGGAGAGTGGTAGGGTAAGCAAAAGGAGAGGGGATTTCCTTATGAAGCAAGGATGACTTCAGGAAAATAGAAAACACTGTGAGCCGCTTTAGGACATAAATATGCATATACCAACAAGGTTTGCTTGCTAATCTTTTGGTTGTCTTGGATATGGTAATCTCTGTGCAGGTGGTGGGAGAGGAGGAGGGTGGAAGACTTTTCCTAAGGAGGATCAGGACATGAGTCATAACTCATTTAAGGCCCATCACTTCCTGCCTAGGGTGGGTGTGGGAGGGTATTCCCTTGGCAGAACCTGAAACTAAGTTGTATTTAAGGTGACAGCCAGTATCTATTTCAGCAGGGTCCGGGGGAAGGTGAGAGAGAGAATAAGAACGCCCATTTCTTTGATCATCTTACTCACCAGAGATTACCAGTGCAGCTGGGACTTCCACAGTATTCGTGGTAGGCGTACAGATAACTGCTTAAGCACTTTAAATAACTCTGGGGGCTTCTCTGTCTCTCCATTGATTACCTAGGGACTATACATTTCTGACTTAAAAGATACTTTATTTAGGTGGTTCAATAGGCTCTGTGAATAGCTCCGAAGCTTTTTGCCCTGCCTAGCTGTAGGAGGAACACCCATACAAATAAGGCAATGACTTGAGTGAAAAAAAAAAAAAAAGGTTATGTGTGGATATTCATAATTTTGTGGTGGCAAAGTTGGGGTGGAAGGCATTTTCACAGTTAGCAACGACTGAAGAGTTTGACCTTTATCGTGTGGAAGACAGTGCTGTGATGAGTGTGGGGAGTCTGTCTTGATGGTATCCCTGAACGCCAAAATGCAGATGTGAAAACCAAGATACAGTTAGATAAAAAATGTTTACAGTATGTCATATTACAGACTTATTTTTTTCATTTCTGTTAATAAAAAAATGATGCTTTGCATCCATGTCCTGGATTTATCTGTAGGACATATTCTTAATATTTACTGTGACTAAATCTGTGAATAGTAAGAGCCTGTCATTGTTGCCCTTCCTTCTGTCACAGTATAATGTGCTTTCTTTGTGTTTTCATCCTGTCTAGCAGTAGTGGCCAAACACTGGAGTTTCCACCAGTAAGAAGGGCAAACCTGGGTTTTGTCAATTGATCTGTTGCGTTGCAAATGCCAAGAGAAAGAGAGGCAGAAAATTCAATTGTTTGCAGTAGCACTTCTGACCTGTGCTAACATCTTTTTTCTCCTCTATAATCCCCTACTGATCCACTAATTTGAATACTAATGTGATTCTAATCACATCTAAGTCTGCAGTTTAATATTTATATTTGTTCTTTAAAAACAGTGCTTCTCTAGACACCCAGCGGTCTGACTCCTCATCACCCCATGATGCTTTTTTCTGAATGACAAACTGTCATAAATATCCGAGTCTGGGTAGCAGTATTTTTATGGTGCAGTCTTGATGTTTTCAAAGAAGGTTTTGGATAAATGTTTCCTATGTTTTCCTTCTGATTGGTTCCTAGGGAGTTCAAGTGTTGTTTCTATCTGGTTCACTCTGTTTAGAAGAATTGTTGCATGTTTATTCAATATATTGTGTCCTGGAAAAGGCAGTGTAAGGGAAATCTCTAACTCTACAGCTGATATGAAACTGTTTTGTCTACTCTAATGTTGCTTGAGCTGCAGGGAACTCCAGGAGGATCTCACAAAACTGCATGGGCAGAAGTGGGACAGATGTGATTTCATGTAGCTCTAGTGTAGCTAAGTTAAGGTGATACAGCAGAGTGGAAATAAACCAGTGCACGTCCAGAAGATGCTGAACTGAGCGTGGGTAATTACAACTCAGAAAGACACTTTGGGTTCCCTGTGGTGAAATCATTAGTTCTTTGTACAACAGTACCATCATTTTCCTGCTCTGTATAACCTCCTTATGCCCTTGCATTCAGTATTGTGTGCAGCTTTGGTCTCCCTCTCTGAAGGATGTAGGGGAGGTCAATGAGGACTAGAGGCTGGCATTGAAAATCACGGAGCAGCAGCCTTTTGCAGAGAGACTGAAAGGGCTGAAACTCTTCAGTCTGCAGCTGAGGAGGTTGACAGGGAGGAGTACAGTTGAAGTTTACGAAGTAATGAGGGTAGTGGGTAAGGTGAATGTGTACTTCACTCGATAAATGCCACACCACTAGAAACTGGGACACTCAAGGAGATTTGTAGGAGATGGAAAATGGAAGCAATGCTTCTCTATATGACTTTTGGAGAACTTCCAGAACCTTTTGTCATGGGGAGTGATAAGGGCAGAGGTTCAAAAAGGTTTGGACAAGTTGCTGGAGAGCAGGTCCATAATTTGACATTAATAGGACTTTGCCTGGGTGCACCTTATATAACATGCCACGCATTTCCTCCACAACTACCATTAAAGATGTTTGCTTTGGAGAACAGCCAGGCCTCAGCATTTTACCCAAATAATCTCTTCCACTGTCCCTGTCACATCCACAATTCTGGTTTATTTGGACCAAATTCAGGGGGAGCTAATGTCATTTTCTTTTTCAAATTTGTTTTTATTTGGGCTTTTTTCCCCCTCTCAGAATCTGCTGGTAGTAATGTCCAAGTATTAAAATGATTCCAAGGCTAAGTAAAGAGTCTGTAATACTTACAGAAATACTAGCTAAAGACAAACCATTAAGTGTCTAAGTACATGCAGTCTGATTTTTCTCTCCTTGTAGCGTAAACAGACTGCTGTGAATAAATAAATATTTAAAATATCTGTATGTAGGTCAGAGTATCTTTATCACTTAATGCCCACATTGCATAATTAACAACTTCTGTGAACCAAATAAATCATCAACTTCTATCTTTGCATTAAGTCAGAGTTAAAACTAGTAGCAGACTCAGTATGGAGATAGTGATTTTCTTTGTAAATATGAGGTCTTAGCAGACTTTCTTCAAATGTTATTATCCAAATACCTAGGCAACATGGTGATTTGTGTGCATTATTGAATTCTGGGGTGTTTTTTACATACTACTTGTCAAGACTTTTTCAAGACAAGAAACAGATCTCAACTTTTGGAATTTAGATTATCAGAACATCAACAGTGCTATGAAGTAAAATATAAAATTTTTTTTATTTGAGCAGTTGATGCAGAGCAATTATATGACTGTGTTGTGGAAAGGACTATGCCTATAAATTAATGAAAATCCTGACTGGGAAGCTCTAGTTTCTTTTCAGCTCACATAGATAAAAATGGTGCTGGGGTCTGTCCAAATAGACCAACAAAAACCTCGTTCTTAACTGTGCAAAGACATTTGCATTACTTTTCCAAGTGTCCTGTTCACAAAATGTCAGTTCAACTCTGTAGATCAAAATATGCAATAAAATATTGAAGACTACATTTTAATTTGGTCTAGAATAAATTTTGCATTGCTAATTTATTTTTTAATTTTCTTCAGTAATGGTAATATTAAGTAAAAGATACATGTTACATGACATTTGGCACATACCATAAAAGGTAAGGTTGTCTGGCAAGGTTAATCAAGTTCACGGTTAATAAAAGGTTTTAACTACTTATAGTTTCTCTAAAAGGTTAATAGCAGTCAAGTAGGAAAGGGGATTGATAGGGAAGCAGTCATTGGCTGAAGTTGCGTTGTGCAGCTGCACATCAAGGTATTAAATAAACTCTTTCTTGATAGAGATTTCCTCATTAATACATGGTGTGTATTTAATTCTTCAAATGTCTTACCATTTACCGTATTGTCAATGTACAGTGTAAGTTTGACCTGTGTACATACCCTGAGTGGAGTGGACTTATGTTAGCCCTTCCCACTGCATACATTGTGATCAGCTTGAATATTGTATGTACTTCTTCCCTGTTTAATTTCAAGTCTTATTGTAGGTTTTACTTGGGATTTTGGTATTGGAAGTCCCTGAATAAAATGAATTCGTGAGAGACATTTTAACCAGTGCTGAAAACTCAAAACTGCATATAATTTATTTTCCAAGCTTGAATGTAAGTGAGGGCCATATTAAATTCTCAGCTTCGATTATTTTGGAAACTGCCAAAGTGTCCATCCAATGGTTGATTAAAAAAAAAGTCTGTATTTTAGAATTGTATAGTTTTCAGTGTTGTTTTTGGCAAATTTGAATTATTTTTAAAATTCATTTTAATTAATTAATGTAATCATGACTCTAGATTTTGGGTTGGTTTTAATATTTTTATGATAACCATATTTTACAAATCAGTATATAATAAGTGTAATTAATGAGTACAGGCAATTAGTATAAGTGATACCTTGCAAATCAATATTGAAATTAAATAAGCCGGGACTTTATAAAAATATTTCAGAGAACAAAATCTCTCACCATCTGAGATTTTTTTGAGCTCTTTAGGTAGTACCAAGCTTGTAAAAAAAATATGAGTGAGGTCCTATATCTCATTTGACTCTTGACTGGCCTTGCTTCTTATCTACATTATTACTTGTTTTTAACAATATTGACACACTACAGAGAAAGTGATATGCTAATTGCTTTCTCTCTTCATCTAAAGACCTTCCATCCTAATTTCAATATTTATATGATTATAAAACTTCTGCTTACTCTCCCCCCCAAAAAAAACTGGTAAAAAAAAATATTAGCAGTCAGTAAGATTTTTTTACTAAAACTAATTTTAACAGATGTTTGAGCATTTTTTTGTGGGCACTGTGTTGCCAGAAAACTGAGTGATCAGCTTGGCCAGTTGTCTGAGAGGCAATCTTGTGCTCTATAGAGCAAAATCGGTACAAAAAGCCTGTGAGGCCTGATGGTGCATTGGGAGAAGTTGTTTGAACATCTAATACGGGTTTTGGACCTGTGCAGCT
The DNA here is from genome assembly GCA_013397115.1 of Edolisoma coerulescens. NCBI lineage: Eukaryota > Metazoa > Chordata > Aves > Passeriformes > Campephagidae > Edolisoma > Edolisoma coerulescens. The sequence goes on along the minus strand of VWZW01004513.1, from coordinate 328,818 downwards.
TTTATAAGTCTACTTGCTGCAGACAACTTGACAGAAGAAATGCTTTCAGTGGTTGCTGAGTTTATCTTTTGACATGGAATTTGCTGAAAACGTCTACTGCATTCCACAAGAGAAATAATTTCAAAAGTAGGTGCCTTTTCTCCCTCTATTTTAACTGTTAAGGTTTTCTGTCTCTGACATGATTTCTCTTACGTTTCACTTGATTTTGTGTTGCACATATTTAAAACATGTTTCTACATTTACTTGCCAAAACTAGTGATTTTGGGGGGGGGATGGGGTTGTATGTTGACTGGTAAAAGGAATGAGTTGGGAAGAGCAAGATTTGAGAAATGAATTTTTAAAATTTGTGGTTTGCAGAGTTCTGAGAGAAATCCACAGGATTTCACTATCACAGTCTGGGTCATCCGTCAGCACAGCCATTTGTATGATGCATGAAAGGGACTTTACAGCATGCGGAGAATATGAGAGAGTTTTAAAATATCATTTTATTGATCGCTTTTATGAATCTTAATTAATCCTCTGTATAATCTATAGACAAGGAAGAGAAAATACCTTAAAGCTAAATGACACAGCCTCCTCTGAAATAGAGCAGTGATGACATTTTCTTTACTTTAACAGCTGTGTTTTTCTTGCTGTGAAACAGGAGGCAACGGGTTTATCAAAAGGTCCAGCAGTAGCTTAAGAAAGCTCCATACATCCTGCCCTTTAATTAAATCTGGTTTTTACCTCCACAGTTTTGTCCTTCAGAAGTTAAGTCCTGTTGAATTCATGTGCAAAATTGATTGCAGTTGTAGACTGGGTTCAGCTGCTCTGTTTTTGGCCTGACTTGAAATTTGTTGATCCTTCCAGTTTCCCGCATTTAGTTACTAATCGTGGTTCACAAACTTGGGAAGCTTCGGGAATCTCCGCAGGCTGTGTGTGTTCAGTGTACTGTGGCTCCTTAGCGCTGCAGACACCTTTAATCTCTTCCCAGTCTGCTTCTTTCAAGCAACTCCGCCTGTGTAAAGATAAGCACGGGAACAAATCCTGCCGGCCTGAGAGGCGCCAGATCTGTCTGGAGCAAAACTCCTTTTCTTAGAGTTAGAGATAAGAGGAGCAAGGACAATGATCTGAAAACTGACAGTATTTGCATCTACTACACCCATTACCTGCCTGCTGCTTACTTGATTGATGACCAAATTTGAGCACTAGGACTTCTCTGTCCTCTTCCAGCCTTGCTCCTGGATGCCATTCTGGTTGCTTCCAGAAAACCAATTTTTTCATTATTGTATTATTTCGACACTTTAGATCCAAGTCCTTTATTCCATTTGGTTTATGTTGAAAGTTTTTGCCTTAGCTGTCTGGCAGTAGTCAGGGATGGACCCTGCAGGTTTCCTCACAGGGGCATCTGCAAACAACCTTTCAGCCCAGCAGGGCTCAGACTTGGTTATGTGTGGCAAAAGGCAGCTATAAAAGCAAAACAAGCATTGCTGCCACACAGAGTGAAAAAAGACTTTGGATTCCATGTTGCAGAAAGAAAAACAAGTACTTAGATATGTGTACTATCATTTTAGTCATTAAATGTAGAGAAATTTATAATGCTGTGGGCATATATATGTGTGATTTCATGTTTATGTTACTGTGAATTAGAAAGCTGCGGGGAAGCTAACACAGCATTAATAAAATAGTCACGTAGCAGAACTATCAGTTTGAGCATTGTGAATGTAAAGAAAAATAACTTGCAGCAGTTCTGTATTCATCTACACACAAGCTGGTCTCGTTTCTTGGGCATAGGGTATCTGACTCAGTTTGTGTGGAGAGTAATGTAGATGTGTGCCAGGGGCTTTAGCGCAGCACCTCCTGGCAGCATTAGTACCTTTTTTGCCTTGAGTTGCATATTAACCAGATTTTTTTCCAGTGTACAATTTTTCTTTTGGACCAAAATACACTGCTACATTACAGCCTTGTATGTAATTTAAAAACAGAAAAAAAGATTTCAACAGGAAATATGTGGTACACAAGGTATGCCATCTTTTTCCAACCTGTTAAAATATAGAAACATTCATTTATTCAGACGTATTTCTCTTCTGTGCTGTTCAGGCATACAAATTAAACAACAGTTTGTCAAGCAAGATAGCATGATGTTTCTGAATAGTAACTTTTAACTCTGATGAGTTTACAGTCTTTCTTAAATGAGCAGATAATCTGAGGAGCATTGACTTCATGCAGACTCAAGACAGGGTAGCACAACCTGAAGATGTGTCTGAATGCAATGAGATTTAGCCTCTGGTAGTGGCTGTTTTTAGCTTGACTACTGCAAAGGTGATTTTTCAAAGGTTCATGATGTGACCAGAGTTGAGCTGATTTTCACAGTTGGGGTCCTGCTAAATTTCAGATCCTTACTTCAAAGAAAGATATTGAACTTCAAGCTTGAACTCTTTGACAAGATGGTCACCACTTTTCTTATTATGGATAAAGCAGTGTATTGTCTACCCTGGTCTACTTCAGAAGCAAGGGAATGTTTTGGCTGAAATCATTAAAGCAGAAATTTGGAGTAGAAAACTTCAGTCTGTCTTTCAGAAGTGAACACTTACATAAGCAACTGAAATCCTCTTAATAAGAATTGTTGGGCAACTTGCATTTTGAGGATGTTCCCACTCTATCTCCAAAGATGATTGCCCTTTTCAGAGTGAGAAAAAATAAAGATGACTTCAAGCATTAAGAAGTAAAAACATTTTTTAATTAATAGCTTGATGTCTGATGGTGGTAGGTTTATTTTAGAAAGCCTTTTTAATGTAACACCATTGGGGAAAAAAAAGAAATTATGATCTGTCACTTTTTTTTTAAATATAAAGTAACTTTTTATTCACCCAAGTGTAGTCACTCATAAGTAGTGATTTTTCTGAAGAAGCTTTAAAAGCCATAATCATCTTTGCAGAAAGAAAAACTGTCTTACTCATGCTTTTGCTCAGTTGGGAATGTTCCTACTGAATTAACCAGCCCTCAAAAGGGGAGTCCATGTCTTTGCCTAGGTTTAACAAGTTGCTGGGGCTGCATGTGTGACATTTAGGGGAAACATTGGTTTGTTTGGTCAGGACTTCTAACGTATCTGATGTACTGAAAACGTCTCTGGTGTCTGTAGAGTGTTCTGTAGTGAGGTCCCCTGCTGCTAAAATACAAACTGATTATGTGAAGTTTAAGTGACATGGGAAGCATCTCTAGTGTTGGTGCAATCAATAGCTATGGTATGGTACAATTACTGTTGCAGCAAGCTGTAAAGTTTTTGTTAAATGAAATTTCTATGTACCCACTTCCTGAGTAATCTCTTAAGGCTGTAACTTTAAAAAAACATGACTTCATATTTAAGAGTGGGAAGCATTATATGTGATGCCCATGTAAATATGAATTATTCTTAAAAGAAAAACCAAACAAAACCTTTTTTACAAAGCCTCTATTTTAAGTCCTTTCAAATTAGTGGTTTCTTTTAACTGAATTTCAATTTCAATACTGAGAAGAATCTGAGTGGCTGTTCTGCACTGTTACATTTATATTAATTTCTATGCAGTGTCATATGCTTTTCTAGTTTTTATTTAACAGTTTGAAAATTACTTCAACAGTTGTCGTAACTTGATATCCACAGATGTCTTGGGTATGGATTTGATCCAAAAATAAGGAATTAAGGAAAGGGGTACACTTGATGTTAATAATTGACACATCACTCATGTGATGGGTTTTATCAAGTGTCTCCCTATATAAAAAAGTGGACACAACTCAAAAATTCCGAATACCGCTTGTATTTACAGAATTTTTTCAATCTTTCTGCTGTTTTCATTTCATATTCAGTAGATAAATAAATTATGATTGAGTACACATTAATAATCACAAAGTGCATTACATGTAAAGTTGGTTTTTCATGCATTTTTTGAGTTTAGGATAAAAACAGGTAGAGTGACCTTGCATAGAATGAGCTATCAAGGTTACCATTTTTGTGATTATCACTTCATTTTGCATACTGCAAAAATAGTAATATCGACAGCTTTACTTCTTACTGGGACAGATGTGAATGACCTTCCAGTCATTATTACCTTGGCTCTTTTCTGTAAGTAAAGCAACATTCTTTGCTTTTCACCTCTTCGGTTTCTTCCCATACTTTACAAAACATCATTACAAACAAACAGCAAACCTATTAAATGTGTAAGTATTTCCGGAAGAAGACTGAAGTTTTAAAATAACTAAGTAGGGAAATCACATTTTTAAGTACTCAAGTAAAAAGAGATGATGGAAAGCAATGCAGAGTTAAGGAAAAAATGCTAAGATTAGCAAAACTAGGTTGCATATTCATTAACTTAAATGATCATATTTTTAAAATGGAAAAATAGCTAAATATCAGTCTTTAAGTAAAATCTCTTACTTCAAATGAATTAATAATGGAGGCAGTCATTTAAGTTGTATGTTGACACAGGAAAAGGTTTTAGCTTTGTTCTGTTCTCCCACACCCTCCTTTTTGCAGAAATCAAAATTCAGTAGTTCAAATTACCTTCAAGTAGATATTTTTCAAGATGTTGTCATGGGATATATTATTAAAATAATTTTGACCTTCTCTTACCCAAAAAAAGGAAAACAAAATTGTTTTTTATATTGGACAGGCTTTCATACTGAGTAAACAAAAATAATTACAGGAGTATGCAGTTATAATACAAAGGAAAATAGAAATTAGAAATATTTTTGGTGGCAAGTTCAATAAGCAGTCTCTTATTCTTTTGAGAAATGGAAGAATACGAACCTGGGAATTTATTTGAAATACTGTAATTGTATTCTGAAAACCTTAAACATTTGCTTTCATGAAGAACAGTCTTGCCATTTATGCTCACAGTCAAGTTAGGAGCAGATCTATTTACAGGCTTAGTGGGAGAACCCTTCCAGCCTGGAACATGATCCATCTTCTACTCTCTGATATAAACTTGAGCCTCCTTTGTTCTCTTTCTTTCTGGTAGCCTGGATCAGTTTCTGCAAGGATCTTGTAAGATGCCAGATTGCACAGGTGGCAGATTCCATGTTCTGTTATCACTTCCGTACTAGCAGTGAAACACTTTTCATCCTGTTGCTAAATGTGGTCAGATTTTCATTAAGCATATTGCTCTAATTGACCTGTAAGCACTGGATAATGCATTTTTAATTGTTTGGGATTTGGGGTTTTTTTTTTATTGGAATGCCTAATTTTCATGAGTGCTTTAGTTTAAGAAGTATCAGATTTAACTGAGGAGCATTGTAAAGGAGGTGATGTTACATATTTGGCCTGATGCACTAAATAGCAGTCTTAGTGAAAAAACAGTGAAAAAACCTTAGTTTAATGCAATGAATTATTTGCCAAATTAACTGTGTGTTCATTAGCTGGAGATCTCATTTAATTAAAGAACCAGTTTTTGCCAGTTTGCATCCCTAACCGTTTTAAGATTTTTTTTAGTCAAGAGCGATTCAGATGTCCTTAAACCTTAGCTGTACGCTAAATGCACTAGGGTCGTTTCAACATGTCACATCGTGTCTGTGTTTAGCCCTAGGGACAAAGAGAGCCCTCCACAGCAAATCTGTCTTTGTCCTTGTTTGGCAATTATTCAGGTGGGATGGCAAGATGTGACTGATCTTTTCCAGATGTGTCACTCTTTTTTCCTCTTAACCACCTGTGCAGGTCCATGCACTGAGGTGAAGCCCCACTTCACCTCCCCTCCCGTCCACTGCCCTTAAAAAGTAAACAAGTGAAAAATGAGTTGGGGAGTCTCATTTCTGTTGAGACCCAGCTGTTCTATTGAGGTGAAGAGATGTGTCCTTCCCCTTTACCTTCCTGACAGAAGTTAAACATATAGTCCTGACTATTCTGTAGGTATGAAAATATTGGAAGATCAAAAATTGGATATGCCTTGATGTGAGCAGTTGGGCAGTACTGGGAGAAAAGAGCTTTGTGAATGAAATAATACCATTCTTAGAAGGCAAAGTCACACAGTTTTCTTTCCCTATACCTATATATGCCTATACAGGAACTCATGGCACCAAAGAGCAAATTTCCTTGCAAACATTTTCTGAGCCAATCTGTCATTCCAGTTTTCTGCTTCATGGAGAAATGACTTTAGCTGCTATTTTTAAAGAGAAATAATACCTCTTCTGTATAGCCTGAGAATGCAAGGGAGCACTGGTTACCCTTCAGAAACCCTGACTGCTGTGACTAACTGGTGGCCATTACATTTCTTTCATCTTGATAAGCCTCAAAGCTGTGTATTTGCTTAGTGTTTCACTGATTTTAAGATGAAAATTCATTTCTCTTGCTTTTTATAGCAAACTACATTGCTTGCTATAAAGTTAAAAGATAGTGCGCTTCTCAAAGTTGGATTTATTTTTGTTCTCTATTCAAGCTGGATAATGGAGATGAGCAAGCAGCCCAGATAAGACGTGAACTAGATGGACGACTACAACTGGCAGAACAAATGGCGAGGGTAAGTGATTGCTTTCTTGTACCAAAAACATATCTTCATCTGAGATTGAGTGGGATGATCCATAATGTGTGTTTCCTGTTTCTGATTCTAAAATTAAGCAGAAGATTGTTTGAGAACAGTCTGTCAGGTGCATTTATTTCTGCTCTGAAGAATGTCTGTCAGCTGGGGTAGGGAGAAAGCAAAACCTGGTTTTGGAAAGTCATATGCTGTGTGATCCTACATTTCCTTCAACAGCAAGTTCAATTTTCCTCATTTTTTACATTGGATGGAAAAAGCATCTTAACAAGAGGAAAGATCTTTTAACAGCACAATAACAGTCTGTTTTATTTGTCTTCTGTGTGGGCATATTATTATTTGAATGATCCTCACAGGATATAGTATGATTTGAAAAACACTACTAAGGGTTTGGGGCTTTTTGCTAGACAGTCCTGAACCTTGGCCTGCGTTTTTAGTCTCTAACTATAAACTACATGTTTTTTATTTTTAGGGGTTTTTTAATATGTAATTTACTGGCTCTGTCATGCTGTGATGAGCCAGTCCACACAACTTGCTGCATGAATTTTTGGTCACAGTCAACTTGCTTGGTCTTTGTTATTGAAACAAAATCAACTGTAGAGGTTTTAATATAAAACATCTTATGATAGGCCTTATAACACATAACAATAAAAAATGGTTTAGGAGCAAGGTGCCTGTCTTTGCAGACAATACACTGGGAGTGCTGTTTGTATCTCATTTATATGTAAAACATATATTTTAGAATAATTTACATTTTTTTTTAATCTTGAATGACACTCTCCCAAGCATCCAGTGTTCAATATTTGGAGAAACTGTGCATAAAATTGGCTCTGTATGTGTTCTTATATGCACTATACGTGTACACACGTTTCTTCTTTGTGTTATAAACACAATATTTAAATACTATTGTCTAATTTCTACAAAGGAAAAGAATTGATTTTTAAGTTATCTCTAGTATTTAAGAGATACTATTATTTAAAATAAACCAGTGCATATTAATTAAAAATTGTTTTCAAAATGAATGACCCATTATTAAAAATAAAGGTAAAAAGTGATAGGAATTTCTTGTCATGGATGTAGTTTAATAGCTTTATATTAGAAGTATGCATGTGATTGACTTATTTTTGGTAGCATGGGAAACAGATGAAGTAACAAAACTGTTAGCGGACAGGTCATTTTATAAATGTCAATTTATAAAATATTGAAGGTAACGTTAAAGGTGTATAATTAGTTGCTTAAAACACCTCTAATTAGAAATACTTAGTGTGTGGTTCTTCAGCTTGGGTTTATGGTTAAATGGTTCAGGGAGGTGTGCAGGGTTCCATTTGTACTTTATTTCTTCTTTTCAAAATTAACTGTATTTATGGGTCAGGATTAGCCTTTCCATTACTGTTTTGAAGACATAAAAATAGATAGACACTGAAATTATGACTTTTATTTTTATTTATTGTCTCTTAACTGAAAGCAAGTCCGTAAATTAACATGATGTATAATGTGGGAAATTTTTTTCTTCCCTCATTTTTAAAATATATTTTCCAAGGAAAGAAAATTCCCAAAATTTGTAACAAGGGAAATGGAGAGCATGTACATAGAAGAGTTGCGGTCTTCGGTGAATTTGCTGATGGCAAATTTGGAAAGTCTGCCAGTGTCTAAAGGTGGACCAGAATTCAAACTGCAGAAGTTAAAGCGATCACAGAATTCTGCATTCTTGGACATAGGAGATGAAAATGAAGTTCAGCTGTCAAAGTCTGATGTGGTTCTCTCCTTCACATTAGAGGTAATCACAAATTTCACAGAAAACTTGTTGATGGTTTAAATTGCTACAATATCTGTTTGATACTTTTTTGTTATTAGTCCTTTCTTGGTAATTTTAAAATGTTATGTTTAAGAAGTAAATCATGCTTTGTATCTTTGGTAATTAGGATTTAGAATACTATGTATGTATGATGCATTTTCCTCTTGCAGCGGTAGTTCCATTTGGGCCCACACAGAAGTGTAGGAAGTTGAATCTCTCACACAAATGTAACTTTAAATGAATTCCAGTTCATTAAATAGCTAAGTATAATTTTAAATGTAATAATGAAACACCGTTGTTATCAGGAACACATTTATAGAATTTTATGAACAAATAGCATTTCCCCACTGGAAGCATTTAGAGAAAACACAGTGATTTTTCTTTACTGATGATCATAGCAGTTTTTTATAAATTTCTGCACTTTCCTCAAGAAAAGATCTTGTGTTTTCTGGGATTATGCAGGAAGTCTGGCCTGTAGGGATGCAGTCCTAATCCATACAGAGCTCAACTGACTTCAAGAGGAAGCCAAAAATACATTTGGTTGTTTAAACAATTCTGATGACAATACAGAATCAGAATGGTTTGGGTTGGAAGGGACCTTTAAGATCATCTAGTTCCAACCCCCCTGCCGTGGGCACCTTCCTCTAGACATGATTGGTTAAAGCCCTCTCCAGCCTTGCCTTGAAGACTTCCAGCATCGTAACTCAGGTCCAGTTCTGCAAATGTGCATACCAAGAAATGGTTATCTCTCTTTCAATAGTAATAGAATCAAAACATTATCACAGCGTGCGTTGTGTATTTGTTGGTCAGAAGGTGCCACACTTGTGTTACACACTTGAAGTGGCTTCAGCTTATTTAAGACAGCAGGTAATGTTACACAGTAAATATCTCATTTGTTAAAGAGTTTAAAATAAATAAAAATTGCCTATCTTTTAAACCTTGTATTTTTCTGAAGTGAAATGAGCATCTGGGGTTTTTTATGTGTTGAAAAGTCAGATAATTTTTTCCCATGTCATCATTAAAGAAGTAGAATTTAAAAAATCAAATATGGACAATGAAAAAGTTTCCGTTCTTTGTATAACAGAGAAATTACTTATCCCACTATATGCAATTTTAATATTGCTAACTAATAATGTAAAAGCCCAACATCAGTTTTCAAAGAGTAGTAAGATCCATCATTCTATATGCCAAAAAGTATTAGTTCATCAAGCATGTAAAACTGGAGTGCAGGCCTTATCATTGAAGTACATGAGAAGATGAAGTATTTATAACTCCTGTGCTGAATCCTGTGTGTCTCCATCACATGTGTCATGTCTGCCTCAAGGGGAATACCAAGTTTGGAATGGTCCATAAATAGCATTTACAAGGGTAGTTCTGAAGAATCTAAAAAGTACCTTAAAAAGTTTGGCAATAATATTTCTGGTCCTCAAGAGAGTGTGCTTGGTGATAGATGTAAGAGGAAGAAAAGGCTTCTCTGTCCCTCTAGAGAGAACTATTACGTACTAAAAATGATGTGATATTTAGGGGAAAAGCACAGTAAAAGTTTGAAACAATCATGAAGTGGAAAATGATGGGAGATATAATTTCTGGTAAATTTATAGCAGCTTTGCTTTGTTTATAGTCCCTCTACTGTTCCACCAGAAATGTAGACTATTAGGTCTGGTGAGCTAAGTTTTTTCTTTCTTTTTCCCCATCAGCGATAAAGAGATTTGCTGCAAGATAAATAATATACGGTTCATCCTGTGCAAGGCAAAGAATTAAAGTATTACTCTACATATGATAGTTTTTAGTAGGGCAGATTTTCATTTTAAACATGATAGCAAACCACATAAGTTGACTCCCTTGTCAAACAGTATGTGCATATTTTGCTCTTGGAAAACAAAATCTCGGAAGATAAAAGGGTAAAAGGAAACAGGTGAATAGATATTAATGAAGACTGAAATATGGAAGATGTGATTTTTTTCTATGCAAATGGCCAAATAAGAAATGCTGTTGCATTTTCTTGAAGATGGAGTATTTCATTTTTTGAAAACATGAGGTCAAATGTACACAATTTCACATTTTTTGAATAACACATAAACATATCTCTGTCACATCTTGTGTGGGGACTCAGTTGTAGGGTAACCATCAAAATCCCTGTTGAGGGCTGCTGAACTGGCACATGAATGAATAGGAAATCTATATCATGTAGGACAGAGTGGAAGAACCTCAAAATTCCTAGATGGGGGGTAAAGTGGCCAGGACAGTGACTTGCTGTCACTGCACGTTCTTATTACAAACAGTAAAACTTGCTAGTAATATTAACAGTGTTCTAGTGGGAGTGGACCTTGCTGACCAAGGTCAGAGACATCCCTGAGCTTCACTGGAAGCAACAGCCACTGTTTTTACAAGTTGGATGTTTCCTTAATATAAAAAAAAAATAAGAACCATAGTAGTAGGAGAAGACTTATTCATACTCTTTAGCTGTTAGACAGTTCCAAAAATAGACGAGCATTTAGGAAGCTGTTTATCAGCTAATGAGCTAGTACATCCACTAGTGACAGTTTCCCTTGGAAGGAATGACATGCAACTTTTTTCCATTGCTGGAATCCAGAATTGCTACCAAAGAAAAATGTAGTGTGCAAATAAGTTGGAGAAACTCAGGAAAAGGAATATCAACATAAAAATGAATAAACATGAAGTCAGTATTCAGCAAGGTCATACATTTCGTGTGTGGAAGGACCATGCAGGCAGTATTACCTAGAAGGATCTTTAGTGTTGTTTCTCAGCCATCTAACTACTTGAATTCCTGGACAACAATAGATGGAAAAGAGGGATGACTTGATCATTCTCTCTGAATTGCTGTTTTTATTTATAAAGCATAATAGGCAGTGTTGATAATTTATGGGTAATATAAAAATGGTCTAAATGATCAGTGGCTGTCATCTCGCTGTAATATTTACAAACTAGCAATTTTACAAGACATATAACTATCACTGAGATTCTGGGAGTTTTAAAGTACAAAGGATTTTACAGCTGGGGGTGAAGTCTGGTTTAATTTACTTGAATTGGAACAAAGTGGCACACGTGCAAAGAAGTTTAAGAGCAACAAATTTTAGTAGTTGCTTGCTGACCTAAGAAACCAATTGCCTCTAATGAGACCAAAAGTAGTCATTACTTCTGGTACTTTTAAAACAAATTAAACAAATGTTGGTTTACATGTAAGGTTCAGTTGAGGACAGCATCTCTTTCTGATAGGGTACATTTTTCCCAGTTTCTTTGCATGGGCCCAAATGGAACTGGCAAGAAAAGCAGCTTTTCCAAAGAAAGCAGGGGAACCTGACTTGTCTTGTCAAGTCTTCTGAATTAGAAACATCTGAAATGCAAAAATTCCAGTAAGTTCACACTGTGACAAGATTTATAAAAGGCAGAGAACATTTAAAGTAGAGCTGCATTTGGCTTTTCTGAGCTAGTGTAGAGTAGTCTAGAGGAGGTGAAAATCTATAGGATCTGCCAAGCTTGTAATTTCCCCGGTGAGGAAAACTTTCAGGGCACAGCTGGTAGCGGTGGCTTTTTCTGTTTCTCTTCTCCCCCTTCCCCATATGCATACTGAGCCTGACTGCAAGTACTGCACTGGGACAAGGAAAAGGTGTGCATAGTGGGAAAAGAAATTACAGGAGCTGATATCAGTGCTCTGACTTGCCTCTTGCTCAGCTCAACACCAAACCCCTCCTGAGGTTCAAGGGTTGCAACCTCCAGTGACATAGCACCATAAATTACCTTTCTAGATATGATCAATGTACTTACTTGTTAACCGCCAGACTTAGTAACCTATTTGGTCTATAAATATTCACTTAGATGACTGATTAAAAGGTACAGTTTCTCATGTATAAAGATTTAGAATTATATTCAGACATTAGCCTCAAATTCTACTACTGGCATTTAAATTATGGTTGGAGTGAGTTTTTGGTTTATGTCCAAGTAAAAACAAAGCAAAAATTTCAATTCCTTCCGGATGTTGTTGAAAGTGGAAAAAGAAGATAAAGTCAAAATTCTCCTCTGTCTATTAAGATTTGAGTGAGTGAACTTTGGGACTTTGGGGATTTTTCCTTTTTTTTTCTTTATGTTCACAGAGCTTAGTGCTGCAGTAACTCTGCTGTGTAATTTTTTCTGAAGGATAAACTATTTGCTTCTTTTCCTCAGATTGTTATAATGGAGGTACAAGGTTTAAAGTCAGTCGCTCCCAATCGGATTGTCTACTGCACCATGGAAGTGGAAGGGGGCGAGAAGCTTCAGACTGACCAAGCAGAAGCTTCCAGGCCACAGTAAGCCACTCTGCTCTTGCTGCATCAGTATCTCTTTTCTGTCATGGGAGAGCTTGTCTGATTTTCTTTACAATTTTTACAATTAGCTCAGTGCTAGGTTATGTGAATTTTTTCCTGGGTAGTTATCTTGAATTCTTCCTGAAAAGTTAAAATACAAATAATAGTTATTTAGGGTGAAGTAAGTACAAAGTGTGGATGCTGTCCAAATGCAAGCCATTGAATGTATGGGTGAGGAAAAGAACTAGAGACTGCATCCTCCAAAAATACAAACCTCTTGATAGATGTTAGCCTGAGGTGATTTTATGTATTCTAGGTTAATGTGCAGGTGGCCTTGTGGAGTGTAACTTGTACAATTGGAGGGAAATCAATACTCAGTAATCAATCTTGACAAAGCTTCCTCACCTGCTGAGTCTATTTCATTTTAAATTATGGGATCCACTTCTTTCAATTAATTTTTGATGGAGGCAGTCAGCAAACTGTCTTGGAGGGGGATGACATCATGCCGTCTGTAGTTGAACCAGTTAGTGTAGCAGAGAGTAAGAAATTAAATTGGTTGATTTGTTTGACCTACACACTGTCTTCAGGCACTTTTCACTCTGTTAAAATGTCATTTGGAATCTTTTATAGATAACTTTCCAGACAGAATGTTGGGGTTTTACTGGCACCATAGTGTGCCTTGTGAAAGACAATTTAACAATCTCAGTTGTTACAATATCTGATAAAATATCTTCTATGGAATTGAGATAGTGGTTTCTATTCCATTTGGACCACAAAGACAGAATTTTTTTAGGCAAAATTAGAAGCACAATTTTATCTGTCTCTTCTACAGTTGGAAGTAGAAGGAGATCTAGTTTGGTGGACTTTCTTCTAGCTGGAGCAAGTTTCCTTGGCAAGTAAGCCAGCAGTATATTCCAACAGCTTTGCAGAACACTTAAGTATGTGGGACAAGATGTAAAATTCATTTGTCACGGTCCTTGGCTGTGTTGCTTCGCCAGGGTGTGGGAATGCTTAATCTTATCATTTCCATGTACTACGTGAGGGCCTTCTGAAAGGAACAATAGTGCAAAAGACACACAGATGTACACATTGAGGCAAGGTTGTAAGTGGGTATTCAACGTCACCTGCTTATTTTTTGACCTTTTGGGGTGTTTTCTGGTGGCTCAGGGTCCCCTGAGAGCCGCAAGGCTTGTTCTTGGAGGGCACACTCCAAACTGTCCTTCGTCTTCAAACTCAGAATTGCTCTCGTCTTGTTCCCTGCAACAAGTGCCTACAGCCGTTGCCTGCTGACAGAGCCAAGGTTCTCATTTCTTCTGATGGTGTACTGCTCTTTTTCCTCACCCTGAACTTGTTAGGGTCTGTTTTAAACATTTGGTTAACCTCTGATATCATTGGTATGCATATTTAAATTACCTAGAATGCTCAAGTTTTTGAATTTTGGGCATGTTTATCTTCCTTTCAGAGAACAGTCTGTGGATGTTGAGGGTTTTGTTTTCTCTAGCTATTTCCAGATATGGTGAACAAAACATGATAGGGATGGTTCACGATCAGTTCATGGCTTACTTATTTCATACTGCAGGTTTAGGTAAAGGTTGTAAAATCAATCAGAAGTGTAGAGATGCATCAAGTTACCAACAGATTAATTGATTTTCCCGCTTGTAAAAGTGGGAGCTTTGGGAAAAGGAAGTTCCAGGAAAGATGGAGTCAATACAAGAACAACTGAAGTGTTTCTAGGAAAAGGTGTAATGTTAGGACCTGCTCCAAGCTTGTAAACTGATTTAATGAACTTCAGGCTCAAAAGGTATGAGTTTATTGAATATGGGAGAAAGACAGATTATGGGATATTCCATCTAAGTGATGTTGTACAAACCGAACTTATATGGATTTGTTTGGAAAAAATTAAGCATCTTTAGAAGGTGGATTTTTGAGAGATGCCCTGAACTGTACTCTGGAAGCACAGGAATGGGAGTTACTGGTGCTGTTGACCTGCTGTCCTGTAAAACAGTATAACTTAAAGGGGCAAGGATTATAGTGCTCTGAAAAGTATCTAGGTCTTGTGCTCCTCTGAGTTGTACTGTTTTCCATTTCTGGCAACAGTGATTAGGAGACATTGGCATGCAGTATGATTACGAGCATTTAGAGACGTAGCTTTTGAGCACAGATAGAGATGTCATTTGAGGCAATGGGGGAGGATATTAAATTAGACAGGCATGAAATTAGCAAATTACAAGCAAACAGTAACAAGATGGAGGAAGCTGCCTATGGAATGGGACATGCTTTCTTCCATAGTTTAGTTTTTCTGTTAGAGCCAAATAGGTTTTCTTGGCAGTAGCAATATTGCTTTTATTGATTGGTGGCAGAGGCAACTAAGAGGTCTTAGCAGAGTTTAATCAGAAATTACGCTGGTGGAAGAGCGCTGGTGGGCAAGCACAGCCAGACCATCTCTTTCATGATACAGAAAAAACAGCTGTCAGATGCCCGGGGCTATTGCTTGCCTGCTTTGCCTGCTGCTGGAGCTGGCTTCTTACTGGTATAATTTTTGGTACTGTTTTTCTGATACGAAGGAAAAGTATCCGTGAGGCTGGAGGAGATCATAAATTCAGATTTTATGTAGGATGTGCAGCTAGAAAAGGGTACCAAACTCTCATACTAAGCATAGAATGAGACAGTGATGAAAAGTGAATGATTACTGCCAGCCTGCTGTGGGAGACTGCTGGCAGGAGCTCCGAATCATGTGCTTGTCACACACATTTTTCTGTAGTCAGTTTATAATTTTGAACTGCTAGCTACATTTGTGGAAAAAAAGCAGTAAAAAGAATTATTTATGCCTATTTTTTTCATCTGTGAAACATCAGCGTAATTCTACTACTCAGAAAATTCAAAAGCTTCGACAGGGAAAAGGAGAAAATGTGATACTCAGATGAATGTTTCAAAATGCCACTGCAAGCCAGTGTGTTCTTAGAGGAGAGATTACTGGAAACACGAGCCAAGGGAAAACTTAATTCACAATTTATCCACTATTCCAAAATGCTGAATATTTTCTCAATTATTTTTGTAAATGTATAGAAGTATTCTTCTAAATCCCTGAGTGCCACCATAAGAGTAACAAGAAAATTAGAAACAATATTCTTTCCTAAACGGAAGATGCCTGATTAAAGTCCCTGGAAGGAGAGCATAGTTTTCATAGTAATAAATATTTCATAGTAATAAATATTTTCTGTTTTTTTAATACATTTAACCCCTGCTTTCTCTCTCATTGAATAATAACTTTGTGAGTTTATATTTAAGTGCTTCATTTTCTTCTTTAGCAAGCTAAATGAAGTACTGCTTATATGTATCTTACTGAGTAACTAATGGTCATTCTAAAACGCAAATGCTAGAGAATAATGCAGTTTTACTGAGCTTATGTCTTGGACAGTTTTACAAACAGATCAGTTACGCAGCTTCACATGCAAACCCTATAAAATTTTCACAACTACCTGTGAAATATTTCTTCATTCCTTCCAACTGTTTCCTGCCTTTTAGCCCTGCTGAAAATCCCTCCAACATAGCCTGTGACCTTTTCTACCAGAGATCAGTAAGCAGAGCCCTCAGAGGGCCCCTTTAGTTGCGTGAAGCTTTGCATAACTTTGTTGCTGTAATGCCACAGGGGGTCATCTGCAAAAATCCACTACTAATTTCATTTTTCAAACGTTACTGAAGTGGCCTTGTTTTTAGTCTTGTGAAGTCTGGTATCCACAATTTTTTCTTATCGTTGGTTTTTATTCATTCTGAATATTAAATAATGTGCTTTCTTGAAAGTGTCATGTTTTAGGCATGTATAATCATGCCTCAAAATAAAAAATGGGAACATGCTATCATTTAGTACTACACGTGACTTTCTCTTGTCATGTACTTATACAACAGGAAAAGATCATATCTTGATGATGAGAAAACTTTAGTAGAGACAGGATATTCTTCATGTGAACAAGACAAATAAGATGATCATATTTTACTGCCAGTGATTGCAGAATCTTATTAAAAGGGTTATTATATGTTAGAAGTTTGTGAAGAATGCATGATTAAATGTGACTAGAGGAGGCAGGAAACCTCGGTGAGTGCTGCACAAATGAAGTATTTTCATTATTTTTAATGAAATGCTCACATTATTTTTATGCCATATTCTACCATCATTAATTCCATAAAGTATTTGAAGTTTGAGAACTTGAAGATACATTAACTAAAGATTGCATAGCAAAACTTCCATAGAGCAGATTTTTAAAAAAGGAAAAAAAGGGCCTAATTTCTAAAATTTAAAACTTTCATAAATGACATTTCGCTCATGAAAAAAATAGTACTTTTTTAATAGGATGTTTTGAGGACGTGGCCTACAACGACATTTCTGAAGGGAAAAAGGATGATAACATTTATAATACGTGACAGTCATGTTCCAAGCATCAGAAAGTTTTCTTTCTTCATCTTCATCGTAGTTCCTGCAACTCTCTAATTTTTTATTTTTGATTAAGGGAAACAAGGGGATGATAACACTTAAAGCTGTCACCTTACTTGTGGTTGACAACAGAGATGTACAGTGTGTAAGGAAAGAGAAAGAACACCTACTCTTTTTCTCACATGCTGCTGCTCTCTGTCTGATATATCTGCATAAATGAAGTTTGTTTCATTCAGTAATACTTTAATTATACTGCTGGTTTTCTGCAGTCATTCCTCATATTGTTTTCATGTGTAGGAATTCATGTTCTTGCTTTTGCACAAGAGAAAAGGTAGAATGAAAAAGTTGTACCTGCCTCATTGCTTTGATTCTTAAATGGAAAATGAGAGAATATACATGGGAAGAAAGGAGGGACAGAAAAGTTTTGGCTGATCAGAGAGGCAGTAATCAAACTCTTCTGCTGCTGGCAAGCTGAATAACTCTCCTGACAGTGTGGGGGTTTTCCTGTTCTTTGTTTGGGTGCGTTTTTTTTTGAAATATTTGCACATGTGAATTTTTATATGGGGATAATAAGACTGTATTTTCATAGTGCCTGATCTAACTCTGCTTAGCTTGCTGTGCATATGCTTCCTATTGAGTCTTCTGAGGATAAATTCTCTTTAGGATTTAGCTTCTTGATCAGGGTCTTTTATTTTCACCTATTCTTTTGACTGTTACCTTTGAAAGATTTTTACTTGCAACTAGGTGCAGCAAAATCCAGTGTTGATCTCACAGAGCATAACAAAATAGTTCATCCTACTTTTGGCATACAGAGTTATTTTCTTTAAGACATAAATACATTTTAGACAACATTTGCAAAAGCAAGGTTATATGTTAGAGATCCTCTGTGTATTTTTATGAAGATCATTTCACAGGCTAAAGCTTGTGAGACATAATTATGTTGATGTTTACAATGCTGAAAAGTTGGTGAAGATGAGCAAGATCCTTTAATAGTATTTTGGAATTTTAGAGAGACAAGTGGGGATCATGAAAGGAAACAAAGTGTGCCTGTTTTCATAAACTAGGCTTAACTGAGTTGTGTAAGGATTGTTATCATTTTCTCTAAGATTCATCTTTGTATCTCTACAGGATAAATTCCATCATTGTGTTCGTCTTGTCGTATGTCAGTATGTGTTTCTTTCTGGAGCAATTCACAAAATAGGGTGGAAGAAACTATCTTTCAAAAAATTGGGTGCTGTGATTAGATACCATATATGTTGGTTATCCAGCTGTTAAGAGGGAAAGAAAGAAATTAACAGTAGGAAATCTTCTGCTGTTTCCTTGGTTCTGCAAAGGAAATGATGGAGAAGAAAAAGAATACACATTTATCCCAGGCTGTGTTCTGGATTAATGATGGAAGAGTTTCACAAAAGCAATATGGATTCAGCTGAAAATACACTTGACAGTTTTATTCACTTGGTGCCTTGGTGCTATGTTCTGTCATTGATTACTATTTTATATTGTCTAAGAAATTTTTCATCTCTCTTATTGCAGAGAAATATTAATTTCATACAGACTCTTAATATTAAAAGACATTTGAAACTCCACTGGATAATAACCTGAGCAACCTAAATTTTGCTGTTCTTGCTCTGTACAGGGTTTGAACTAGATGACCTCCAGAGCTTCCTTTCAGCCTAAATTTTATGGTGATTCTATGATTAACTCTCAAAATATTCTAAGTCTATCCATCCAAGGGACTTATGAAAGCCACTACTGTTAGAAGGGAATATTCGGTTTTCAGATAAAGAAGCATAGCGTGGAAGAAATTGAGATGAAAGGACATAATTAAGGTTGGTTGTATTCCCTGCTCTATTTGGATAGTTAACAATAAACATAATCCTTATGTCACCAAGGCATATATTAGGGTATAAAATATATGTACCCTATATAATACATAGAGAGAGAGAATATTAACCCTCCTCATCTAGTGGCGCAGCTGGAAAGAATAGCTGTGTATCTGTCTTCTTTTAAAATGTAATATTACATTACATGTCTCTTGCAAGACTGATACCAGTTTTATTTCACAGTGCATTTTGGAAATCTTTGTGTTTGAAGATGCATGTCCCACCCCTGCCTTTCACTATAACAGTCAGAGCTTGGAGGAAGACTGGTTACATGCTGCCTAATGCACAAGTTGTATCTGTTTCCATTCTCACTCCCACCTGATCCACAACAAATGCAGCTAATACCTTGCAGACAGATACAACACTGTGCTAAAGCATATACAGATGTGTGATCCAGCTAAAAACTGGAAGGCATTTGGCTATGAAAGCATGGTGGAGCCAAAGCTAATTAAATCTTGCTTATAAGCAAAATGGTTTTGATCAGGCTAAGCCTTATTCTAATATAGCTACCTGGTCTCTGGCTGGGTCAAACTGAAGGCAAAGGCAGCCTGTAAAGTATCATCTTGAGGGATGTGGTCTGTCTGTCAAAAAAAAGGTGGGGTTGAGAAGGATTACTTCAAATTTTACCTCCAATCTCCTCTGGAATACTTCAGTAGAGAGAATTTGAAATTTGTGTTTCAGAGTGGTCTGCACCTGTCTTTGAAAAGTTTAATTATTTTTTGTGGGCAATAGTTGACATGTAAATAATTCCTTTGGATTCTTCTTAAATTTTGATATGACCTAAATGTCCTATTTTGCATTTTAAGAATACCCTATTCTTGTATCTTGATTTGAAGAGACCTTTCAAAAACTTGCTTATTATAAGTCTTGTAAGCAATATGACACAGGTACATTCAAAATAATTGTTAAACATTTTACTAGCTATAGTGTTTGAATTGGAACAAATTTTACAGCCTAATTTAGTTTAGGGTTGTTGTTTTGGGTAAAGAGAAATCTTGAGAAAAAGGATTTGAAAGAACTTTCTGCTTTTGAATCCTGTTCAGGCTAAGGATACTTTATACATCCCAAATGCTCGTGACATTCAGAAGACTGTTTTTCACTCCAGTATGGGTAGACTCTTCTTTGCTGTCACTTTGTTAGTATGTGCATTGATCCTCAGAGGTGTCAAGAGGTCTAGTACTTTTAGAATACAGAATAGTTCACTGAACAGATGAAGAAAATATACTTAGAGATCCTGAAGTTTCTTAATAACTACACATCATTTAAGGTGTGAGTGTACAGGTTAATGTGCCTATTTGAAAGCAATATACCAGCAGGCTGAGAGTAGGAGGACAGCAAAAACAAAGGCAGGGTAGTGTGGACAGCTGATAAGAGCAGTAGGAGTCAGAGCTGTAAAAGGGGTTTCAGAATAAAACACTCCAACTGGTCTTGTGCTGGCTGGAATACTGACGTTTTCTGATTTGATTCCTGGCTCTTCCCAGATAGGCTCAGCAGGCTCAGGTAGGTCAGTGTTTCGTGATGTTTTCCCTCATCTTTAGACTGACGTGACAGCATCTACCTGCTTCTTCAAAGTACTGTGAGTTTATCAAGGTTTGTAAAACATTTTGAAGGTTTAAAGTGTCACAGAAATACAAAGTAACATGAGGAAATAGGAGTTGCAACTTTTAACTGTGTTGTGATGAATTCATAATTATCTTTTTCAAGGAAAAAGTGAAATAAATATGCGTATAGAAATTTCGAGAGCATGAATTACCACGTCTTGCCTTTGTGTCCATCTCTAGGTGGGTTTGAACCTTGGTGGAAAACAGGAGATAATGCCTCTCATGAATTGTTCATTTTATATGTATCAGTGGTTGCCAGCGCCTGGCAGTGTGTCAGTCTGGATACATACCCGTGAAAATTTTCACCCTGGCTTGTCTTGGTTGCCTGTATTGAAAGAGAGATGTGAAAGGAAGACTAATAATTTATTCATACCGTTTTATGTTTGTAATGACAATACTTGTCATAACAGCATTCTGTACTGTTATAGTTAACTTTTCTCCTTTTCAGTGTAGGAAGCCTAAATGAGTGTTTTTACTTAGTTGTTTATTATGTACTGAACCCCTCTTCTGGTTTCTATTAGATTCTTTTTTGTTCTGAAGGAAAACTAGTCACAGTTTTTTTGCGGTTTTTTTACAAGTAATTTTTTCATATATTAATAATTTTTATGCTTAAAAATAAATACATGATTGTGCATAGATCATTGTTAGCTCTGAGGTAAACAGTAATTTTGAGGTCTGTTAATTCCTTTATTTAAAACAGTTGTTATGTATGCATAACTAAAAGCAAATCCTGAAAAAATCTGCATGTTATCAGATTATTCTTTTTTCCTTTCATATTAGTCTAGTTGTATAAAGGAGCTTTACAATATAACATATCCATCAAACACTGTATCTTTGCTGTTGCAGAAGTAAGGATACAATTTGGAGCTTTCTGTTCCTTGGGAAAAAGTTCCAAGAAGGGATTTCTATTGTTTTGTAACAGTCACCCTAACGCCCCTTGATTTTGCTACTGAATCCACAGAAAAAGAAAAAATTACCCAAACATTTACGTTTTTTGAGTGACTATACTAGACAGTGACTCCACAATGTGTTCAGAAATTAAATGATGGGCTACTTAGTGTGTGCTGCTACAGGTGCTGAACACAAATTTTCTGTAAGGGAAATGCTGAAGAGATGGTTTGTTAGTCTGCATTTCAAACCGTTAATGTGCTGGGTCAAAAGTTCCCATATAGACAGAAATAAATGATAAATGGTAAAAGACATTAGTGTAGACTCTGCTTAGGTGGAATCAAAGGTGGCCTTTAAAGGTAATTGCATGACTTTCCTTGCTTATACCAAGACTTACTTTTTTTCTGTACTTTCCCTTCCTCCTATCATTCATCTCTGTAGAAAAAATTATTTTTCTCCTATCTATATTTTGTAGCTTTAGGAACATTTTGATAGGAACCTCAGGATTAAAACCATTACCATTGTCATGCTCCTTCAATAGAGTATTTATGCAAAGAATCAGTGTTTCTTCAGTAGGGATTGTGAAACAATGAATTTGTAGTTCTCAAGATTTGTGCATAAAATGGTGGAATCACAGTAACACAGGGAAGAACAGAGTCAAAAAATATTAGCTGAGATCAGTGATGAAAGGCCAAGACACAAAGCCAACCTCATGGTTCAGTTTGCCTGACTGTGGGACTTGTCTGTGCTTCTACTGTGAAAGGATGTTATGATTTGTTTAGAACTTCCTTTATGCCTTGCTTTTCAGCTGCAGTTTAATGTGCTTGCTCTGAGCAAGGAAATTATGCTTCTCATTCTTCCATTAAAATGAATGAGTAATTTTAAAATAGAGAAATAAAAAAATATTTTCCAGGGAAAACATTTACAATGTAAATCCCATTATAAGCATTATAGAAAGGTACAAGCATACAAGCTCCTTCCCTTGTGGTTCTAAACATTAATTCCAGATCTCACTGATGTACTGGAGAATGCATACATAAATAAATAAGTGTGTGTATATATATATATATAGTGGTTGTAATGTTGCATATAAGGAATAATCTTTACCCTATTAAATCCTTAGTGCTGCATAATAAACTTCTGTTGCATGTGCAGTAACTTTCAACATCCCTTTTCAAAGGGAGAAGCTGCAGTGTTCATATTACTTTGTACGGTGGTCAAAAGAAAGAATAAACATGCCTTTGGGCTGTATGAGACAGCTGTTAGAGTTAAATCTGTGATTTCTAGTGTAGCATCCTGGTGTCAGTCATTAACAAATGGATGGGTATTTTTGTGCTCATAAGAGAAAATGAAATGCTCATGATATTTTTCTGAGTATCAGCGGGGAAGAACTAGTAGCAATTAGCACCAACTAATGCTCTCTTTAGGAGTCTCAATAAAAACACCAAAATCAGATAAGTATGGATTTAACTCTCTTTTTTTTTGGCTGAGTGGAGCCTCCTCGTCAAATTATAGATTTATTGTCAGATTGCTGTGGGGTGACTTGCACTGCTGGTGCAGCACCTGGCTTGCAGTCTCACATTTTCTCTCTCTGTCTGTATCCATGAGGCTGGATGTAGTAATATGCAGCACTTCATAAATTCCACGCTCACACAATCCTTCAATAATAACAGAAGGTTTGTCGGACCTGGATTTAAAGTGTTGTAATGTATCAGTAGAGTTGGATGCGTCAGGAGGTGCTGAGCCTTCTCTGTCCTTTAGCTTCCTGGCTTTTCATCTCACAACTTGCACTGAGTATGGTTTCTACTCTAAGGGTTATAGATACTTGTTTTTATACAGTTAAAGTTGGTTTCTAAACAAAGTAGAAACAGCAGAGTTGGTATAGTTCTTGAAACAGTTGAAATACAAAGATATTGCAGAGACCTCAACATTGTATTTCCAGTCCATCTCCAGGATGTGCAAAGATGAAGTGCTGGTAAATCTCTTACTCCTGTGGAGTAGTAGGATGCCTAACAAACTGGCTTGGGTGAGTCTTCCTGCTCATTCCAGCTCTGTCCACATTCCTGTTTGGATAGCAAACAAGAAAACTCTTCCAGAAGGCCTTTTAGGGTAATTTAATTAATAGTTAAGAAACACGTTGAGGTTATGCAGAAGGCTTAAGAATCAAACCCAGAAAGATGCAAAAGATGGCACCAAGGAGACCAATACACTCTGGTACTGGTTTCAAAAATGAGATTTCCATACTGCTGAGGACAAAAAATGGTGTAAAAATTCTGTAGAGTTGATATTTTATCAGAAATAAAGTATTCCAAAAACAAGGGCTAAAATAAAATGTCTAGATCTTTTCTTAGAATAATAAGTTTTATTACATTCTCTCCCATGATCTCATAAAAAAAGTTTTGACTAACAGCTACCATGAATTAAATGGAACCGGAGAGAGAAATTTGCTGCTGTTTCCAGTGTATGAAATGTGTTCTAAACTGAAGTAGAAAAATAAATTCGCTTAGAGGGATTTCTGTGACACAGTGATAAATCTTTAGCTGAAATAAACATTCACCTTCTTGCTGGCAGTAGGTACTTTTGCAGTGAAGGGAAATAGACTTTGGCAATAGATTTTGTCACTAATTACTGTATCAGCCCATGTACCTCTGACAGCAGCAGAGGAATATGGTGAAAAGACTGTGGCTTATGGTTAAAGATGAACAAACATCAAATCACTACAGTTTCTGTAGTAAAGAGAATGAGTAGGTAAAAGCAGAAAAACTATGTAAACAAAGGAAAATTATATAGCAAAATGAGGGCCTGAAGAGGCAGAATTAGGGGTTTTTTTCAGACTTAAAGTTGGTAGCTTTAGAGGTTTCCAGTCTGCTACGTGGGCTGCAGCTGGCAGTGCTGTGAGCACACTGCAGCAGTTAGTGCTGAAATTATTGTTACTTTTTCTAGCAAGATTTAAACAAACAAACAAACAAACAACCATGCTATAATGGTAGTTACTTAATATAAATATTGCATGAGATCCATACTTGTTTTGTCTTCCCATTTTGCACTTCCCATCTGGACACTTTCAGCACCAAAATTGTTCACATTAACAAAAATCATTGGACCAATACTCAAAAATCAATGGCTTCTCCGAAGGTGTAGAGGTGGCTGATTTTTTGTTTCCATTGCTTGCATGCATTTGATAGTTAAAACATATCCTATTACAAATATGAAACATTGCATTTTTCTTTGTAGTTAAGATTTACTAAAGATACACTGTTTGTAAATAACAATTTCAGAAGATAGATGAATTCATTTGCTTGTTCTTCCTTCTCATCCTTCCTTCAGGAGCTCCATAGCAGAGCAAGCTTTAAGTAAATTATCTGCCATATACTTTGATTCACTATCAAAATGGCACAAAGGAATTGCTTCTCTTTTCACAGAAAGCCAGGTTTCAACCTAGAGGTTCACCTGTTTGAAAAGTAAAATTCAGCTGTAAGATTTATTTTCATGCAGAAAATATTTCAGTTATTGATGTTGAAAGTTAAAATATAAAGAGAAGCAACTTTTCTTTATTCAGCATTCATATTCTGGAGACCACATTTTTGGTTCCTATTTAAAACAGAAGGTAGTTCAATTAAACAATTTACAAGTTTTTTTCTCACGAATAATATGAACAGTCTTTTGTATGTTGGTCAACTTCGATGTCTGTGGTTCAGAAACAAAAATATTTCTGGGAAGTACTGTATTTTCTCCAGGAAAAATATCAGGGTGCAACCCCAAACTTAAAAGAAAAAATCTATTTGTCTGGCCTATACCTAGCAGCTTAGCTTCTAAATTTAGAGGAGATGTTCTGCTAAAATACACACTCCAATGAGATTAAGCAAATGTGAGAACCAGAAATATTAATGCTTTAATAGGTGTCAAAAAATGCATTTGACAGACAACAAATGTGTTTTGGAAGAAAAGAATTAAATTTTTGAGATAAAAAGTGGATGTAACTATACGAGCACATAAAATCTATAAGTTGAAAAAAGAAATTACAGTAATGGTGATCAAGATTTTCATCATGATAATTACGGTATTGATTCCATGTATTACTAGGTATGCTCCTAACCTCTTTTCACCATTAAACTCACCAGCTCTTTGAACAGATGTATAGATCTAGAATAAATACCCAAAAGTATGGAAAAAATTGATGGAATTTTACAGTGGAAATAAGAAGTGATTCAGTAAAATCTTATTTATTGGATAGGAAGGCTATATTTACAGTCTTGGCATTATAGGTAAGATTGATGCAGTTTAATTACACAATTCTTAGTCACAGATGATGATGGGACAGTACCTTATTCAAAGTTATTGTTTGCATGTATGTTGTAATAAATTTTAAATTAATCTGTATGCTGAAAATCTGATATCATTTTTTATCCTCTCAGCTATAGAAGCTGAAAGTGTGATATCCATTTAAATGGAATTTGGTAGAAATTAAGTATTATTCATAAACAGGAAGAATAAACAAATTGTTGATTTGTTGACTGGAGTCTGACCAGGTGTCATTAAAGAAATAGCCAGGGGGAAAAATAAAGTTGAAATCTGTCAGATCTTGAGCACCTGTATAATTTTAGAACAGTAAAGAGTATTTCAGAATAGGCTGGCTTATCTACACCTGCATGCTTTACTCATTCTATCCCTTTTTTTGGGTCATCCTTAATAAATACTGAGTTCCTGGTATCTTGTTATATTCATGGCACAATCTTTACAGATCAGAACTTTATTTCTAACAGAACTGAAGTTTGTTAGGAGGTGTTGACAGTGCAAACTACAGCCAGAAAGGCCATTCTTATTGTTACACCTCATTTCATACCGACAAAACAAAAAAATGCAAATTGCAAATTGTTATTAGCATGAACATTCCTATGGGTTAGACTGCAGGTGGGAGTTTTGATTAGGCTGTCATTTCTGACTTCTGCTTCAGTTGTTGCCAGATGTATTAATAGTATGCATGATAACATAATAATGTGCTTTTAAATGTACAGCATATAGATGAACTCTATCTACCTAGACAAGCTCAATTTTTCTGGATTATTGGGTCTCTTATGTTCTTTCTTGGAAGGAGCAAACTGAAATGAACATGATACCACTATTTTGGCTGCTGATTTCAAATGATATGAATTGGTACCTCTGCAACAACACAAAGCTTCAAAGAAACAGGACTTGTGTTTTAGTGATACACAAGGAACAAAAAGATCAGCTATGTGTACTTTGCTGTTATATTGGCAGCTGGTAGGAGCATCGGGTGCTCACAGGTAAGGATGATAGTAAAGGATACAATCTTGGATTTGCCTTTTCTAACAGAACATGATTTCCCATGAGCTCTTTCATGAGGAATGATACTAAAACCTAAAGTCAATAAAATCTGTGATCATCTGCTCTTACAGATAATTCACCTTCAAATAAATGTTCCTAAGAGGCTATGAGAGTCAGCTGAAGTCCTAATCATCCAGGAGCATGCAGATCAATGCATGGAGTATTTCCACCATGAACATTAAGCTTTAGGAATTGGTTCAGCCTTTTTTAGCCCAGGATTTTCACTTACTGCTGCAGATGGAACAAGGGATGGGAAAAAGATG
Organism: Edolisoma coerulescens; assembly: GCA_013397115.1. NCBI lineage: Eukaryota > Metazoa > Chordata > Aves > Passeriformes > Campephagidae > Edolisoma > Edolisoma coerulescens. The sequence goes on along the minus strand of VWZW01004513.1, from coordinate 301,833 downwards.
TCAGTCAAGGCTGATGGTCAGATTCAATGTTAAAGGTGGTTTCTAGTACTACGTGAGTGCCAGCAACAGACAGATGACTCCATGTTACTCGCGTTCTCATCAGTATCTCACTGTGCATCTAAATTGGAGAAGGAGCAAATTCTCTCAGGCTCCCTGGGCAAGGCTCATGTGTGCCCCATCCCTGCCTGCTGTGTCCTGAAGAGATGGAGTCTGGGTCTCCAAAGAAAGCTGCACTACTTTCCAGGAAGTTCTTTGAACCTGATGCTAGGGTGCTCAAACCCCAGCAAATGCTGAAGCACACACCTGCTGCTCAGCTTGCAGAAACTGAGTTGCTGCAGGTGATGTTCTCTTCATTGAACAGGCTGGGTGTCTTCCCTTCAGTCAGCTAAACCTCTTATTTCTCTTCTCTTTTGTATGGATTGATGCTGGCACTAGACCTTTGTAGAGAGGGTTTGTGTTTGTTTTGTTATTTTAATGGGAGTTTCTCTTGGGGTTTTTGTGTGGTACTGTCCATTATGGCATGCAGAGTTTAATGCTTCTGGAAGCTCAGGGGCAAACAAACCTGACAGCTGAGAGAGAGGGTGCAGTTATCAAAGTGCTTAGATTGTGTTTCCAAATTCAAGGCAGCATTCTTCCTGAATACCGGGATATGGAGGCTAAGCTGAAGATACAACCATCTCATCTTTTATAGAGGTGCTTTCTCCTTTGGAAATTTCATTTCTATATTGTGACAAAATCTACCCCTGGCACCACAACTGGGAAAAGCAGTAGTGCAAGGCACTGTCTTATCCTTCAGCTGCAGCATCTGTCATCAGATCATAAACAGGTTTTCTCCCACTGAGGAAGGTAATTTGTCAGAGTTCGTATTTCAATCAGCACTTTGTTGAAACTAAAGCTATGCACACCACAGACAGAGTAAGCATCTATCTAACCTAGACAAAGCAAAGAAGACAGAATTTAATGCAAGATTTGGTTAATTTGTGGTGAACCTCACTTTTAGAGTCAGGCATGTTCAGCACCTGTAGGACTGGTTTATACAGAAATGTTGCTTCCTTAAAGCTTTTTGGTTTTGATTGCATATTGCTTTCTAAACTTGGTCTTGAAGTCTGTAACTCATGCTAGTTGAAGCATTTTCTTTTGCCTAATAGATCCCTTTGCTGGAAAATTGCTGCTCTATGTTCAAGTTGCAATACTGGAGAGATTGTGTGTTCTTGGATGTAATTAAAATTACTGCTTTTTCTAAATGAGGGCCTAAGATTTTGGCTTGTGTAGTACATCCTTTTATAGAGCATACTCTTAAGGTCATCTGTTTTCTTTATTTTATTAGTTTCTGATAATTGTAATATCTCACACAGTGGACAAAATCAAGAGAAATCGGAGCTGTGCTTACTTTTTGCATTTTGTTTGTGCCTGGTAGCGTAGTCACAATCGGTTTAATCTGTGCAATGAGCTGCATGTGGTTGTTCAGAAATACGGACTAGATCATTGAAGGAAGTTGCAATCTAATTTGTATAACTTTTAGTTTTTGTACCACTGGCACACAGGGAGGAGGGGGGGAAGGCTGACAAACCAAGTGTCTTAACTGAGATAAGAGATTAACAACTAGAAGTCTGTCTGCCTAATTAAAGTTCTCTAAAAGCATGGAGCCTTGTGGCAGTAATTATCTTGCAGAGCTATAGTCACTCTGATAATATTTTTTTCCTGTTATTTGCATTTGTGTTTATGTTTTCCTACATTCTCATATTAAGTTGTAACATCTCATAAAATATAAGATTTTCTCTGCATAAGTCTCATAATTTATTCATAGTGTGGTTGCCTGAAGTGAATTGAGACATGATTCTTTGCTAAATTAATTTGACTTGTATGCAGAAGATAGTGAATATGTTTCATAGAAAATAGATCTCTGTTTGCTTTCTTGCTTGGTTCTTTTTTCTCTATGAAGATATAATCTCTGTTCTTTGAGTTTTGCCATTAAAAATTTTTTGATTGATATTTTATGATAAAAGTCATACAGAAAAGCCCTGATTTGTTTTATCACAGAGGAAAGCCATTTTTTCTATGCCGATATTTGATCTTAGATGTTCAAAAATGTACCTCCATTTTCTTCCCCCCCACCTCCTCCTCCAAAAGCTTTAAAATTAAGTTCTGGGAGTGCATTGATAAATATTCTGCAGAAAAGATTACAGTCCTATCACTCTCAGGCCTGTGCTCAGCCCCAGTTGAATTCTGTTGTTTTGTTTATTGCAGATGGGGAACCCAAGGGGATTTCACCACTACTCACCCTCGGCCTGTTGTCAAAGTAAAACTCTTTACAGAAAGCACCGGGGTGCTGGCACTTGAAGATAAAGAACTGGGAAGAGTGAGTATTATGTGTAAACAAGAGAAATGTGTGAGAAATGATGGGTAGAAGTGTGAATATTGATAAAACATACCATAAAATGGTCTAAGGCCTTCAGTACCAGCCTGCTCTGCTGTGGCTCTACCAAACAGTGTTTTTTTTATATAAGGGTGACTTTTCCCGGTGTTCAAAACGTGATAGGTTGACATCGATTACCTTTCAGAAACTTACATCAGGCATCCATGGTGGTTCTCTTTGTCTTGTTTAAAACATCAATTTCTACATGACGTATCAATGCTTTTAACTACTCAAGAAAGTTGTGAAAGGGAGAGAGGTAAGACTTGGCATGTAATAAATGTAGCAAACAATTGGGGAAAGGAAAGGAAGGACTTAAGTGGTAGAAGGATGGAGCAGAATGGGAGAGGAGTGAGGGAGATAATCTGTCAGAGTGAAATAAGAGCTTATTCTTGTACTCCATGAGCTTTTCCTCCATTTTCATTTTTTCCCTATCTTGACGGGATAATCTGGGACTGGCTGAGTTAGTGAGAGGACAGTGCTAACAATGCCAAGGTCGTGGGTTTGATCGCCAAATGGGCCATCCACTTAATAGCTGGACTCGATGATCCTTCTGGGTCCCTTCCAACTCAGACTATTCTGCAAATTGTATAAATTTATCCTTCTTAGGCCGTAATCAAGAGCTAGAGAGTGCAGTGCATCACAGAAAGAAGAGGGTAGGGTGAACAAGGCGGAGAGGGTCTGCAAATCTTCCCCTCCTCTCCTGTTGAAATTTTCCCCCCTGACATGTAGCACATGGAAAATAGCTCACATTTTAATGCTCAGTTCTACAATCAGAGTCCTGGCTGTTTCTCATTCAAGCAAACACAACTTGTTGGAAAGAGCAGGACTCTTGTCCACTTTTGTCCTCTGAGCACAGGTGGTTATGCAAAGACACATTCTCCCATACATTGTGTCACTTGTTAAGGTCAGGACTGTTTTACTTCTTCTTGCCTCATCTTCTATCCTTCTCAGGGGCTTCCAAGGTCGCTTGGACAAGGTGTAGGTGGGATCTGCATGGGGAAGGCTCCCACGGGGATACACCCTGGCAAGAGCCAGGCAAGCAGTGTGACAGGTACAAAGGAGACATAGCCATGCAGCTGAGCAAACCAGGGTCACCAATATCTGGATGCAGGACAACAAAAGAGACACTGAAAGGGTGAACTTGCAGAAACTGCATAGTGTGACTAAATGCAGAGAGGTCTCTGTCCCTTCTTGCTCAGTACTTTCAAAGAAGCAAAAGCTAAGTCAGTGCCAAGGTGAAGGACAGTGGAGGAGGGACTGTGTGGCCATTGTGAACAGTAAACAGCACACTCATTGTCAAGGAGTCAGAGAAGTAAAGAAGCATCATTAATATAAAGAGGCTAAGGATCACAGGTTTTAGCAGGATCCTCTGTGTCTGCAACCTCAAATAGCCTAAGTTCAGGTACCAGCCTCAGTCTGCTTTCTTATGCTGCAGCTTGTCTGAGTTTCTAGGACAGGAAGTTAAAAAGATTTAAAATTGAATTTTAAAGAATAAAAACATTTCAAATGTAAAATATTGAATATAGATTTTGCCTTACTTCTGTCCTGTGGTTTGTGAGTTTTTCACTGCTTCCTCTCCCTGCACACTCCTGGCTGCCTTCCGACACATCTGTGTTTGTCAGCTGGTCAAAACAGTTTGAAGAAAGTTTCTTGGTTGGGAGGGGTGAGGGGAAAGAGAAGAAAGTGGGTAATTGAGAGGGGATAGTGAGCTCAATGCCCTGTTGTTGGAATCTGACCCGGCTTTCCCGGAGACAAAGCAAGCTATGCTAAAGATGAGGTAGGGAAGAGCAATCTTCTGTTTCTGTTGTTGATTCTTACTCTCCTGGTATTCTTTGGCAGAGAGTCTGCTTGCTTTTATCAGGTGCTCTGAGATGTGGCAGTTTCTACCAGAATATGCCTATTAAAATATTTTCTTTTTGCTGTTTTTTTTCTCCCTTGTGAAAAAGGATAAAGGCCATCACCTTTTTTCCCCCTTGCATTAAAGCTTGTGCTGAGATTGGGAACAGCAAGCAGGAGTACCCAAGAGATGCCTGGATACTGCTTTTCCATTTTATAATCCACTCCTGATTTACCAAAAATGTCCAGCCCACACACTTGCCAAAGAATACCTTCTGAGAAAGATAAGTCAGTAAAAGACAAACCTCCCACAATGACCCTGTGTAGTGTACATGGTCCTTAGCAGTGGAAAATAATATTAAAAGGGTATGTTGGCTGTGCATTAGCCTGTTTGGGTATCTGTCCTTCTGCATGTCCCAGGTCGGTAAAACCTGGGGTTGCTGACAGACACCTTCCAGCTCGTGGGGGTAGATGCTTAATTCAGGAGAAGAAGGAATCTTCCAACTTACTTATCTGGTTTAACCAGAGTATTTGTGAGTGGTGGTTGCTAGCTTCCGGGGAGATTGGGAAAAGATCTGAAAGAATTTTTACAAAATAATTTGCAGTACTATGTACTCTTCTGGTACACATTTTAGCTTTCAAAGTCTTCTTTTGTTGGTGATATCTTTGTTTTCAGGTCTGAGAGATTTAAATTCAAATAGCATTTGAAAAGATGCAGGATCCCACTGGATAAGCTTAATTTTTATAAAGTTTGGCAACTTTATGCTGGGTCAGTACAATGCAGTGACTTGTAGGAGTACATCTGATCAAGCTAGGTTTCTTATCCTTGGAAAAGGTCTGAATATACTTCCTACTGGTATTTTTCCTGTACTTAAAAATTCAACTCAAACCTACCCCTTCTGAGGTAGGCATACTGTGGACATTAATTCTCATCTGTCAAGTGCTTTCTTGACAGTGTGTGTCTTGACCTGATACCACTTTTCTACATTACTGGAGCTTACATTTCCAATACCTTGCAGTTATTCTGAAGGTTTTCTTCTGTTTAATCTATAATTAGAAATAGAAGGCAGCATCAAGCTACATGATTTGAATTTTGAACTCCTATCACATACCAAAAGGTTTCTTCTGCCACCAAGGGGTCAGTATTTTAGGAAAACAGAAATATGGAGCCAGCAAAGGTTTCCCTAGAGCTGCAGAGGACAAGGTATTTCCATTAAACCCATCCATGCATGGTGATTTCTCTCACTTATGAACTTAAGATGTAGACCCTAATATCAGCAAGTCCCTCATTTCCAGAGAAGGCACCACTTATTTCCAGAAGTAACCAGCTCATTGGGGAGCAGAAGGGATGCAGGCCTGTGCCTTCAGTAGAGAGGACAGACCATACTTACAGCTTTATTTACTCCGTGTTTGGAAGCTCAGGTTGGGGCCTCACAACCTCTGCTGCAGAAGCCACCAAGTGATAGAAGGGCTGATGTCTTACTTAACATCGCCCTTCAAAGCGTTTAAGGTGTGATTAACTGAAAGGTAGTAATACTTCCTATGTCACTTGTCTAATATGGCTGTCTTCCTCCAAAAATACCAGTAAATCCAGTTTTGAATCCCAAGAGAAGATTTTGCTTGCTGCAGGATATTCTTCTGGCTTCCTGCTGACCTCTTTCATACTAATATAAATCTTAACCTTTATTCTCTGTTCTACACAAACTGGAGAACAGTTGTACAAATTCAGTTTTCCACTGAAATTAAAAACAGAGATGTGTGCTGCACAGAAGGGGAAAGGATGTTATTTGGTTTTGGATTCTGCAGAACATGAGCTTTTGGAGTGGTCTGTGTCTGTGTTTATGCAGACCTCTACATACAGTGACTTGGACCCCTGACTTTAACTTCTAGAAACTGAGGCAGGCTGCATCTTTGAAGCTAAACTTTTTCTAATGAGGAAATGTTAAGAACTTGCTTTAGTCAAATATCTTTAAAATTTGTGGTACAGATTTTATGTGACTGATACTGATCTCGCCACTTGAATAATTTTTGTATGTGCATACAGAAGGCAGAATTGATGTTTGCATTTGTACATGCAACAGTTGAGAAAGTGTGAAGAAGCCTTCACAGTTTGGTGTAAATACTCCTGAAAAATCAGCCTGGTGGTTTCTGAAACACGGGGATCTGACACCACTTTTGCTTGTTCAGTACTTTGTGTATAAAGATGTTCAAACCTAGTAATTCAAAGTGGCAGCCATTGTGCGTGCTTAGCACACATGTGGATACAATGTGAGAGCAGCAGGTGGTGTTTGACTGCTGATACTTTTTGAATGTAAGAATATTTCAGCCTTGTTGCTCTGACTATTCAATTAAAAGAGAACTATTGTCTCACAGCCTGCTTGTCACAGTCAGCTGCACCCAGCAATAATTAGCTGCGCAGCTATACTTTCTGGGGTTTTTTTTCCTTTAATGCTGCTACTCTATGTTTCATTTAAAATTATAAAATAGCAGTACTGGCTAGGCACCTGTACTCACAGGATTGCTGGGTTTCTGAATGTCGACTGCACTGGGCATGTTGTTTATCTTCTGTGCCACATTGAAAGAGCTCCTGAGCAGAGACAGTTTCATTCTGTGACTGTTAATTTAAAGCCTGCCATCCTGGGGATTGTGTTTCTCCATTGCACTTTGAAATTACTGAGGTTTCTCAGGTCTGAGTTCTTCTGTCTTTCTTTTTTAAGTTTGGAAAAATGATAAGAGATTGCTTCCACTCCCCCTTTGTCTCTTGCCCCCCAAGGAGTCTGCCTGTCAGCCCTCTGTGAAGTCTGAGTGTTATTGTTTCCGTTCTAACAGGGGGGTTCTCAGAAGCTTCTTTGAGAGTGCCTCTAGTTGGAAATGCTTGAGGTATTTTGCATTCAGGCATTCTCTCTCTTAGATATGGGGGAGAGGCTCTTTAGGAAAGACTCAAAAACTACTTTTATCAATTGCTAAGACCTACCAGGGTAAGAGTTCAGCCAGCACCATCAACAGAAGTTGATTGTATAAACAGTTCTTTTTCATCAGCAGTGTTGCAGATAGCTCTCTCACTGTGTGCCTGTTCAGTTTTTCTGTTGGTTTTTTGTTTCTTTTTAAACACCTGTTCCCCTAAACCTTGTCTTGGTGTTTCAGCTGTAATGCAATCATAGCCAAAAAGCAAGAGATCACTCAATAGGTGAGATGATGGAGCTTGCAGAGAAAACTCATCAACTCCCTTGGTGATCGAGCTCTTGTTAACCCATTCTTTACAGGTTCCCAAGGTGATAACTTTTCTAAGGGAGTTACTCTCAAGAAAGACATCTCCTTTCCCCCTGTCTACCTCCAGTTTTGAGCCTCTTCTTGAGCTCCTTTTTCTGCATCCTCCTGGCAGCAGGGTGTCATGACTTAATGCTCAGGGAAAGCAAGTGCAGTGCTGTGCTTGGCAGGCTGCTGCTAGGGCATTCGAGGGAACTTCTTGTCGCACTGACAGCAGCTTCTGGCTTTCTGACATTAGCCAGTCTTTGGGCAAGGGGCTGACATAACACAGAACAGCTCCAAGCTTTCAAGTTAGGTAGAACGTGTCTTGAGAGGAGTCAGTAGACATTTCTATCAAAATGGTGTCCCATAAGTGAGGCTGGGGCCAGAGTTACACAAACAACATAAACTTAAAGGGTTTCTCTAGTCATCTATTTCATATCCCAAGCCAGCTTCAATAATTTTTGGTCTATAACTATTTTCAGATCAGTGAAACAGAGCATATTTAACTAGGAGATTTTTCTATGATATCTGTTCAGAGGATGACCAGCAGCATAAATTTACGTGTGCCTAATAATAATGGGTACTTGTTTCATAACTTAAATTTTGCCTGTCCTCTCTGCTTGCACTGGCATCTTGTCAAATTGCTGCATTTTAAAACATGAAAGAAAATCCTTATATTGTATTAATTAGTCCTGCGGCACGATGAAAGCTTCAACAAATGCAGTTGAGGGACTGTGTGATCTTATGTGTCAGGCAGTGGCTGTTTTTCATAGCTTTAAATAATCACAAATTGAGTGAGAAATGTCTCTGGTAGAGCATGGGAGTTAGAGAGCTTGGTTTCTCTAGTTCATTGTGGGATTCGTTGCATGACTAGGAGTGTGTTGTTCATTCTGAACAGACCTCGCAAAGCTGCTCATGATTAAGGCCATGTGATGTATATTCAGTTCTCAACTGTGTAACTTAGCCAGACCTTAAGATATGAGGTTAAAATTTTTCATCCTGTGTATGTAATCAGATAAAAAAGAAAATGTGCTTTTGGTCAGCAGCAAAAAACAAGCACTTGTAACACCATCTGTGTTCTGAAAGGGCACATCAGGCATGAGAACTTTTGTCTCATAAAACTTTCTTCTTTCCTTTTGGAGACCCTAGAGTTTGAAGAAAGGATAGGAAGCTGGATGCCAGAAGCAGGAGCAGCTGCCTGGGGTATCAGGGTATGGGGCAGGATTGGGAGACACCAGGGCAGCCCTGTGCATTGGGAGCCTCCCTGGGGATGGGGCTGGCCTGAGGTTTGGTTTGCTTTCTGAAGATGACCCAGGCTGCCTTATGAAGAGGACACTGAGGATAGGCTGCATCTTACTTTTTTTTTAAGGTTGTGTGGTATGGTCTGTACTGAAGGCGAGAGAATGATTTTCTGTAATAGCATGCTGAACATCACCTGCCTCCTCAGCCAGGGAATTAAGATGCAGATCTTCTTCACTTTTGTCTTTTTTGCTTGTGACAATGAGCCAAAATTCAGCATTGTCGGCTCAGAATTACCATGATTACCAAGGTCTGGTGCCCACGGTCTGAGATTTCAAAATGTGTCTTAGATCATCCCAACTTGTAAAATCTATCTCATCTCGAATACTTGGGTGAAAAAAGAGGGTTAACCCATCACTCAGTTCAGCTCTTGAATATCGTGGGTTTTAGTGGAAGTAGGGGATGAGGAGCATCCAGAACGTGAGGATACAAGCTGGCTGAAACTCAGCCACAAGTGTCCGAGGGCGGAAAAAGTAGAGAATATCTTGACTCTTGATTTTTCTTGAGGTGCTCACAACTTGCCAGTCTGCTTGCCCTAATTAGTCCCTTTTGAAGGCTGCCTATTCTTTTGACAACAGGACAGCTACAGCCAGGAGTGGTTAGCTTGAGAGCTTTATCTCAACATGGGAGTACCTGTAGGAGTTATTTCTGCACAGGCTGTTCACTCCGAACCTTTTGCTCAATTATCTTCTCTGAGAAAGCAAGACTGCCCCCAGTTCTGTTTGTTTAAGCTTTTAGAGTACTTTGGGCAACTCAACCTTTCTTTCATACCTTTAAAAGAATATATGATCAATGGGCCAAAAATAGGATTAGTAGTTGCTTATCTGGATTGACTGTTTGGCTCAGGTGTACTTAGATTTAACTTCTTCTAGTTTGATCCAGCTGGGGACCTAAATACACAATGGAATCACAGAAATGGTGGTTATTCAAGTTGTCAAATGATATTACCTTCAACGTCTTTCAACCTGTCATCTTTTAAGCCCAAGAGAGAAACATTTTCAGTCATTCACAACTAAGAAACAGTATTTTGAAAAGATCACTTTGCACAAATGCCTACAGCATTGCTCTATAATATTTAAGATTTCTGTGTTTATTACATCCAGGTGAGGAGAGGCATAAAGTGAACTTGACACTTTTTCAGTTACAGTGTGATCTGAGGAAATGCAATGCTAGATACAATTGGAACACGTGGTCAAGTAGTTTTTAATGATTATGAGATGATTGAATTTACTGAATTATCTCAACCCACACTGCTCTGATACTATTAATTTGCCTTTAATGAGTTCAGGCAATGCAATGCACAGCAGCTCTGTTTGCTGTGTAGCTTTCTGGTCATGAATAGTTTATTGTACTTTTTAATGTAGATTACCTGTTAGTATAATTATGGTAAACACTGTCAAAACTCATAATTCTCTGTGCTGCTGCTGAGTAACCTACCATGGTGATATCCACAGGTATATAAACAATAAAATAAATAAAAATAAAATTTTAAAAATTTCAGAAATATATGATGTAATGCAGAAATATATGATGCAGTAGAAATTTTATGAAATTTATAAAAGTTTTAGGCACACTTAGAGTATCCTCTAGGTGGCTGTTATATCTGCCAGAGAACACATGTGAGTTGATACCATTTCATTTTTCTGAGGCAGATTATGAAACAACCAGAGGATTAAAACCCCTTAAGCAGTGGTGAAAGGAAATCTGAGACAGAATAACCTTAGTTTCTTGATGGACAGTGGCAATGACCTCACATTTCAGTGTTCCATAGTGGAGAGAATGCTTTTAATAGAAATTTCAGCAGTTTTTTACTTTTCTTATATCAAGGAGCAGTTGCCAAATGTTTTGGTTGCAGTGATTTCGTGGGAGCTTACAGCTTGTGCCACCTGATGGTATGGTGCACAGTAGCTATCGTTGCCCTTAGGGGCAGTATTAGTATGAAGGTTATTGTGAAGACAATTAATGCCTGTCAAATGCTTTGTGTGCATGTGCGTACATGTGTTTGTGTGTAACAAAAAGTTTGATTGCAAAGTTCTTTCAAGCTCTCATTGTTTAAAGCTGGAAGGCATGACAAAGTGTAACCCAACACAATGCATACTTAAATAGTCTGACAGATACTTATTCTTAGTGAGAGGTTTGAAATTGAAGCTCCGTAATACTTCTTTAAAAATTCAGAAAAGGAGTTGTCAGTACTGCAGACATAAATTAATTATACTCTTATCTCCTTTTATTTTCATCAGCATTCTAAAAACTCAGGAAGTTGACAGGAGAAAGATGTCACTTGAGATGCATGAGCTGTAATAAGCTGTTACAGGACAACAGGAACTGCAGCCTGTAGAAAAGGAAAAATTCTTAGCATCACCTACAGTCCTATGTGAATGCCTAGTGATTAAATGCAAGGAATGTGTAATAACTCTGTTTATATAATCTTGCAGTTGAAGGGATAAACAAACTAAAAATAATTTTGCCTTTGATACGTCAGAACGCAAAGGCTGCCATGCTCATAATTTTTTTAAATGTTTTTTTGAGGAATGCCTTTTACTCAGAATAAAAATCAGAAAGAAGGAATAAGCTCTGTTATAAATAGTGGTTTCTGTGCCACTATTTAAAAAAGTAACCTCCTGGTTTGCTAAAATCAGAATATACTGATTCTTCTGCTATCTCTTTAAAAGGTACTGAATGTACTCTATTGATCTGACAGGTTGATTCTTCCACTGGTTTTACAAAGGTTACATATTTGATTAGGAGTGATGCATCATATCTGTCTGCTTGACTGGAGCTCCTGATATTAACGGGATGCAGGAATATGCTTCTGCAAAATATTGAGATGAGAAGCTGAAGGCCTTCCACTTACACCATCTTTCAGATGATTAGATCTGAATGACACTGTTGTAATATTTTTGGCTTAATGACATCTGTTAGATTTATACTTGTTTGGACAGTTTTGCTCAAATCCTTGATTTAACTTTCATAGTAACACAGAGGACAATATATTGCGTTTTAGATATATGACACAAGACACAAGTGTTATGTGTAAGAAATTAGCTTGATAGTTAACATAATGATTAATTTTAGTTTTCAGGAAATGAAAGATGTGAAGAATGATGCTTTTTAGAGTGTTGTTACTTTTGAAATGATAATGGTAATTCATGATAATGGTAATTCAGAACTCACTGAATGTTATGAAAGTCTCCCAAGTAGTATGTTGATACTTTAGAGTCTAAAATGGTTCCAAAGTAGTATTATAATAAGAATGAAAAGAAATTACGTTCCAGCAGCATTTAACCACTGAACATGTCACTGTGGGTAAGGATCTGATGAAGCAGTAATTTTTAATTGTACTGGCTATAAATGTATAAACTTTTTGGATGGTAAATAAATATTTAACAACTTGTGACTAACACTAATCTAAAATTAATTGTTAGTAAAACTTTCAAGAAATTTATATGAATGTTTTAAAAACTAAATATTTAAAATTCAATTGTTTGGTTTTTTTTATGTCTATCACTGTAGATTAAACAAAAGGCTTGTGTCATATCACATGTGAATTGAACATAGGATCTTACATTTATTATATTCCATTTGCAGCAAAGATGCTTTGGAATTCATCTATGATTTCTGTGGGTTTTTTACTAAAATTGACTTTTATTAATGCTATTGATCAAAAATTGGAGACAGTAACAAGATATATACTTTGGTTATCTTCTCTCAAGCAATGCCACTACTGAGGGCTGATCTGTTGCATAATGCTACAGCAAATTGCTTCAAAAGGGTGTTTCCAGCAGAGCACTGAATAATGTAAAAGTTTAGGTTCCTATTTAATTGTACATGACCCTTTTGAAATGCCAGCTGCTCCTTTTTTTAAAAAAAGTGGTTAATTCAGAATGTATTAACAGGAGGAGATTTTATTAACTCAGAATATAAAATTTCCATTTAAAAGAGAAGGAAGGACTTAATTTTTGAAAATTTTCTGTTACAATAAGATTGAGTTAGCTGGTTTATTAGATTTATGAAATTGTTTTTAGTCATCTTTCATATTGGAGGAGATGCAACAAGAATCTTCACTGCTTAGATGTTTCCATTAAAGACTACTGGGGTTTTTTTTATCAGCTTGCTGAAGTTTTTCTTTTCATGACTTGCAGGTAGTGTTATATCCAACGTCCAATAGCCCAAAGTCCCCTGATCTGCATAAAATGATCGTTCCCAAAAACAGCCAGGACAGTGACCTGAAAATTAAACTGGCAGTGAGAATGGATAAACCACCTCACATGAAGCACTGTGGGTAAGTGTCCATTTCCTGGCTGTCTCTATTTTATTATTTTGTCTCACTGTGCCTGTGTTTTAGCAAAGTGTGTCTAAAACCATAAAGTTTGTAAAACCTTATAAATGTGTAAAACATTTCCTATAGTATGGTATTGTGTTATATCTTCATTTTATACATAAAGTTTGATCTAGTCAGGAATAACATTCATTTCAGATGTTCAGTGGTGTGTAAATACAGATAACGAGCTAAGTCTGAAATGCAGAACTAAGAGTACAGTCTCATTTAGATACTGGTTTTGAATGTGACAGTTTTTGGCACTTTGTTAAAAAAATATTTAGGAGAAACATGCTTTTCCATTAAAATAGGATTAATCATATACCTGAATGGAGTGGTGTCTGCCACATAGTCTCCCCTTGCTTTCTCTGTCTGCTGTATGGTCTTTCTCTTGAAAGAAATTTATGTATGAATGCCAGTTTAAGGATGTTTTTCTTTCTAACACCGAAACTATGTGGAATAGGTTATTCATAAGGACAGCTCCTTTAATCGACTGCTACCACTATTCCTCAGCCCAGCTGCAAGAACGGGTAGTGTTGCTAAAGCAAGTCTGTATCTTTTGTTATAAAGCAATCGCAAAGAATCAATCTACTGTCCATGCTATTTAGATTTCTTTTTAGTCTCCTCCTGTTTGTATTCTGCTCATCATATATAGGGAGTAATTGCCAAAATTTCCTATATATGATACTTTCTTTAAAAAAACTACCAAACTGACTAAAGTTTTGTCAAAGTGTTAATTAGTTTGGCTCAGATTTCCCAGGTATCAATCTTATCCCTCATTTTGGTTTTGTGAAACTTAGACACAAATGATTAGGACTGTAACAATGAGACTTGCTGGTGGAGACCTGTGGCTGGTGACCAGGAGCTGTGAGGAAAGAGAGGGAAACCGGTCTTAGAGTCAACAGGGGAACTGGAGCTACTGTGCTTGGAGACTGGAACTGAGATGAGAAAACTTCAAAGCTGGGCAGCAAATACATCAGGGAAATGGGATAATGTAGCAGGAGGGAGCAGGAAGACTCAGCTGACATGAGTAAGTTGGAGTAGAGAGGAGCTGGAGAAGAAAGTGTTTGTCTGTACTAAAGCATGATGCTCTCCTGTGAGTCCCACCTCTTGCCCATTCATTTGCACTCACCAAACACCTGTGAAAGGGTTTGGTGATGGTGGCACATCTTTGTCTAGATCCAGCCCACTAGCATGGATTCAGTTTCCTGCTGCTGGAAGGTTTTCAGCCCGTTGGCAGTAGTGCAGGATGCAGGCAGGCATGGTGCTGCCTGCCCTCTTCGGCAGGCTTGTCAAAAGGCAGCCATGGAGGCAGGCTGACTTGAACCACATCAGCAAAGACTGATGTGCAACAGATTCATCTGCCCATGACCGGGTTCAGTTGTGAGCTTCACCCTACACACATCAGGGGTGTTGTGCTGCCATGACCCTATGCTAAGCAATGACTAGGAGAAGTTCCCATTTTCAGTCAGGTCACTGATAATGTTGGGGTCATGCTCTCTGCACCCCCAATTAGAGTGTAACATGCGACTGGATCCAGCAACAAGGAGAAGGCTCCAACGCTTCCTCTCATCATGCTCCTGTGTTACCCCAGAGGCTGTCTTGGCAAGGAGATGTTCTTCTGGGGTCTTCAGAGGGTCTCCCTAGCCCCCCTAATTCATTTTTCCATGCTGGTTTATATCAGTAGTCTTATCTGACCATTAAAGAACCCAATCAAATATTGTTGACAATAATTTAGTTCAGTCATTATCCCTTTCATCTGCTGCTGATGGTTACTTCCTCAGATTGATTTTGAATACTAATCTCCTGGCACAGTTGTTTACTTCTGCATTTTATTTCAGGGTCGCTTTTGTCACTATTCTCCAGGCAGATACTGTAGTTCTTCCCACCCAAAATGCTTTAGGTCAATCATCATTTCCACTTCTTTATAGCTATTAGCTGTAATGATTATTACCTACACACTTGTTAAGGAAAGTTAGGGCACCAAGGGATGTATGGACTTCTCCACCATTAGTGTATGTGAAGTGAAATAAAAACTGAATAATCCCTTCAATAACCATTGAAGAGATTGATGAAGTACTGTAGGAAACACTGGAGTTGCAGTGAGAGGAAGGAAGAGAGTATTCGTTTGGAGGGAAAAGAACACCTGCTAGTAGAATTGTTAGTGTGTACAGTCAGGAGCTATTAATGTTATGAAGAGCCATCATCCAGGCACTCTCTGCAGCCTTCTCTTGACTTCCTGGGTGAGTATAAGTATTAAGTGGTCTTTTGCTGTTTTTTCGAGAGGGATTCCCACCTGCTTCAATACACATTAAAGCTGTTCTGCTTCTGAACTGATAGCGTGTTATCAGGGAAATCTGCATTTGTGAAGAGACTGGAAACATGTGATGGATGATGGGCAGTATCACCAGAAAGGCAAAGAAATATTTTGCAGTTAAAATAGTTGAGAGTTGCTTGGAAGGAACTGGCTTTTATCCCCATTTGTGCTGCACAGAAGTTCCCTATAAGAGACTGAAATGTTTCCACCTATAGTAACTGATTTTATTTGTTTCCTGCATCCAGTTTGATAAACTGGGATCTGATTTCATAGAGGTACTCGACACTCACAGCTGTTAGCTGAAGTCAGTGGAAATGGGGCTTTAAATACTCATTGTGCTGTACAAGTCCAGGTATCCTAAAAATTAATATCTGAAGCTGAAAATTTTTAGTATTTCAATTGTCCTGTTATCAAGAGGCAATAGCTCTACCTCCCAGGATCATACACATATGGAGGTAACTCTTGAGAAGCATCCAGTAGAAAAGGTTCCCACACTCTGGAGGAGCTGGGGGAGTGGAGGCATCGTCACTTCTCTCAGCCAAAGGCTTTTGCACTGCTGGGCAGGGTTATAACAGTGCCAGGCTCTGCAATTCCCTGGAAAACCTCCAATGTGGAAATACAAATAACTCAAGTCTCTCTGTAAAACAGTGTTTGCTTAAAACATAATGAAGGAGGCCATAGGACAAAATAAAGTGCTGAAGAGCTCAAAGGCAGCTGCTGCTATCCTGAATAGAGAAAATGACTGGGAGATTTTTGTCTATGTTATTTATATTTTATTTTATTTTATATTATTTTATTTTATTTTATTTTATTTTATTGTTAGAACGTGGTCATATATTTAAGTACAATGTCATAGAGTAACAAAAGGAAGGGAAGTAAAAGGATGACAAAATGTGATCATGCTTTCTCCTGGAATTTCATCATGTCAGCAAATTGAATTTTACAACCTTTATAACAGACTTCTAGTGTAGTTAGTGTGTTCAACCCTGCTAAGTTCCAGTTCTTCATTGTATTTTTCAGAAGCATCTCATTCTTTATACTTAACCAATGTTTGAACTAGACAACTTACATTTTCTGTGTGTCAGTCTGAGTTAACAAACTAATGTACAAGATTCTTATGTCTCATAGGAAAAGAAAGCAATCTGTTGGTATTACATATTTATTTTCAGTTGAGAGTCTCAAAAGTGATTCGGAGTTGAATTCAAATTTTATCCGACAGCCAATTGCAGAAATATGGGTATTAGATTAATACTCTAATTACAATAAGAGACAGTTTTTTTAGTTATGGGAACTGTGCCCAAATATTTCAGGTTCTGTGGGGTTGGCAAAACCCACAGGCCCAGTCAAATGGTGGGTTTTCAATTTTATCTCTTCAGAAAAGTTTCTCCTTTTAAGACTGACTTTACTTACTGACACAGGGGATATGCTGGAAGACTTCAAAACTTGTCTTGCATTTATACTTCAAGAATATTCAATTCTACAAATTATACTGCCTTGTACTTCAGTCACAAACAGTATTCTGGACTGCAGCACCTTCAGATCATGTTCTCTCTTTGATTTCCACAGTCATAACCGAAAATTATGTTTTAAATTAGATTATACACTTGGGATTTTTAATTATGAATTGTAACCTTTCTAAGGGCAAGAAATAAAAATCTTTATGACTCAACACTACTGTGATCTCAATTGCAGTTCATTTGTGCTTCTCCAAAAAAGAGGTTTATGTTTATGTTGACACATTCATACAGTTAATCTAGTGTTACTCCACTAACATGATTTCTAAAAAACACTTGATCAAGGAAACAATTCATGTTTTTTCAATGTATTCTGTTACATGCTTTAAAAAAAAAATGAATACTATTATGAATCTTACAGTAAACATAATCCTATTACTTATTTTACATGTTTATTTTTATTCTTGCATGAAAGGCTCTCAAAATATATGTGTATATCTGAATGATATATAACCATCCTTTTGTATCTGAGTCCTGTCAGTATATTATAAGGCAAAGCACACACAGCTAGTCTGAGTAATGACAAGGTAAATATTGCTCATTAAGGGGGATTTGTAGAACAGTTCCAATTATTGACAATTCATGATATTTCAGATTCCTTTCTCATGATTTGTATTGCAGTTGTCTTCTCATAGAATGTGGTAACCTTTCCCTTATCTAAAATGAAGAGCACATACAAGATATTTTTTAAATCTTTATTTAGTAAAGCAAACATCCATACAAAAGGAGATTCTGTAACATTTCTAATATTTTTATTCTGTTGCAATCTTGAATCTAAAACAAATCTTCAGAGGAAAGGTGTAAAATTTGAGCTAAAAACTTTCTCTATAAAATGCTGAAAGCCTGTTTCCTTCTGTTGAGTTAGAATAGCAGCATTAGGGAGGTACTGTTTGCTTCAGGAAGGCTTAATTGGATCTCCTTAATTCCTAATTATATCAGGTTTGAAAACTCCAGCAGGACCGGTTAATTGAGTCAAGATATGTGGGTTACTCTAAATACCTTCTCTAATGCATGGGGCTTTTTTTGATGTGCATTTCCACATCTGTGTGCATTTAAATCATGCATTATTTTAAAAAGTAGATTGTGTGCCTGTTTAGTTGTATCTTAGCATAGCCTAGTGGTTACTAAAGGGTATTATTCTATTGCTTCCAATCTAGAAATAAAAAAGGAGTACTGAGATTTTTTTTTTTTAAAGCTTGCTTTAAAAGGTTTAGTAACACTCAGTGGTCTTACCGAAAAACAAAAGGAAAATAAATAATAAAGTTAAATGAAATTCTTACAAATTGAACAGCCTGAACAGGACAATATTACGAAGTGGTATTTTTTGGGTTTGACTTCCAAAGTAAAACATTTCAGCCTAGCTCTTGTCCTGAACTTTTTCCAAGATTTGAAGGGCAAAATTCATTCTTTTATGTTCTGGTCTGCTTTCTGCTGTGACATGTTTCGTATATAAATAATATACCTTTAGTTTCTTAAACTTTTGCATTTGGAATAAACATCCTACAGCACTTAGAATTTTCTCTCTGTCTCTTATCTATACAGAAATGTTTTGGTGACTTCTTTAAATTCGTGGTCTCCATAATACTAAGGAATCTGTGTGAAATCATTTTTCTCTCAAAACTTGATGTTTTGGGTTTTGCTTTTTTGTTTGTGTGGGGGTTTTTTATGGTTGTGTTTTGAGGATATAAAGATCACCATTAATTTGCTAACATTTAAAATTTTTTTCTCTTTTGCCCTTGAAATCGGCTGAAGTGTTCTTAGGAGAGCCTTTATAAACAGTAAATAATAGCTACAGTTCCTGAATGTGACTGAAGAATCACATTTCCCCTCCTGCTGCTGCAGTTTCAGAACTAAAGGAAATCTGTGAGACAAATGCTCTGGTTAGCAGTCTTCTAAGGGGCAGAATTAGAGGATAAGTAATTTTTCCTCTCACTTTTATGACACTTGTCACCCATGCTTAGAGAGGAAGATTAGTATAATCTGGTTTACAGCTGAGTGAAATGGAACACAGGAATAAACAGAGATCACCCAAGGTCACGGGCAATTTGGTGACAAAGCTGAGGATAGCACTGGGGTCTGCTGGCTTCTCAGTGGTAGGGCTGCCATGTGTGCCTGTTACCTGGATAAAGCACAGTCACTGCTGCTACTGAGCTCATAGCTCAGCTGAGAAGAGCCATGGGGGCACTGAAGTCAGCCAGAATGAGTCTGGTGCCAGCTCTTACGGGCTGTTTGTCCGTGGTCGCCTGGCAAAGAAGATCAGGACAAGAAACGGAATTACCTTTATAACTTGAAGATGTGTAATCTGGGTTTGAGCTGAAGATGAGATCTGCTCCCACGATCATTATTTCAGAAACATATGCAAGGTGAATACATTGAAATTACTCTATTGCAGTTCTGGGTTACTTATACAGATAAAGTAAGATGTCAGGAATACAATCACACTTCTCTTAGCAAGCGCTGCAAGCTCCCTGTCACGGATAAGCCTTCGTCATTTGAAATGTATCAGTCCTTAGTCTCTGAGCCAAAACACACAAATATGTCAGAATAACTTTAAAAAATTTGTTTTACCAACAGTAGCAAGATGAAATAGAAAGAAATTTTTGGCTAATTTAAACTTCAAGTTTAATTTTTCTTAAATGAATAGATGTAGAATTGCTTCAAAGTGAAGGAAAGTGTTAGAAACCTACAATAATGCCTAAGATGTTTGCAACATCTTAGAAAAACCTTGCTAATGCTTGTTATTACATGTTACTACGAAGCACAGACTTCTCCAATTAGTATTGCTTTCTATGAGATAAATCTTTGTATATTACTTTGTAACGGTTCCTGAAAATATGTTTCTCCTTAGTGTTCTTCTCTTTCAAAAGCAAGAGCAGATTATCTAAGAGATTCCAGTTGCTCTTTCATTTCTTATCACCATAGCATCATTTCCTGAACCAAATGTTAAAATACTCAGATACTTACCTAACTACAGCATTTCTTCATCTACATATGTAAACTCTTCTGGATCCCTTTGTAGTGTTTGATTTGTCTTTTCAAGTTTGTGTGCTGCCTATCTGGCTGTAACCATAAAGTCAGTGTAGTAGCACCATCTAGCCTTCTGTTTGCTGCTATTGCATTTCTTTAAATAGAGTAGCAGAGCAATGATTTCAACTACTACTTCGGTACAATGCTTATTTTTTGGTTTGTGAATGTCAAGACCAGGAAGCATAGGAGAAGTCAGATGGAAGAAACTGTTGATTTGTTTGAATTTTGCGAACTTTACGCAACATCAGATAGTTTGGAATTCTTTTCTGATCATTTAGTCATATGGCCTCACTATAGCAGCCAAAAAATTTAGCTGTTTAGGCTTTGTAAGAGCTCTCTGAGTTTTCACAAAGCAACTACTAGGCAGGGTGGGATACCTTGACACTTGGTTTATCTAAGTGGTTGGCCTAAGATACTGGCAATTGAAAAACAGAAAAGATACACTGGATATGGTAAGGTAAACTTTTCTCTATATATTGCACTCATAAGAAGTATAGGTTATCTCCTAAATTAAAATAAATGCCCAGTGACCAGATGCAAAGCTTTGAAAAGGTGAATTACCAGAATAAGAGGTGTGCTTCAGGCATGTAATCTTTTTCTTCTGCCTAATTCACAGTTTCTCAAATCTAAATTCAGGTAAGAGATAAACTGCATAGCTGCCTAAGTGATTTTTTAAATACCTGGTCTCCTTTTGTTTTAAATGAAACTCAGGCTAATTTGATAGATAGTAAGACTATTTTGCCACAAGTAGCAGTACAGTTAGGAGAAATACCTTCATTTCTACTGATATTTCTTGGGTTTCCTACTATATTGATCTTTACAGAGTAATTTCTATTTATATAGTTATGAACATGAATAAATTCATCCTTATTCAAATCTTATGAAATTCAATAAATATTTTATATTAATCAAATGTCAAGTAAATTAATTCCTGTGAGAATTTTGTGTCTACACTGGTGACAGTTTAGGATTTGTGTTGTCCTGTAACACATACAGCTTGTTCTATTTGGCAGCAGACATGCTCCATTTGTATTTTTAATACCTCCTATTTTGTTCAAAAAAATTTCTTATTCTAAGAACAGTAGTTAATATGTTTGTCATTTCTACTACAATTGCTCCTAATTGGTCTCAAATACTTTTAGAAAGTAAATCTTTCTAAAAATACCTGAGAGACTGCCAGCATCAGGCCTTCCAGTTTTTTTGAGATGACCAGCGATCCATATACAAATTAGAGATTTTTCGACTAGCTTTGTGCCATTTGAAACTCCTCTGTGAAAAGATAATCCTCAGCCAGTCTTCCCCATGTGTGGGAAAGGGATGCCTACCACCAAGTAAAGATTTGTTCTTGATTCCCTAACCAAATAACAAAAATACTCCTGATTCCTGTCTGTCACAGTTGTTGCCTTGTGAAATCTTTCTACAACATGTTGAAACACTGTGGGATGCAGCAGTCTGCTGCAAGATGATCCTATCACAGGAATTGTGTGTATTCATCTCAGCGGGGTCTAAGTAAAACTTAGTCACTCCCTCTCACTATGATTTTATATTGTGCACAGTTTTTCTTGTCTGTCCTGTTACTGGCAAATAGGATGCAAAAATGTTTGCTCGGTCTAGCTGGCCTCTGTAGTGCCCAAGGTGTCCAAAGAACCTCATTCTCATCTACCCACACTCTCTCCCGAAGAGTACCTTATAAGCTAATGGGGATGTCTGGAATACAGAAAATGAACAAAAGCATATGTCTCTGAAGGGAATTATCTCATAAAGAAACTTATTTATGAAGCAAAAGTGAGTTGGAGATTTCTTTTACTGTAATTGAAGAGGTCACGGGGCTTGGTAGCAGAGAGAGGGAGACATAATATTTGGCCAAAACCCAACACAAAACCCAAAAATTGACACTGTGATGCCAGTACCTGCACTACAGAACTGTTGGGGTCACTGACATGTTCACAACAGTTTTGAATTAGAGTTGGCTCATGTTCAGACTCAATGCGTGGACAATGTGACCTTGTATTTGCTTGCCATACACTTTTGAGACACTGGGTAAAAGATTTCATTGTAATTTCTGACAGGAAGGAATAAAGAAGTACCAGAGTTTCAGCTGAGTTTATTTGACTTCAAAGAAAAGAGAGGTGTGAACTAAAAGTTTCGTTTCCCAATCCATGTTCAGTCTAGACCTAGCATGACAATCTCAGGTTTGATCAAGACAAGCACAGTAGCTGTAGGTGGTTCTGTAGTGCTGAAGCAAACCGTGTTAATGCCAAGTCTTTACCACTCATGGAAGATATGTTGTGTGGCTGATGAAATAGGCTTTGTTTGACTTTCAAACACAGTGGACTGTTGAAAAAAAGGAGGGTTGGTAAAAAAATGTGATCAGCACCTGAAGTATACAGCACAGCAAATGCCACTGCATATTCACGTATGCCTGCTCCTTACTTTACATCAAGGTGTGCCAAAATGTCATCTAACATCCAGCACCACAAATCTGTATGTGTAGAGCATATTTTATCTCCTCAGTGAAAAATCCTGAAGAAGGGTATGTCACAAACCGCTGTGAGAAGTATCCTGGCTGCAAACTTCCTAATACTTCATTAACTGTAGTCATTGCTGAACACCTTGTACTGGAAAGGACTGGCATGGCTGATGTGTTAGTTAACTACTGCATGAAGTTAACATGATTCCTTTGAAACCATAAGAGCTTTTCAATGAAATTTACGAAGAGGAGAATATCTTTCTTTCAAGAGTAAGTCTCAGACAGTTGCTGACTCAGAATATCCAAGACCCTGAGACCCTGAAGACAAGTGCATGAGTATCCCTTTCTGCAAGATAAAACCCATAAATCCCAGCACAGAGTAAACCCAAGTATTTCAAGAACTTCCAACACATGGAATGAGACTACTGAAAAAGTAACAGAAAATTTAAAAACTAAACCAGTGGATTTCTGCAGAAATACTGGTAAAATTTTGGCCCATAATTAATAAACAATTTTAAATTGGATTCAAAAGCAATGGTGTTTATTTTTTGTTTATTTTGTCAGAGGGTCAAAAATGTCATTCATGTAGCTGTAACTATCTTATCTTGCTAAATTCTGATAAACCTGTCCTCATTTTTTACATTCATAAAGGAACATGCACTTGTGTATATTAAGGTCAAAATTTCCTATGTAAGTTATAAGCTGCACTTTTAGTGATGTATGAAGGTGTTACTATTATTATACCAAGGTGTGTCATGTGAGTATTTTCTGTTATGCTACTTTGTACTTAATGCTGCTATTTCATTGTGCTAAATGAATGTTAGCATCTTGCCATGGAGAAAAGTGCTAATGTGATAACTGTCTTCATTTAAATGATTTTACAATTACATACTTTGGCAAAATCAATTTACTATAATCAGTTACTTTTTAAAAATGAAATTGAACTTCATGAAAAGTGACACATTAAAATTACATTAATGATTTATTGGATAATGATAATGGGTTAATGCGAAATTACTATGGAAGGAAGAAGCAAAAGTGTTTATCCTGCTGCTAGATCCTTAGAGAACAGATTATAGCTATGAGCCTGATTTTCAGTGATTCGCACAGTAATTGCTTCTGAGGAGGCACAGGGAATCTTTGAAGACCTTAATGATATGCCACTGCCACTTTAATTGCTAAAAGAAGCCAAGAGAATCCTAATTGCCAAGAGAAGCATTACTAATTAAGGTGTCATTCTTCATTTAATCCATGGTAATTAATCTGAAATATTTGTAAAAGCTGAGATATAAATTTAGATCCAAACTCACTTAGCTTAATCACAACAGACTTCATGTGAAAAATATCTATGGGTTAGGCAAGGTTGATAGTAAATTATTAAAATATTTCTTTTCTTATGAAAAATTTTGGTTTGCTTTTGCTCATAACTTTTTGAGAAGTGAAGTGAAAGAATTGAGAATAGATTTAAGAATTGGTTCTTATTAATATGTAATTGATATTTATATTGTGATTCTACTCTCACATTAAAAAAATCATTACAACTAGTAATATAGGGTGTTTCTTTTTTTATATTTCACTTTAAAACTCCATGCTTCTGAAATGTTAAAATGGGTTTTCTTCAGCTCTGTGATGGGCAGAGTGATGCAAGTTCAGTTGTATACGTATTGTCTTTAGATCACAACCATAGCAACACTTGTTCAGTATCTTCTTGCCTTCACTAGGATGGAGTATGCATAATTGATTAGGTATAGAAAATCCCCATTATCAATACTGCATGTGTATCAAATCCTTCTTTGGTTCATCTTTGCTAAAGTCCTTATTCAACCTCACAAAGTAAGCAATTGGAGTGAGTGGTCATGCTGGTACCTGTCCATTTCCTGCCTGCTGGGTTTTTGTCCTTTGTTCTCTTCTGAACCTTCTTTAATGCAGTAATTCACAGTCTCACTGTGTCCTAAACTCTTCTTTTGGCATGGATTATCTCTTATGGTTTGCCTTATTGGTGCCTTGCATTCATATGTAAATGCCAATTTTTTTTATTCTTGGCATGTAATACCTCAGAACCTATGACCAAACATCTCAGGGACCCATAGAGCAGCTAGGTAGACTTTTCTAGTCTATACTATCAATTAACTTAACTTTAAAGCTCTTTAAATTCTTAATTTTAAAGCTCTTCCCATCTCAGCTTCCTGGTCTTTGTGTGCATGTGTGAGGAAAAAAATAAGTGAAAAAACCTCATCACATTAGAGAAGAGGCCATAAAGATGGCGTTGAGCTGTGCTACAGCATCACCTAGGACTTGTCATCATAGTTTATGTGACTGACTCCTAATTCATGTCTTCTCCACTTGGGCAAATCTGAATGCAGCATCACTGCTGAGAGAGCCTGGTCGGCTGAGTACCTTCTAGCAACAGCCACTTGCTGAAACAGCAGGATGAGAGTCAGCCCTGTACCAAGAAGGCTAATTGCATGTGATAATCCTGCCGTGGAGGGAGAAGAATTAAAGAATTAATGGTTCAAAGAGCAGTAAACTGGGCTTGTCTGAGGCACCTATGAAGGATTTTTTAGCCACTGATTGCTACCAGAATTATGTTACCCAATACAAAGAGATGGTAATCTGGAAGACCTGAACTCTGTTTGGCATTTGTCCCCTTGACTACAAAGGGAGCCAAGTGTGAAGTGTGCCCAAACAGATCTGTACAGAGACAGAGTGATTGCTGAGGATCTGGTAATCAACTCATATGCATTTGGGGGGGATTTAGTTCAGTCTCTGTCCTATCTTGTCCTAGACTTACAGCACCTTAGTGGCTGGAATGTGTGAGGTACACTTGCTGAGCACCACAGCTGATTTCATTTAATGCAAGAGGAGTCTAGTTCACCTGCTCTGGATCAATTCTGCAGTGTGAACCAAGTGCTGCAACTTTGGGGCAATGAAGGGATTTTCTTCAAAAGCACACTCCTTACTCAGACTAATTTACCAATGGAGATCAATCCTTTTTTCTTTAGGTACTTGATTAGGTACCTGAAAGTGGTTGGGCCAAACTGGGCAACGTCTTGTGTTGATGCCCATGTCAAGGGTTCCATTAAGGCTTCGATCCTGAACGTACATGAAATACATGGTGTCGTGTGAAATTTTGCATTTGTGTTTGTAAATATTTGCTTTATTGGACTTTTGAAAAATATAAAGAATGCAATCTAAACAGTCTTGCCTGTTATTGGAAATGCTCAAATCAGAACTTTGGAAAGTTATTAATGTGCAAAAAATTTTTTTCCTGTATTTTCATTAAAAAGAGCAAAGCTGGTGGTAATTTAGGAGGTGAAATGATGCACTAATATTTTACTGAAAATAGACTTTAAGTTCATTAAATTTTAGGGGAGGAATTGAGAAACTACTTTGATCTGTAACTGGGGTTCTTTTCTAAAACACCAAGTAATAACTTTAAAGTCTCATTTGCATGTGTTTTTTCTACCAAGTAAGTAGACTAGACGGGCTGACCAGTCAGTGCTGTGTGGATTGGATGTAGTATTAAAAAATTAAATGTTGTCACGCTGTAGCAAAATGCATGCCTTATTAGGGCCTCGCAGGGAAGATCATGATCTGAGTAATTTCATGGACATGAGGTGAAATACAGGCAGGACATTTTTTTTGACTATGCATCATTTGTCTTACTAAAATGAAGGCATAAAGTAGGCTGCTTATTTTAATGCAATAAATGATGAAGAAATTTATCCTATCAGAAGTGCTCTAAAATTTGCAGTAATAAGTTCAGCGTATCGGGAACTTCACAGTAACTATACAGCATAGTTGAGGAGACTATTCTGACTGGAAAGTTCAGGTTGGCTTCTCCTGAAATTTCTTTATGGTATTTTTACACAGTTCCCATAGCTTTGGAAAAGTATCATTAACAGCAAAACTTGACTTTCAGTTTTGCTTGAATTTGCTGCTCTGTAAATGCACCCAAAATATGCTGACAGTATCATTAGAATGAAATTGCGTGCAAGTATTCCTGCTTCTTAACCTGTTCCAGAATTATGTAGTGGACTCTATGTGTTATTTTGTATTATATTTCTATATATTTCAGATTAAAATGTTTAACTTCTGGCCATCTAAGTTTCTTTTGAAAATTGTCCAGAAACTTCCCTTACATGCATGAGTCTGTAGTAATGAAGATGTAACTGATTATAATATTCATAAGATTATGCTGTACATAGTCACCTAAGCAATATTCTTATTTTCCCAGACTGCAGGACCAAACATCATTTAAATAATTGTTTTAGATTTTGTTTATGTTTCTTTATTCTACTACAAATAAGCATAGCCCACATATAATGCAGGTGAAAGATGCAGTTTATTTATTAGCCTTTCTCATCAGGTGATCTGAGTTGTTTCGTGATACCATACACTAATCTGTGACATCAAATTTAAGAGAGTTATTTTTACCTTATGTTGACACTGCATATGGTCTGGCCTGGCCTGGCATTATTTCTATACCCAGAGTGCCAATCCTATTAACCGCAAGGATGGGAGATGCCACCTACTTCTTATGTCCTTCTGTCTCTTGTGCTGTCCATCTGTTACTTGTAGGAAGGTAAAATTCACCTAATTTTTGTCTCTTGGAATATAAACCTTTACAAAATTAATGGTACTTATGGCAGCAAAATTATTTTCAGAAACTAAAAGTACGTAACCAATCTAATCCACCCTGTGTGTCAGAATGCTGCCTCAGAAACTGCAGGGTCAGTTGTGCTATCGTGGATCTGAGGGTGGATTTTAATTCATAGTACACTGTTCTTTATGGGCAAAAACAATTCTAACGCAATACTGAATGTAAAGGCAGAGGTAACTTTTTATAAGTTCAGTTAAGTGGTTTGTTGGTTATGTTTTTTCTCCACAGTAGTATAATTTCAATTATTAAAGTATTGCATTTAATTTCGGCCTAACAGCAGAGCCCCATGGTTCTGCACTAGTCTTGTTTTGTTCAAATAGTATGTTTGTCATAGCTAGCTCCCTTTAAATAGCCCGTGTCCTGTTAAATGTCACCACAATTGTGTTGGCAGATCAATACTGTACTGTTTTTTTGGGGGCCTTGAGTATATCTCATCCCCAAATAGGCATCACTGTGGTAGGCTGGCAGTTTCTGCAATGTCATCAGTGTGGTGGTCCTTTCATACAGAGTTCTGCACTATTAACTCACTCTGTCTTTTTATTTAAATAAAAACTGTAAAGAAGAGCTCATCCTGCACTACAAATGGTCTTTTTTGTGTGCTTACCATCACAAACCTGTTTTAATTTAATCCCATCTTAAATTAACTTTGTGCCTGTTCAACAATGTTGCTCAAATCGCCATTTAACCTGGCCTTGAACACTTCCAGGGAAGTGGAACTTCTCTGGGCAACCTTTTCCAGTCTCGCCACCCCCACAGGAAAGAACTTACTATCTAATCTAAACCTACCCTCCTTTAGCGTAAAGTCATTCCCCTTTGTCCCATCACTACATGCTGTTGCAAAAAGTCCCTCTCCAGTTTTCTTGTAGGTTCCCTTTAGGTTCTGGGAAGCTGCTCTAAGGTCTCCTCAAAGCCTTCTCTTCTCCAGGCTGAACAACCCTAACTCTCTCAGCCTTTCTTCATAGAGAGGTGCTCCATACCTCTGAGCGTCTTTGTGACCCTCCTCTGGACTCACTCCATCAGGTCCATGTCCCTATGCTGGTGGCCCCGGGGCTGGACGCCATGCTCTGGGTGGGGGCTCAAGAAAAATGCATGTATGTTAATTCCTGGATGTGTGTTAAATCCTGTGCATGGTTTGTCTTTGGAGCAACAGACAGCAAAGACCTCTAAGGGTGCCTTTCATGCTGCTGTTTGTATGCAGTAATCTGGGGACATATTGGCAGGGGAAGTGTGCTGGTAGGGGTAGGTTTGAGTTCCACCGCTAAGTCTCCATCGGGGTCAGACTGGCTTCCCTTTCCTTACCACATGGAGAGCTTCTCTGATAATGTTAGAAGATTGCCAGCCCAAAGCTGCTGTCTGCTTTTCTTCATAGTTTTTTCCAGAGACAAAAATCGATATGGTTTCGATCAGAGAAGTGTACCTAATCCTAAATACACAACTGGTTACCTTGCTCAGTAAATCAGTGGCTTAGAAGTTACTATTTTTGGGTTACTACATTCATGGTTTTAACTGCCGATTTAAATTTTGAGATCATTTTAAGTTCAAAGTCTTAAGTAGAATGCACCATGTCATAGACCAAGTAAAAGAGAGTAAGAAACTTGGCTCAGTTTTCAGTAGTGCTGGTGTTGAGAAGTGTGCCTAAAAATGTACTCCCCTCACAGCTGGACAGCTGACAGAACTTCTCTTTTCTAAGACGGAATGTTTGTAGCTCTCTAACCTTTTTCATCTGGTTTAAAGTCTTAGTTTCAAAGGGCAAAATAAGATCTGAAGCAAAAGTCTAAAGATTTAAAAGTACAGAATGATTCTTTTTAGATTAAGGGCAATAGGCTGGACATGGGATGTCATTTTCCAGATCTTTTAGTCAAGCCATTTAGGAACACATTCTGAGTAATGAGTACATGCAAATGAAATTGGAGTTATGCAAGCAACACATCTGGGACAGGTATTAAATATTACAAATATTGCCAGTAGCTGAGAACACGTCCTAGGCTAAGATCTCTACAAATGGTACAGATGTTACAATTGGGATTTTTTCATTCACTACTGATGAAAATAAAAAAAGCTTCAGAGGAGGGAAACCAACAATTTCTGTAAAAGCAGCTTCACCATTGTTTTGTATATTGAGAAGCAATGGATCCATTTTCAAGCAGAAAATAACTGTGATCCTTAGATTAGAATTGGATGATTAAGTTAATAAAGTAATCATGTAATGTGAAATTTTATTGTCATTATAGAATGTGGATGTTCAACTTAATCACAAATGTTACATTCATTTTTAATTGAGCTGTATATAGTCTCCTTAATGGAAGGCTTCATTTTTTTCCTTGCACACTCAATAAATTTTAATTGAACACCTGATTCTTGCCATCAACACATTAACATCTGGACACTATGTTTTGTGCATATAGATACACTGATTAAAACTCAGCAGAGAAGCAGATAATGGGAAAATAAAAAGACAGCATTATAGAACA
The DNA here is from genome assembly GCA_013397115.1 of Edolisoma coerulescens. NCBI lineage: Eukaryota > Metazoa > Chordata > Aves > Passeriformes > Campephagidae > Edolisoma > Edolisoma coerulescens. The sequence continues at coordinate 272,253 of VWZW01004513.1, read as the reverse complement.
CTTTCAGCCATTTTTTTTATTACATATTGAGAAGATTTTAATTATCTTATTTCATTTAATTAGTCCCACTACTTAGGTCATTTGTTTTTTATTGATAAGGCATGTCAGCAACTTCGCTAATTGCTACAAAATGGCAGATGAATAAACTAAATGTCTTGTCTAGTTTGGTCCAAAAGAATTTCTTACATTTTTTTGCATTCCTGAGACTTTTTTATTTATTTCACAGTCTTTTCAACAATATAAAAAATATTTTGACAGAGCAGCTTGATTTAAAATTTAACATTTCACTTTTCATTTTTGTTTCTGAGTTAAAGACAAAGAAGATTCTAAAGAAAAAGTGTTTACTTCCTAGCATATTTTAGCATCAGAAAAAAGCACTACATTTTTTAGCTTTTAAAAATTTTAGTCTTTCTTCAGAGAGAAAAGTATTTAAAACATTTTTTATCCTTAAGGCTTCAAGCACCGTTTGTCAGCATTTACAAATTTAGTCTGGAAGAAAACCAACCATGCTGTGCCACTCCAGCACAGTACTTTAGGGGTTTAGAGACCTGTTTTGCACTGTTCTGTTTTAAACAAGTGATTTAACAAATCTGAAAACTCTTGAATATAGACAAGCTCAAGTTATATAAACATTTTAGTGTATAATATTAATTTCCAGTTGATTATTAACACACCTAATTACAACAGAGACTTTATGTAATTTAATTGATAAAAAAGATTTTTTTTCTGCATGAGATAATTTCTTTGAATAATTGATTATAGACCTCCCCATAATTTTAGTTTCTTTTGTTCCAAACCATCTTTTATGTTTTTCTGTAAAGATTTAACATATTTTTTACTCAATAATTTCTCAAGATGTCTGTGGTATCTTTGTACCAGGCAAAAAGGATTACTGTTTAACTAATTCGCATCATTTGATTTACCAAATACTGATACTTTTGCAAATTATTTCTATGCTTTTTGAATTGTTCGATAATCTTTATAATATATGTGTTCAACTGTGTTGGCACTTCAACAGATGAAGTAACTCATCATTATGCAATGAATGTTCCCCCCTAATTTGAGAATAAATGTATTATTAATATGTATGACTCTGTGCTCCCACAGATTCATGATTTGTGGAACAGTAAGAAATTCTACTAATTTAAATTACTCTTTTTAAAACTATTTGAAATATAACTTTCACAGTCCTTGCCCTGAAGTTTAATTTAACCACTTTCTGTGATTACACGGTGGCATTTTGTTTCCTCCTCAAGTCTGTCACAAGCGGGTAACAGGGATCGATTTGAACCAGATTTTCTTAGTCGGGGCCATGGCATTATACATGTCCTGACATCCACAGGAGGGCAGCATGGTCAAATTAAGGGAGAAAATGGGAGGATAATTATAATGCAGCTAAATTAATCTCACTTTTGATTGTTTATATTGTCTTGTGAAAGTGTTTATAACTGAAAAAAGTGCATGTTTTCCTGGCCAATACAGGTAAAGGAACTGCATGTTAATTTTAGACGTTTCAAAGTGTAGCTTCTTAGTACCTATAAATATGAAGTTTTTCTCTGTATATACACAATCTATTTTGGAAGAAGGTTTTAAAATACTTAGTGTGGGAGTTTTTAAAGCCTAGTTGAAAATTTAGCTCTACAAATTCCAATAAATTCTGTTACAGTATTGTGGTAAATCAAATATTTGGAGAGTGGAGGTGGCTATTCTGATATGTTTACAGGACACAGGAACTTCTCTATTCTCTAATGCTTGACTGAGTTATAGAAGGAAATGAGTCCTTTTATATATGTGTGTCTAAATATATATATATAAAAATATACACGCACATGTAAATTTCTGTTTGGGGAAAGAGATTAAAAAATCTCAATCTCAGATTTGAACAATAATTAATGAGTAATACTAAAAATATTAATTATAATTCTTCTTACATTTAAATTGATCACCCAAATACTCATAGAAGACATTTTATTCCTTTGTGTTATTTATAAATAAATGCCATTTTAAAAATGGTATTTCTAGAACTTGAAGTAAGGAGAAGCTCCTCAAACCTCTCCTCACATCCAATTCATCAGTGATACAGCTTCTATTTTCTCTGAGATTTTATGGATTTTTTAAAAAAAATTTATTTAACAGCCATTTTAGAGGTGAATATCACTGTAGTATTGCCGTTTTGGGGAGACGGTTACTTGTCGGACAAGCCTGTGCAGCAGGAATGGACTGACCCCAGTAGATGGCTCTGATGCTCCCCCACAGTTAGTAAATTCTGTATTCCTAAACTCCTACTTCTACAGCTCTAATCGCAAATCAGTTCCAGTTTAGTAACTCCAGTGGGGGAACAGCATTTGAATGTTTTATTTCCTACATATTTGTTATGATAGAGAACTTAAACCAAGAGCAAATCCATGCTGTTTTTATAGGCTTATATCTTTCTTGCATAGCTTTTTTTTTTCCTTCCCACCACCACCCAAACCAAAACCATCTTTGGGATTTTTTTCCTAATTAGATTAATGAATTTTAAAAGTCCTGAATGCCATGAAGAAAAACATAGGGAACTTTCTCAAAGAGGATATATTTTTCAGTGATGCGTTTCTATTGTTTTCTGGTATAAGTCCTGCAGAATTCAGTTTTAGATTGTCTGCTTCTGTGTGGCATTTCCAAGGATAAACATCCAATCACATTAATGGTTCTGATACAAATTACTGGACCCTAAAAGCTCTCTCTTCCAGTGCCACAAGACAATTGCTGAATAATACTAGTGGGTGCCAGTTTCAGTGTCCAGCATACGAGCTGCTTTCAGGCACAGATACTTGAGATGTGGAACTGTGCTACTGGGTGTAGATTTTAAAAGTTTAAAATGGTTGAGAAAACAGTTATGGAAATTAATTGAAGCAAAAATCCATTAAAAAGTTATAACCACAGAGACACCATTTCTAGATAAAGAAATCTAGGGACAGTATTATGAGGATGTGAGGCATCTGTGGGGATGTATACCTGCAAGCTTCCCTTCATGTCCTGTTGAGAACAAGGCACAGGCCTGAAAGTACTTTTGGGTGGCCACTTCTACATTCTTTTGGAGAAGTTTCTTCCAAGGTGACATGGACTCAGAAGTCTGTTTGTTTCTCTGGCATCTTTAAAATTCTACATGTATTCTGTATAGGAAAGTTTTCTAAAAATGGATATTTTTTAATACCATAAACTGATTTGCTGGCTCATACTATGAAAGCTTTCTTCCTGGTTTTTACCCTTGTGTTGTCATCAAAAGATGGCCAGAAGTGTAAAAGTACTTTTTTGAATCTAGTTTTTGATGAAAGCATTACCTACAGGTGTCATTCTGCACCAGTAGGTTTTTTGAGGCAGGATGAATCTATTAGAATATTAGATTAGCCTTACTGTCTTGGACCAAATGTTCATCTAACTTGTCTTCCACAGCGGCCAACACCAGATGACTGGGAAAATTTATAAGAGTAATTTCATATTAATCTTCTTAAAGAGTATTCTTTCAGACTCCACCCACCTGCAGACGAAAGACTTTCTGAGCCAGGTATGACTCTTTGCATATGCAAGCATTCCTTGCAATTAAATTTCTCTTTCACAGCCTGTCCAGGAATGCCTAAAATGCACAATGAAATGTAACTAATTTGACTTAATGGAAACAAGCCTCAACAGTTGCACTGCTGTGTGAGAGGAAATTAATATCTGGCACAGTTCCTACATTCCTTAGAGGTGCTCAAGACGTGATGGAGACAGTCTGCCCCACTGATATACAGGCAGCCTTGTGTTTTCTTGCTGTTGTATGTTGAGTGGAAGGAAAAGAGGTATTCATTGGATACAATGTTTACATGAAGTCTGCTACATAAAAAGGGACTTTTCCAATGTATGAGAGCATGAAGTGTCAAAATTTTAATCCAGAAGAAAATCTTATAGTTCCCAAACAAAGCTTTTTATTTCTCCAACATGGGGAGAGACTGCTATTTCAAAGAATGTGTATGAATTCCAAAAAGGTAGCTACATTTTTGCCACTGCTGCTTAAATTGCACTCTAGTGCTTTTCATTCTGGATGGTTCTGTAGTAGCACAGCTAAAAAGAATTGTTTTCTGCCAAGTGTGCCAAACATTTTGAAATCTCTACAGCCAATGTCATCTCTGTTCATTATTAGCTAAGTTCAGCCTTTGCATCCACAGGAGTTTTACCTCATAGCATTGGCTGAAAAGAACAAACAGGTTTATTATTCTGATTTGTGCTTTAGAATGAATAATTTTGTCAGACTGCAAATAGCAAACGTTTTCCATGAATGTCCTAGGTACAGAAAACCTTCTTCCTATCATCTTTTCAGGCAACTAATTACAACAGCTAAGTTAGGAGTCTTTGCACTGCGGGGATCTGGTAGAGCCCAGGGAGCCAGAAGGGTGCTTCCAAAGGGTAATCTGCAAAGTTCCGAAGAGAAAATATACTCCAAGCACTTTGCACTGGATCCATACAAAATACAAGGGAAACATGAATGCTGAAAGTGGCAGAGTGGAGTTGCAATGACAAACATATTTAATTTGCTGTTTCCCTTTGGAACATTTTCTTTTCACTTTTTTTTTTAATCATAAGTGTGTTGCATGTTTTGACACACAGTTAAAAGGCTGAACAGCTTTACAAGCTTCTGAAATGCATTTTCCAACTTCTGGAAGATAAGGACTGTTGTGAGGCTTTCCTGAGTGTTTCTTCTGGTGCACTAGGACCTCAAGTTCTGAACAGTCTTGCTCTTTTCCACTTTGATTTCTCCCCCATAGAAATTAATGTGGAAATACTAACCTCCTGCACTGGACATGTTGTGAGGAGTAATTGCTTGGTTTATAAAGCACTACTCAAGTGTCAAGTAATGCTCCTATTAAGAGAACAATGCTATGTAAGTGAGGACTTGTTAAACTGATTTGTTTCAAAGCTTTGGTGATGTTTTTAAGTGGTGGTTTTAATTTAATTTTTTTAGGGTTTTTTTTTTAAATCCAGCTATCAAGAATTTTAAAAAATAGTTTTAAAACATCATATAATTCTGAATAAACATCTTCTGTGTGCAAAAATTAAAGGAAAGTGCTAGACTAATTCATTATCATAATTTCTGTCCTTCATTTCAAATCACAGATAGGGATACCAAGTGTAATATGCCTCCTCATTCCTTTGCTGTTTAGACATGCCACTTTATACTAATTCTTAAGTACTTTAAAATACCTGCTCATGATAATGACAACAAATGTTATGAAAATACTTAGAATTTAGTCTTTAGAATGAAAATGTATTTATCTCATTCTTTTAATATGTTTTATTACAAAAAAAAAAAGCTCTGCTGAGATCTGTGTTCTTTATGAAACTAAAATTATGTCAATACAAAAATGGCAGTGAAAAGAAGTACATAACCAGTCAGAGATAATCAAAGCCAAGTATCATGCCTGAAAGAGCTTACTTCTCTTACTGGCCTCTACCATCAAAGTTTTCAACACCTTTTGACTGTTACCACCAGTGGATGTGTATGACCTAGAAATAAAAGTAAATTTTTCATGCAAACAGGTTCCCAGCCATTTAGGCTTTCTAGATCACAAATAATATCACTGCCTGGCTGGAAAAAAGGTCATCAGGTTTTTTTATCTAATTGTAGTGCCATGTGCTTCCAGTGACATGGAGAGATGTCTAGGCTGGACACCCGGCTGCTTCTGGGTGCTCGAGATGCTTGCAAGTTATTTAAGGTCTGTCAGTGTTAAGAACTGTTTCCACAGCCAAAGTGAATACTTAGGGGAGAGCAGTGCAACTTAATTTTTTTCGACTACTTAAACATCAGAATTTAAATTTAGATTTTCACTTTGAAAACCACTCTCTTAGCCCCTGCTTTCTGTGCTTTTGTCGTCACAGACTATTATCCTTTTAGATGAAATTAAACCAAGAGATGACCTTCAGGGGTGTGCCCATATATGCTTCAAAACACAGGTAGTTGTTTTGTCCATGGGTTCAGTTTAGAGCTGAGTTTAGAGTCCATGGAGTTTAGAGTCCATGGGTTCAGTCCAAAGTGAGCTGCATCAAAAAGCACAGAGGGTGGATGTCAGCTCCTCAGCACCGGCTGTTTTGCAGTTGCGCTGCATTACCTGTTTACACTGCGATTAGATTACATTAGAATCAGAGTGCTTTCTACTTTATGTTGGATGAAGGATTTCGTTCTTTTGTTGCCTGGAATTCTCTCAAGGCTAAAGGATGTTTTTCTGTCTTGACAAACACTCACACTTACATGCCAAATAGGTTTCATGATATGACATAAATTAGAATAATAATTCTCAAGTTGCCATTGTAGTTACTTCACAGGTTCCCTAAGTACTGGCATGCATATTCACAAATGTTGAAGCGCTCTAGAGTGTAGTAAGATATCACTGTTAAAGAATCTAGGGATATCAGATTGTCCAGCATTCCTATAACCATTTATACTGTTAGTGAAAAGTGTTTAGCAGGAAAAGAAGCCACACGTTTTCCTGTTCACACAATGAGTGTCTTGCTTATTGGAATAAATGGAACTATTTTCTGTGGCTGTGATGTTTTTTTTAACTTGACATTCTTCAACATTTCTTTATCCTTAGCAGGCATAATTGCAGTAGTTTAAGCTGATTTTTTTCATTCCATCTGTTGAAAGCTTATTTAGTTCTCTTTCTCAAGAGCACAGAAAGTACTAAAATGAATCTGAGAATGTTTACAGCTAGGTTTCTTATGACCCAGGTCATATTGTTGTCTTGAATCAGTTTTCTCTCTCGTCCTCAACTGAAAACAAAAAAATTTCTTAATCTTACAGGGTTAAATAAAAGGAGGAATGCAGTGCAAGGAAGATTCCTTTTATGCAAGGCGCAGGGATGACTGAAAGTGCCTGTGGGCATTTGGTCCCCATTGGCTCTCTCAGCGAATGCAATGATGCCCACGGATAGCCTGTATTGTTGTCAGTTAAATGGGATCATGAGTGTCTGAAAGGTGTTTGAGAATGAACTGAAAATCATTTTCACAAGTGGATGATTACTTTTGCCACATGTTAACCGAACTCTATCAGAGTGGCCCAGATTTTTGAGACTGCATTAATTGCTCTTTCAACCTTGACTGAGGTTTCTCTTTAAGAAAGGCCTTTGCTGGACTAAACTGCTACACGTATTGATTTTTCTTTCTGCATTTTTTTCATTGTTTGTGATAAATGAAGCCTTTTACAAGTAGAGAATTTATCATTCAAGATGTAGGTAGATTGCTTCATTCCTTAGAATAAAAAGGCTGGTCTAAAAATGATCTCTGTAGAAGGAGTAAGTCCATTCTCATTTCTCCCTCAGTGAATAGGTCCGGTATTCTACACACAATTATGTTTTTCAGCTATTCATTAGTGCTGATTTTTTTCATCAAAAAGTAGAACCCTGCACTCTTGCAGTGAGATGAGGACTTAGAGCAAATAAGCTGCCATCTTCCTTCCTGTGTATGTCATCACAGAACTGAAGCTGATCTATAATATTTAGCAATATGGTTTTGCATTTTGGTAGCACAAGGAAATGCACTTTGAGAGATATTCAAACTTTATGTAATTACTTTATGTAATTACAACATGGTTATGCCCAGACTTTTTAAAGAAAATGGTTCTTCATTTTATTTGTTCTATTTCTGGAGAAGAAAATTATGCTGACTGAGATGAGATGATATATAAAACATTTTTACCCAGGTGTTTCTGTGTTTTGTAGTGGAAATGTAATTTCTTGTAATTTTATTTGTTTTCCAGGAAAATTAACTTTAAATATTAAATGGGAGTTTTTTGTACCATGTTGTAAGCATTGCGAGCTATAATCATATAATTCTGTGACTTCATACAAATCCAGTTTTTATTTTTTCATTTGGGAGTGGGTGAAGAGGAAGAAAGCAGTATTAAATAATGTTGAGGAATAGAAGATTGCAGAACTGTTTTCAAAAGAAAAAGTCTCAGAAAAGTGATTGCATGGTTTGTACATTTGGTTGCATTTTCATATTACTACAAAACATGTTCAAAAATCTTCACATTGGGGTCACATTTAATGACTTGACATATTTGATCATTTTCTGTGTGCTGAATAAAAGCAGGTGTATTGGTCTTAAGTTACTGGAAATTATGTGAGTAATATAAGAAAACTGAAGAAGGCAACCACACGTGCATACTAACTATAAATATGCTTTCTAATGTGCATTTTTACAGACATGTTATGTGTACATATCTCATTTATTATATTATGTATTTTTACAGAATAAAAGTCTGTCATCTAGATATGTTTCAATGGACATGAAAACACCAATCTTTTCTTCTTGTCAGAATATTTATTAAACATTCTCAAAACATGATCTTAAAGAAAAGTCAAATAAATCTAAGCAGTTACTGTTATAATGTTCAGATACAGGGGAGGTATTTCAGTGTCTTCCTTCCCTTTATATGGCTGAACTTTATAATTCAAGAATTATTTTAGATTATCTCAACTTTGGAACCCAAATCAGAGTAAGAAAAATTGAAGTAAATGGTGTGGTTAGTGTTTAGAAATATGGAACTGGCTACTTCTGAATATCAGTTTCTTGTTAGTATTGCACAAAATCTTTTACCTAAAGAGAGGTACAGTGGTTGAATGAATGGCTGTTCTGTGTTTCTTGTTGCTGCTGAGGATATTTAAAATATCTGAACAACTGTTGCTGTGCATTTTGTGTACATTATTTTGGATGGGGAGAGTGACCGTGGCTTCTGGGTGAATACAGATGCACTTAAGGGTAGAGAAATAGCAGGCTGCAGCTCTGGGAGTTCATGACTGTGAGGTTCTCTTCTGGATTGCAGTACTGGCATTTACCTGAGACTCATGAAAAATGATGCAATTGCCCATCTTAAAAATAAAACATTCTTCAACTTAGCTCTAGGACTTAGCTCACTTCTGAATCTGTTAACCTAGTAATTTTCTGCTCCAGTTGTGAAACCAAAGTGTCATTTAATTGTGAAAACTGGCTCTTGTAGATATTTTCTGTTCTAGACATCAGCTGCAGTTTCTACAGATCCTAGATATTACTGTCTAAATATAAGAAGGTTCTTAAGTCCTTTGCTTTTTTTTTTTTTTTTTTTTTCCTTTTCCAAATAGAAAATGAATGAGAAAGAGGAGCTCAAATAAGACTCTAGAAGCCTAGGAAGTTTGGGTCCTTCCACCTAAAAATGTTAGACTCTTGAGTAAGAATTAATCTCTATCTTTCAGGAGCAGACACATTTAGGATGAGCACAGGATATACCCCTTGTAATGGCTGAAACTTTGTACATTAGAAATAAACTGGTACCATTAGAGATGGCACTGGAAGAGGGATTAATAACATAAGATTATAACTGTGTGTTTATAGTGATTTGTAAAACCAGACAGCATAAGTCTTTGCATTTCTATATTAAATCCCAGCTTTGTGTCCTGAATATTATTTTCTTTATTACCTAGTCTTATGTAAGACCTGTGAATTTTAAAGTTAGGTAGCTAATGTTCCACTCCTTTATTTCCCAAGGAAGCTCTTTTTTAGCACCTTAGTTGGAAGTGATTTTTAGGAGGAATAAAAGTGCACATTGCTATTTCATTTCTTTTTGTATGCTTTCTTATTTTATGCTTTTGAATTTACTGTATCTTATATTATTTCTGCCTGTACTGCAGGTAGGTGGTATATCTTACATGAAAAGTAATTTAAAAGGCAGCCAAGTAATATTAAAAGATCACCTTTTCTCTGGTAACAAATGTTCTTTTAAGACCTCTTATTTTACAAACATATTTCTACAGCAGGCTCAGATAATAATGAAAAAGAACTAGCATAAAGTTTCTAAGGTTGGGTTACTCATTTTCTGATGTGCAAGAAGCAAGAAGCCTTTGTTACTCTATGTCTTCTTTATAGTCATTTAAGACATGCTAGGAAGGTGGGAGCATGGTCAGGATATCTTTGTACTGTAGCTTTGGAGTACTGTGTATTTTCAACTGTATTTTCAACGGTCTGTGGGGCAGTTGCCTTCTGACACATATCACACAAACCTTCATGATACTCCAAGGGATGCAGGGAATGCAGTGGCAGAATCACCATGAAGAACAGGGCAATCTTGGGACTGAGAGAGACCAAAGGCCACTTGTGGACTTTTTTACTTTTCTCCCTCAGGTCATTAAGCTTCAAGGCTATGTGAAATTCATAATTTATTTCCCCTCCAGCCTATGACAGTAGTAAAGAGATTAGCATGGCAATAGCAGTGTTGTGTGCTTTGGGGAAAGTGAATGGTCTGAAACATGTATGGAAAGGAAAACAGTTCATATTTTGTGGGGGAATGTGTGACCGTCAGTCTGGGAGGTAAATGCTTCCTTAGTTGTAACATATTATAAATATTTTAATAAACCCTAGTAAGCCCTCTTTTTTGTGCCCTTTCTGACATAACCCTTACTCCTTTCTTTTCATTGAATTTATAATAGTCACAGAATTAAGAAGTTAAAAAGGCTGTGACAAGATCTGGACTATTCAAAGAAGGCCACATCAACTGATAATTGTGTGCACAGAGCCAATTTTCTTCCCTCTCATACAAATAAAAAGCAGAGTAACCAAGTAAGGTATAGCTTCAATATAGGTGTAGCAAGAGTTGAAGAAGGACAAACACTGGTGTCATAATAATAAGGGAGCCACTACATAATCTGACAAACAACAATTAATAAACAGTACACTGAACATTTATTTTAGACATAAATTTGTCCTTTGTGATGCCTAATATGGTAAAAAACGTGCTTAAGAGTACACCCAGGACAGGTATAAAAAAGGTTTTGCCTGTATCTTGCTTACTCATTTCACATAAAATGTTGGTTCATTGCTCTGTTTTTTGACTGAGCTGCAAAGCCACAGAAGTGAGGAAAGGGCAGCAGACCATATTCTCTTGCCAGGGAGGCTCATGTTCATCTTGTCAGTCACCTGACCAACCATCTCCCATCCTAGTTACTATAGCTACTTCATAACGTATGTACCAGCATCCTCTGGAGAGTGCCCTGTGAAGCCAGCACTCATTGGTCTGAACAATCATGGTTCTGCCTTTGGCCAGCCTAGCTGTACCAGATGTCCTTGACAGAAGCTGGCCAGCCAGAAGGGACATCTCGTGTAATATTTTGCTTTCCTGTCAGGTGTTAAGCAGCAGATCCTTACCACTCATAGGCTCTTGCTCACGATCTCACAGCTCATCCTTTTCTTCTTGTTGTCTTTGTTAACAACAGTGCAACATGACCGCAGGGACAGAAGAAATGTCACTATAATGCCAGAAAACTCACTGCAAGTTCTTGGGTAATGAGTGTGCTCTCTCTACCACCAAATAGTATCAGCATCTGTGGTTTTCTCATGTCACTAGTTGATACTCCTGATTATATCCTCTGATTCAAAGCCTGGAAATTGCTAAAGTGACAAGGAGTTTTTGTAATCTAAGAGTCTTTATAGTGAAGTGCTTCTGTTTGGGAAATTAGATTCCAGTTTACTCTGAAAAAAAATTTAATCTTATGTGTCTGCTGACATTGTGTTATGTGAGCATTTCATCACACTATCACTGGGACTGACTTCTCACAGACTAAATAAACCCTAGCAAATCTGTGGAAACCAAATGGAATAAAAACTGTTGGGGACTTTAACTTTTCTGACATTCAATATTTCTGTGTAGTCAAAAGTGTTATACTTTAAGTTACTTTTTTCTATTTTTCAGATTAAATTGGAAAAATAAAAAATGATAAACAGTCTTCGCAAACATGAGATCATTTGTTTCTGGATTTTTTCTTATTTTGAGTGAAAACAAATGTCTCTTTGCATTTTAATGGTATGAGTAAATGGAAGAAAAATCACTTTTTACATATGACAATACTGAAGAAGCAACTCAGTAGACAGAGTAAATAAACACACAAATTTGTGTTTGGTCCTCCTAATGTCATAGTTCTTATTAATGGAAAACCATTAATAAGAATTTCCATTAATGGAGAACTTCATTATTTCTTTTGCAGGTATTTGTATGCTCTAGGACAGAAGGTTTGGAAGCGGTGGAAAAAACGCTACTTTGTGCTTGTTCAGGTTAGTAGCCAGCCATGAAATTTCAGTAAAATAGTTCTTAGACTATAACTTATGTATGATTTCTGCAGCCGTTTGTAAATCAGTATCTTCAGGCAACAGGTGCAGTATTACTCCAAGTTTCTTGCAGCACAGAGATATCCAGCTTATTTTTTTTTAAATTTATATGCCTAATAAAAAGAAATGTCACCAAGTTTTACAGGTATATATGAATGGGTCCCTACAATGAGCAATGTTTCAGCTGAAACCTAGAAATTTCTGGACGAAATTTTTGTGACCTTGCTTTTTACCAGCACTCAATTTAAAATAAAGTCATATTTCTCAAAATGGATTGTGCTTACTGTATAATTTATTCTATCTCAACAAATATTTCCTGCCTTTGAAATTAATGCCACAATAGTTACTATTAAGAACTTTTTCTGATTTTTTTAACAATGCCATTTTTTTTTCTTCCTTGCAACATTAAATTGGGTAAAATTATATAACTGTTAGAGAAAATATGGTGTAGCAATTGTTCTTGGCCACAAAAATGTGTGCCAGGCTCATATTTTATAAGTTTTTGTCCAAATGTGGAACTGTTAGTATTTTCACATGCTAGTGAATGATGATATTGACTTGAGATTAATAGAATAGTAGATTTTGAGTGGTCAAAACCGAGAAATTAATGATTTTGGGGAGTCTTTGGAAAAAAAAAAATCTTTGTTTTCTGTTTGTGTTTGTCTTCAGATCACATTTAATGTTCTTCACAGTCAGTTCAGAATGCTGTTCTGTCTCCTTTGTTTTATTGACAGAAAACTCTTAAAGTCTGAGTCTCCATAAGTATCATACAAACGTTGAAGCCTGTTAATGAGGCTTTTTTTAAGAACAAAAACTTCTAAAACTACTTTACAGAAAGCCTGATTTCCTTACCACTGTGTCAGTCACACAGGTCTCCTCCTACTCCTAAGTGATTAAAAACATAATGTTGTAAAAAACAATTACTGAACAAGTTCCTTATTAATGTTGAAAACCAAGAGTATTTGAAGGACATTCTGGAAAGTCTACGGAATTCATTTGGGTTCTAGTTTTACCAAGGTCCTTTGGGACGAAATGAGGACATTTTGTGACTATTAATATTTTTTGGGAAGGCCTCTATATAGGGTAGCTGTCAAGGCATGGATGTGAACAGAAAATAATTGCAAGTTGCAAAGAAAGTAAGACTACGTGTTCCCTTGTCCTTCATGCTTTTGTTTAACATTCACCCTACTTGTCAGTCCTTTCACAAAAAGAATGAATTTGTTCTTTTCCTCTAATACACAGGTGTCACCTGATTTTTAAATTGTGCATCTAAGAGACACGTGGTCTTTATGTGTGTGCCATATGGAGCCATCATCTGGGAAGCCAGTTTATTCCAGTCAAGTCAAATTTGACTTTTTTCTACTCTCTATGCTTGGAGGAGAATATTACAGGAATTTTCCTACTGTGATGGGATTTAGTCATCTATTTCATTTTAAAACAGCTATCAATTCCATAAAGCGATATAAAAAATACAATGTTAAATCAATATTTGCTGTCCAGACAGCTCTGGCTCATTTATGTAGTCCTGCTGTGATACATTCACTAGCAATAAGCTGAAGTCAATACATGTGAAATAAGCATTCAGTGATGAACCAGTCTGCTGTATTGATATATTATTGACATATTGACAAGTCTTCCTCTATAGACTAACTTTTAGCTTACAGTAGTAAAATATCAAGGACATGAAATTCAGTGCTAAGACAGAGGCTATCAGTATGATTTACACATACTTTGAAAATTTAACTCAGTTGTGACATTAGATGAATAATTTTGATTTTTTCAGAGTGTGATGTGAGTAATGTGCACCTTTATTATTGCTGCGCATATTAGAAGTTGTTAGTGGTTTCTGAAAGAATAGATCAATGTTACAGAAAGGTTACAGTATCTGGAAATTTTAACCTCTTCATTATATTTGTTTTTTATCCTTTACTCTCCAGTCACTTCTCTAAAAGGTTATTAATTTAAAAACAGAAAATGACAGGGATGTAACATATTTAGTAAAAAGTCTCAGCTGGACCTGATATGTTTTACTTCATTTACTGTCTGATATCTTCCTCCAGTAATCGGAATGCAGATCCACTTCTGTCATTTTAATTTCACCTGGTCTAATGTTTGAAAAGTCAGTCATTTGTTTCATGGATAGTTTTTTTCTAAACACACCGACCACGCAGGCTAATTCTTGCTGCTGAGTTCCTGGAGTGGGCTGCCTGGTGATGGCCTGTAGCAGACACCACAGGATCAGCTGCCAGGTGTGCAGTAACACTTCCTCCCAGCACATTAAACAGGGTCTGTGTGCCCCGTGGGGACATCCCTTAGTGACACTCCTCATAAGTCACATGCACCTTTCTGTACCTATCTGTCTGTCATATCTGCCTAGGTTGTTGGTTTTTCACCTTGTTACAAAACAGGTAGAACAGCTGGTAGTCAGGTGTTTGAACATCTGGAAAATAACAGAATTCAAGTAATGCAGTTGTAGGAAGAGGATTGCCTTTTATTCTGTCAAGATTACCATTCAAGAGGATGGCTTGATTCTGTTTTGGTCTGAGAATGTGTTGTACCTATTCCTGACTTTTGAGTACCCATTATTCTATGAGGTATTTATGCTACTTTGCTGAATTGTTATGCAAAGCTAATTACAGCTCCATTAACTACTAATAATACACTTAAACCCAGTCATAGATCTGTATTAAAAAGTGTTATTTCAGACTGTGCTGGTCATTCTCTCTGTAGCAAGTGATAGCAGCCACCGATGACCATAAGGAAAAGGGTTTAAGAGACTGCAAGTGTAAATAAATGAAGCAGGTTCTGTATTTCATTATTTTGTTGAGACTTTTATTCCTCAACAAAGTTTTCTGGAGTTTTTCTATCTGTTTCTTTGGTGAAGAAACTTTAAAATGTCTCATTTTCAACAAAAAGAAGAAGTCACTGATTGTGACTTACTGTTCCTTTAAAAGAAGAGAACGCATTTGCAATATGTTCCATAAAGTAAAATTAGCAGCATTATAATGTCTGTCTTGTTATAGAGGTAAGGTTAAAAATTAATAGAGATACATAGCCCAGATCTTCCACAAGTTTATCTTCAAAAACATTCAGTGCCTGAAGAAATCTGAAAAACATGGGCATCCTATGCATTTCCATGATTAGTGTCTGCTAGCTTCCCTTTTGATGGCTCAGATTGCCTAAACAGTGTGGTTATGTGGAACTGCTGACATGAAAATGTGAGAGATGAATGTGGCTCCTTACTGGGTTATTTCATTCAACCAAATGGAATAAACTAAAAAATGTTTTTACTACAGTGCAAAGTATCAGAAATTAAAATTGTCGGTTCAGATTACAAGGAAAAGGAGGAAGCGCTCATGAAATATAATGCTAATTGCAAAGGATTTAGAGTTGTGTGACTAACCAACAGCTCCCTCCATGCTTGTGCATGAGGGCAAATGTGGTTTTGGGGCTATAAGCAGGGAAGTACCAAGCAGTGACAGAGGTGATGCTGCTTCCAGGCCTAGAGCAGAGGGCACATCGTGGGGATGAGCCCCATGTCAGGGTTCCCTCCCAAAGGGGACCACCTGCCCTGACTGTCCCTGACCACAGCCCAGACCCCCATTTCAGCATCCCGAGGCCATCATCTCCAGCCTCAGAGATTCCATGGCAGGGCTGGTGTCCAGTTCTCCATATCCCAGGCCATCCTTGGCCTGTGACTGGGGCTGGGGATGGGGCTGGTTGTCCTGCTCCCAGCTGGACCCTGTCTGCAAGGCCCTGCCCTGTCAACCCAGGGATAGCTTAAAATATTTTAACCAAAATATGGTAATTTTCTAAAAGATATACTGTGAATGAAAGAAAAACTGTGGGCTCAATGCACAAACAGTGGAGTGAAATTCTGCTGTGCCTGGCATGCTGGAGGATGGGCTGACTGTTTGTAATAGTCCCTTTCTGGCCTGGAATTCTGAATTTCTGGGTGGACTAGATTTTCTTTTGTGTTTATGTATATTTAAGCTGGTCTTAGCGTGCCCCTTGAAGTGATTGTACCAAATCTGATGTGGAAAGCTGACGCTCAGTTTCAGTCACCTAACAGTGTCTCAAATTCTTATCTCCTGTAAAACTGCCTTTGCTTAACTAACGAAATCATTAAACTAGAAGAGCTGTGTTTAGTTTCTCTCCGCTGTAGATTCCTGCTGTGGTTCTGGAGACATCAGTTTGGCATTTGAGGCCTGCTGGCCATTTTGCAGAGGGAGCTGCTACACCTGCTCCTTTTGCTTGTACAGGCTGTGCCAGGGGACGTTCAGTCACCATGAGCTGCCTACGCATAGATAGCACGGTCCTGTTTCAAAAAAAGCCCCAATGTATAAAGTAATGAAATATTTTCAGACCGTTACCCAGATAATAATCACACATTCCATCTTTATTTTCAAAAAACATCAGTCTTTTACAAAGAGTAAAGGTACAGCACCAGCAAATATATGAATGAAGCTGAAATCAGCTGCCCAAATTTTACTTCAAAAAGGATCATTCCTGAAGTTGTAGCCAAAACAACAAATTTAGCTAAGTTAGCTGAGCAGTCAGCAGTCAAAATAAAGATCATCCATCATATATCAGATGAGCTCCTTACCTATCTGTAAATCCTTGCATAATTTTACAGATCTAAGAAACTATATTATAGTTCAAAACAAGTCTTTTGACCAGGTATCCTACAGTCCTTGGAGATGAGAGTTTCAGAGGTGCATATACATTCAGTTCCCTTAGTTTCAAGTGTTCACAGATTCACGTGCTCTTACTTCTGGTCATCTTTTATAATCTTCCCAGCTCTTCATGTAAGGCTGGGAACACCTCAGTTTTGTTTCAGTGATTGCTTTTCCCTCCCAGATGTCACATTTCTTTCTTTATCATTCTTTGTCTTTCCAGTCAGTTTTTCCTCACCTCTCCTTATAATTTTCTATTCTGTCTACAGAGTCAAAAACCTCCTGGTGACAGATTCTCTTCTTATTGCTTTATTATTTTTTTGATGATTGTACTTGATGAGAAGTAACTTATGTTTTTCATGCCAGCTGCAAGCAGCTTGGCCTACACAGTACTTTATCTGGTGAGCCAGGCAGCCCAGGGGTGGGTGAGAACACAGGTGCAAAAGGTACAGAAATTAGACTGTAAAATCAAACTGAAGGTTCTGATGCTTGCCATCATTAGCTAGAATTGGCCAGATTATATGTTCCTTTTTCCAGTTTCATGATAATTGTGCCGCTCTTTTTGCAAACAGTACCTTTATACATAAAAGTAGTTGTTTTCCCAGTTTCTTGGAATATAGTTCTTTTTTTCTGTTACAATATACTGAGCAATTTGGTCAATACCAGAGTACTATGTATTTTCCCTACCAGAATCTAAATGGCTTCCCTTCATTTTTTCATAAAGCAACAGCCCAAAATGTATTTCAGGAAACTGCAGAGAGATGTGTTTATGGGTTATTTTGTTTGGAGTTTTTTTCCTTCATTTTGGCAGAAAGGGGAAAGAATGAGAAGTTTTACGTTGTAAATACTTCTGGGGAAGAAACAAAAAAAAGGGGGGATTTATTTATTCAGTGCAAATGAAAGCTAATTTAAACCATGGTACATTTGTTATACAGTTCTGAAATGCAATTCAATAATTAAGAAGTCCTTTCTTATTCAGGTTAGCCAATACACATTTGCAATGTGCAGCTACAGAGAAAAGAAGTCCGAGCCTCAGGAACTGATGCAACTGGAAGGATACACTGTGGATTACACAGCTCCTCACACAGGTACTTTTCGTAATTTTGAAGTAGGATACTGAAGCACAGTGTATTTCTGTAAAATAGCTCATTCAATTTGCTCGTTTTGATCTAGCAGCAAAAAATCCCAAGGTTGTTTGGCAATTGTTGCACTAGGACATTCTGGTGTGAAAAATCAGGCTTTTAGAAAGAAGTTTGTTGTACAACTAATGAAAAATAAAGTTTACACTAAAGTTTCCTGAAACATTGTAAGGCCACATATAATACGAGGAAAAAATGGTGAATTCTAATCAGTCTTCTCATCTCCTCTTTTTGATGATGGTGGCAAGTGGCAGTATACTGTGAAGTATATTCATAAATAATTTAGAAAAGAAGGCGAATGATGACAATGCTTGTGAAAGACAAATTACTCAAAGTAATCAAAAGTAAATTTGGAGATATCAGAGAAATCTCCACAAGTGAATATTAAAATTAAAAAAGAGGGAAATCTCATGCAGAGGAAAACAATTCTACCTATGCCAGTGGAGGGTTACAAAATTAAGAGACTTCTGAGATATTTGAAGATTAATCTTTGACAATGTTGGCCCAATGTTTAGAACAACTGAGAAGGCAAACAATGCTCAGAAGGCATTTGGAAAACCAAAACAATTCTGTCATAAAGAATACAGCTACATTGACTGTTATGTGCTGTTTTCATTACATGCTCTCAGAAAAAAACACTGGAATGAGAAAAAGGGCTAAGGAAGGAAGAGCAGCACTGATAAAGAGTGTGGAGCTGTCCCTGTTCAATAAGAGATAAAGTTGACAGGAAGTTCCAGTTAATAAAATAATACCAGGAAGGAGAATATGTTAAAAAAATGCAAAATAGCATATGACACGGAGAAGATGAATAAAAAATAAGTTGGAGCGGAATTGAAAGTGGAGTCATGTAAATATTTTCTCCTGTGACTTCTATATTTATTCTGCTTATGTTACTTCCCTGTATTGCCATTTGATCCTTATGGCTCTAGATTTATCTTATTTCTATGTCATAAATACCTATAAAATGTTTTAACACACCCCTCCACACACACAGAGTAAAACCAGTAATGTAATAAACATTAATGGCGATTTAGAAGTAACTTGCATTTATCGAGATTACCTTCTTGTTTACTGCTTCAGGTCTTCAGGGTGGTCGAATGTTTTTCAATGCTGTTAAAGAAGGCGATACCGTGATATTTGCCAGTGACGATGAGCAGGATAGAATACTCTGGGTTCAAGCTATGTACAGAGCCACAGGTCAATCTTACAAGCCTGTTCCTGCAAGTCAAGCTCAGAAGATGAATCTTAAAGGAGGCAATGCCAACACAGATATATCCCCACTTTGTAAGTTGGATTTTGTTTTCTTTTGTGGCTTTGGTTTTGGTTTTAGCTAGTAAAATATGTAGCAGCTCCGTCAATGAAGTTTAATTAAGCAGAACTTATTCACTAGGCAAATGTGTCTAGCGGTTCATTGTTAGCCAGAATCTCTTTAACTCAGATTATTATTAACAACAAGGGAAATCCTGACTTGCAGGTCATTATTTTTATTATAATCCATGAAAATACAGCAATTAGCTTCATATTCCTTACAATTGACCCACATATTACCATGGAGACGGTGTTTGGTTTGCATTATATTTTTCATTAGCCAGCCAGTGTAGTGCTGAATAGAAAAGTGTCAATTTATTCTCAGAATTTTTTTAGATTTAGGTCAGCTTTATCATACACTGTGTGTATTAGTTGCCAAAAAATTTCTGTGCAGACAGTACGTTGTGAGCTGAAAGGCAATAGATGGGCTCCTGGATTTTTTTGGCACATTGTGTTAATATTAAATTACATACAAGTTTTTTTTTAAATTATTCAGGATTTTATTTTCATCACCTTTCTTTGAGGAAAATATCATTTTAGAGAAGTCAAGGTAGAGAGCATATATTAAACATATCTTTAAATCTTCATATTATCTCTATTTAAGTATTATGTCATGTAGATATCTTCATGAAGGAAGCATATGTATGGGGTTTTTTGGTATTATTACAGAGGCTGAGTACAATCCGAAGATCTTTGTAGTAGCCATCAAATTTCTGGAACATCATATGATTATTATACAATAATCCTTCCTCATTATCACATAGCCATACATGCACAGTGATAGAAGGGAGGTACATGTTTTAGACAAAACTTGGTTTCGTGTCTGAAGTCTGTAGCAGGTTGACCCAAACCCATTCTCCTCCCTCAGTCGTGTTATCACTCAGTCTCACCACCTTCTGTTCATCCTGTAATCTTATATCAGTTTGCTTTTAGAAAACAGTAAAAAGTGCTCGTTAAACTTAGTAATATTTATCTAAAATCCTGACTGATCTGTCAATGTCATTGAGCTTTTCAATGTCAAGATCATTGAAAAAGTTTAGTCTCACAAAAGCACTGACATCTGTTTTTCATCTGAAGCAATTTGGAAGGGAATTAATCTGAAACATTTCGTGAAGTAATCTTTCATTTTGGCGCCATTAGGGTGAGGTAGGATGGAAGTAATGTTGCAAAAGCAAAGGTGGGGAAACAGCCAAGGAGTGCTTCTGCTCGCCTCCTCCCCGTTCCCTGGATTTGTGCTGGGTGCTGGGATTTCACTGTGTTCCTGCCTGATGTCTCCACTTCATGTGCATCAATTAGAAAGTACAAAAGAAGTGACCACGGTCAGCAGTAGCCAAGGAATTGCTCCTGGTTTTGGTGTTTACCTGGAAGTGAAAGCAACTAGAAAACTCTGACCCCAGGGCAGTGAAAATTATAGAAAGAAAAAGGTACAAAAAGCAATCACAAGTTTGGATATACTGAAATTATGTTTTCAGAGATAAAATTACTGATAATGCTGAAGAATTAAACAGCAAGATTGTTACATCTTGATATTATTTTAGACATTATTTTAGAGGGACTACAGTTCTTAGGTGGAAACCATAGAAAAAATGAGGATTATTTTAAAGACATTTTAAGGGAAGCTCAAAAGCATCAAATATCGTGTATTTTTCTGTCATGCTTATGTATCTGCTTACAAAAGCTCATATGCCTGAATTATATATAAATCAAAAATCCTTGTTTAAATTATTATTTGCCTTTGGGTTTAATGTGCTTCAATGTTGATATTATGTAATACTTCACAAAATAATGAATATATTTCTTTGCTATAGAGTAATTTGTGGAATTTAATTTAATGTGAGATTTAGAACCATTGTTTGACTGATTTCTATAATACACCAGTTCTCTCTACATGAGGAATTTTTTTTTATTCTGTCTCTTGCGCTTGAGGTAGAAATGGGCATAATCAAATTATTCCATTTTTAAGAAACTTCAAGAACTAGGGTTTTCAGATATAACCTTTAATAATTTTGTAAGACTCATACTTCCTGTGCTGAATTTCTTGAGGCATAGTTTTACTCCTAAGAAGAATCTATAGATGGCCTTTTGTCACATTTAAATAGATTCAGTTTCATGAGGAGTTCATTTCCTTTTCCCCTAGAAAAATGTTTGCATGAAGCTAAGTGTCTTTTATTTTTAATCAAGATATAACACCGAGTACTTGATAGCTGGCATATATATTAAATGAAATTAATTTCCAATTTTTCTTCTTTACTAGGATATATTTTTACTATTAGGAAATACGGTTTTGACCAGATAATTTGTCAATTACTATTTTTATGATTTTTATTTTCCTATTAATGTATAATTCAAGCATTTCCAGCCAATAGAAGATCACATTGGTTTCGTTTCTACAGTATATCATGCAATGCCATCTCCACATACAGAAAGCAGAAAACCAGCTTGGGCTTTGCAAAACAAATATCAGTTAATGGCATTCAAACCTTGAAAGTCTGTCCCCATCTTCTTTGTCCTCTAAGATGAAAAATCTACTCACCCTAATAAAATGGTCAAAAAGAATTTTCAATAACTTGGAGAAAATTAAATATCTTTAAACTGCAGGATGTAGAAAAAAGTCAACTTGAGGAGAAATGTTTCAATGCTTTTCTGTATTGTGTTTATAAAATATCTTCTTTCATCCTGAAATTTTCTTGATAGTTATGAGAAGTATCTGAAAGTGGTCATTTAACAGAATCAAACTACTGTTGTACCTGTCCAACTTATAAAATGTATACTAGCCAATTTTTTCCTCTCTAAGTAACTTGGTATTGCAGTTTTGTGGTATTAGGTTACTCCAAAACAAAAGTGGAGACAGGCTAATGTCAGCAATGATCAAGAAAAGGAGACTGACCTTCAGTTGCACTGTTCTGCATAAGCATGTTGAATGAAAGAACAGAGTATTTAAGGATGCACGATTGTAGAATAGCCAGAAGTTTCCCAAGGACGTTAATGTTTCAAGGGAAGCACCAATGAAAAATAGATTAATCTGAGTCACATAAAGGTTCAGGAAATGATCCCTTTCTTGATGAGCAATGTATTAGGAGACATATTCATACAATTGAAAAGGCTGCTGAAGTGCTGAGCACTGCTAATAACTTGTTCATAACACAGGAGTTAAAAGCAGCACATGAAGGGATTATCATGTCTTAGCGATGAAATACAAAGCCAAATATCATTCTGAACCTATACCCTCATGATTTCTGAGATGGTCTCTTTCAATTAATTGCATTTTTAGAAACAAGCAAGTAAAAGATTTTTTTTCATTTGACTTAGCTTTCTCGGCAGGTTTTGCAGCTTTATGTCCACCATACCCTTCTGCCATTTGGAAGACTGGAGTAACTCCACTCTCCCTGCATGTTTCCCCATTCCCCTTTATGTCCATTTCCTGCTTGCCTCCAAGCACCCCTGTCTCCCTTTTAGAAAGAAAATGTTTACAGTGGCCTCCACCACCTTAGGCAGTCAGTAAGTCACCTGTGTGCTCTCTTCTGTACTAGTCAGGAACATGTGAAAACTATCTACTATCCTCTTCAAATTTGCCCTTCAACAAAATACTGGCAGTCAGTGTGGTATCCCCAGCCTGACAGTGGGGCCATATGGGCCAGCTGCTTTCTCATTCTCTGCCACTTTCTCTGCAGAAGTTATTTTGTGGCCTAATACCTAAATTATAAAGTTCTGGGGTCATAGATTGTCTCTTTGGCCTGTGTTTCTAAGCATGTAGCACTTTGGAGTCCTGGTCAATGATCAGGAGTCAAAATGTTCCCAATGTAAGCTGTCACCATCTGTCTCGAGTGGCACTTGAAGGAATGTAATGCATGTCTTATCACTGTCTTTTCTGACCAGTTCCAGCCCCTTCTGTAAAAGAGTCATAGTTCTTACCCTACTAGTCTTAGTCTTTAAATCTTTTTAATCCCTATAATACTAGATTGCTTGCCTCTACCTGCTCTTCTTTCCTGCTTGCCTGAGCTAGTTCAGATTGCTTTCATGATGCTTAAACTCAAGCAGAGATGTCACTGAGAGCCAAAAAAAAGCAGTAGGTCACCACTCAGCAAGGCCAGTACCTTTAGTTCACCGTAGCACAGAGTAGATGATGTAGGAAATGTGTATTTGCTTCTGGGCTGGAATGGGGCAGAGATGCTGTGTAGGGATGCCAGAACCCCTTGGGAATGTGCCATAAACATGAAATTCTTGGTAGTCTTAATTCAGTCAACTCTGCTGAGTCACTGAGGATGTGATGATTTTTATAGCCTTTGCAGCTGGACTAAAATTGAAAG
Source organism: Edolisoma coerulescens (assembly GCA_013397115.1). NCBI lineage: Eukaryota > Metazoa > Chordata > Aves > Passeriformes > Campephagidae > Edolisoma > Edolisoma coerulescens. Next base: position 248,679 of record VWZW01004513.1, on the reverse strand, counting down.
TTTCTTGCAAAGACAGCAAAAGGCATACTTAGAATGCTATTCTGCCAAAATAATATCCTTGTCTAAAAGAACACCCAAAGAATATGCTTTTGTTAGTTTTTACCATCATTTGAAAATATCTTTATTTGTCCTATCTTGATCCAGGAACAAAAACGGATAGCTTTTTGGCTAGCAGTTTCCAGAAGATGAAGTACACAACCTGAAACAGGCAGTGCAACATGGAAATAGCAGCCAGTGATTTTGAGTTAAAGGCAACATGGAAAGCATGGCAACGAATTCGATTAAGAAGGGAAGAAAAATAAATTGTGAAAAAGCAAGAGAAATATTACTGCTTCAAAGCTCTTCCCGAATAGCTTCCCAATATTTTCCCAGATTGAGAAAGTGTAGAGAAAAATGGATTTGTATTTTTATTCTTACCTATATGACAATTTAGCACCTCATATGCCTTTTGCATTTTGCATGTTGTTTGAACAGGACAGCTAAAGCTCATTTGTGTAAGAATTAGAAAAAATCAATCACTCTAACAATTTTTAAAAGTAGGGTCTTGAAGTAATTTTTTTTAGTCACAGTCATACACCATTTATAAATTCCTCATAATCTTTGCTCACTTTCTTAAATTTTTTAAATTCCTTTTCATTTCAAAATATTTACCAGTTATCTTGTATGTATATCATAGCAATAAACAAAAATGTAATGTATTACACTAGATATATTTTTCTGTTATTTCCTGCTTGCCTACAGCTGGCAAAGGTAAGTTTTTAGTTGTTTTTCTGTTGCTAAAATACATTTGGTAACAGATCTTCTGTTATTGTTTGACAATGTTATTTGTACTACTTGATTCACTCAAAAAGATGATCAGTCATGGATCTTTCTTTTAGAATTAAATCTAGCAAATATTTATACATTTAAATCAATACTTTTGCTTATTTTGCCCAAATTGTGTAATAGCAAATTCAGCTTTCACAAGCTGTATTGTGTTCAATAGGTCACCTTACTCATTATGGTCATCTGGATATCATCGTTATCATCATCAGTATGCTGGATCTGTTCCATTTGCAACATCCAGTCTCCTGATTTCAAAATACCTAAATTACTTGTCAGTACTTACACCTTCTCTCTTAAAAAAGGGGCATCTTTTATACTGGTGTGGTTAACCAGATAAAAAACCAGAAGATTAGTTTAAGAATGATTCAGCTCTAATTTTCTACATGATTGCAAGAAGAAATATTAAAACTTTTTCTTTTTTGTCATCTGTGTTACTATAAATAATGTTTATAGCATATGATAAACCTGACATTCTTCTAAGAAGGAAAACTTACAAGAAATGTTGAAATCAGTCACTTGTACATTAAACATAATGGGTTTGAAAGAATTTTATCTATGTTTGGACATTTTGGAAGCTACAGATAACTTCATATCTTGTTCAGTACTTTCGGTAATGTAGTTGTGTTGATATCAGTTGTTTATCTTTGAATTAATGTGTTTAAATACAGTTAAATTGCACTAATTAAGAGAGAGCATTTCCTGTACCTGTGTAAAAATATGAGCTAGGTTGTCATTTAATGATAGGCTAGCCTAACGCTCATTGAAATATTGCTAATCTATGTAATCACATATGCTACAGATCTTTCAACCATTTAAAATACATGCTGCTGTTTCTCTGGGATGATAGTCTCATACCTTACACCATCGACATATTGTCATACTGTTTATTTGCTGCATCCACCTTGGTGAAATCTGTCACATGGATGTGACTCTTGCTTTGACAATGCAAAGCCAAGTGATATGAATTAGTTTCTGCATCTTTCTAGGATTTGATGTTGCAGATCCTTCAGCTTGAATTAAATAATTCTCCCATCCACAAATACAGCTGAAAGTTGGACTTGACATGGATCAATATGATCTGGGGCTAAATTTCTAAATGTGACTGATTATGTTAGCATCATGCCCACAGATCAATATTGAGTTTTATTATGAACCTGACTCTATAATTGGGTTTAATCAATAAACTTTTGTCTCCTTTCTTTAGAAATTTTAGATTTCTACTATGCAGGTTTTCAAAATTGCATTTAGGATACACTTAGATCTATACTTTTCTGGTAACGAATATAAAAAGACCTAGGTTTGAATTTAAAGGAACAAAGAGCTAAGACCCTATTGAAAGGGGAAGTCAATTTTTAAGTTGATAGGACTGTTCACCCCAGTACAGTCTATAGAATCCAAGACAGCTAATGTGCTAATACATAACTAGTCCTTTTGGGCACTGTAAGGCTTTTTCTGTCCATACCAGATAGATAATTCACATTGAAGACTTTGACAAAACATAGCATTAATGAAAGCAATCACTAGAGCTTCTCTTTTGATAAACCCGCGGGGTTTAAAGGCGTTGAAAGATGCAATCTGTGAAGAACAATAAATTTGGGCCTTTGATTGAAGTGCCATTTGGGATGGTATGTTTTCTCAATGTATTTACACAAAAATGCTGCTCCCTTTTTCAGTACACTTTGCTGGAAGGTTGAAGGAGCTCTTTGCCATTACTACATTAAGGTTTGTCTCATTAAAAGCCGAGTACAAAAAGAAGGCTGGAAATGACCTAGCTCAAGCCAGTGTGTTCATTTCTGCTCCAGTTTGCCATTTGAGAAGTAGGCTTCAAGCCATGATGAATATTTCTATTAAGTGGTACTTTGAACTGCAGTAAAGATGCTCTTTCATTTCTGAAGAAATAAATGCATAAACCTGTTTGGGTTGTTTTTTAGTTTTTTCCTTTTTCTTTTTTTTAGTATTTTGTTGTTACTTAGCTAAAATTAGAAAGAGAGCCATACTAAACCAGGAAATTACAGAGTATTTTTCTTTTCTACATATAGCATTGTTTTTAAATTGAAACAATTGCAGAGCCCACTAGAAAACAATGCTTTAAGACTTTTTTAATGTACTGTGTTGTGTTTTCTGGCAGCCTTTCTAAATTTTGGGTTATCTGTCAGTGGGTAGCAATTTTTTTTTCACTGTTACACTGTAGATTGGTATGATAGAAAAATAATTCAGTAAAAATATTTTCAGATTAAAAGATCGAGATTCTATAATAATTCACCCACAAACATCTCTCTCTATGAGTTATTTCTTTGAGATACTTTCAAGAAAGCTTAGATATTGAGAGTTATGTGCCATGCGTACACTGGTGTCTGTAAGTCTGAACACACACTCACATGTATTGCTTTGCACATTTTTCCTTTGTATGACAGATACCGACCGTGGCCAGAAACATGGCATGGATGAGTTTATTTCTGCTAATCCCTGCAAATTTGACCATGCTTCCCTCTTTAGACTGCTTCAGAGACAGACCTTGGATCACAGATTGAATGACTCCTATTCTTGTTTGGTGAGTACTGGCTGGAACATAGATAAAAAGAAGTGAGAAATAGTTGTTACAAAGTAGTCCTTTCTTCCTTCTTCATTCAGCAGCTGCAGTTGTAGGTGGAATAAAGGGTCCAATCGATTGGTTTTACATTTGAAAATTATATACTTGCAAGCGGCTGCTGTGCCACTCAATAGAAAGCAAAGAGACACAAACTGTCTTCAATTTTATCAGCTGAAATTTATCATGTCCTCTGGGGAGGTTTGAATAAAAGCAGAAGGTTTTGACAATGGTAAGAACTCCTGTGGTAGGATTTACTGACACCTGTACAGACATTTTAAGTTACAAATGTAGTTGCCTCATCTCAGACATTTTCACCTGTCTTGTAATGCTTCATTCCACTCCGGTGTGAAGGAGGAACACCAAAGAAGAGAGGCAAATCCATAAGAAATATAGATATATGGGCTTACATGTATTCCCTGGATTAAAAGTAACAAATGGGAGTATAATTATTAAACAAAAGCAAATAGAACGTGATCTCTGTATCAAAATGAATGTTTTCCACATTCAAATACCATCATTACCATTATAAAAGGTAAAAGATGTTAGCTGCAGTTTTCTTTTCCTACAATCATTTTCTATTCTGTGCTTTGTGAACTAGTTGAGGATGGGGCTGCTTCAGGTTTTGTTTTCATTTGGGAAGAAAACCAGTGACAATCTTGTGGAAGTTCATCAGATTATACACACTCGTTAAACAGGTTTGTGTGGGTCAGACCTCATAACTTCCTGAGGCTTTATTTTTCACCTGATATCATGTCTGAAAGAGTGATCTCTCACTAAGGATCTAAAATGCCTCACAGCACATAATTTTTTTTCACTTTACTGTCCCAACAGCAACAAGAAAAGATAATGGAGATTTATACTTCTTTTTTCTATTGTTCTGACTAGTCTTGTAATACAAAGATAATAATTGGAATTTTTAGGTTTGTTTGCAGTTGTTAAAAAGGGGAAAAATTATTATTTGATGACAGTTGTCTCCCTTTTAAAATACTGCCAGTTATGCACGTATAGAAAAGTTAAAAGACTCATTTTCTGCCTGTGGATTGCACACTGAATCAAAGAGGCCTGAAGGTACATCTGTACAAAGTAATTGGCACTCAAAGAGAAAATGGTTAGCTTTCTACCAGTGCATTGGGGTCAAAATCTTTTTTTATAATAATAATATAGTAAGACACTTAATATAACCTTGAAATCAGGAACTTTTAGAAAAGGTTAGGTGAAATGCACAGTGCTATAGCAACCATAAAGCAGATGTATTTCTTGCCATTCTTTTTTAAATTCAGCTTTTAATAAGTGGAATGGGTGATAATTTTTTTTAATTGCATGTTGAACTATATTTTTTTATTTTTAAAAAATTGGGCATGTCAAGGCAAGAATAAAATACATGGACAGATGAGTGTGATTTTTCTTTTCTCTAACAGCTCGTTTCTTATATTTTTTTATAAACAATTCATCCCCTTATTTCAACAAATATAGTGTAACCACACATAACAACTTGTAAAAACAATTTTAAAGTGTAAGAATTAATATTACGCAAATTTCTGTATTAAGTTATTATATAACCTCAATTTCTTCAATTCTACATTCTTCTTGGTATAGGGAAAGTATTGAGAGGGTTGGGGATTTGGGTTTGTGGGGTTTTTTCAATTATAGAATAAAAAAATATACGGTTATCTAGTACCAATACTTTGTAGTATATAGTTGTTATGTGTTTGAGAGTCTTATGCATCATATGGGATTGAACAAGGGTAAGGAAAGCACACATTTATATGAAAAATGACCACACAAACCGATCTTTTAAGAGAGACTGAAGTTAAATTAATGAGTTCTTTAAAATTTTGTATTCTTGTCACAATTATATCCTATGAGAATGAGCAGAAATTGTAATAGTTTGCCTTTGTACTGCTAGGAAATGATATGCAACATTTTGTTATATTTTCCATAAAAATGTAGGGAGAGATCTGTGACAATGACAACATATTGGGAGAATATCAGTCACAATAACCACTGTTGATTATATCTGGGGCTAGGATATATATTATTGCAGAAATACAGTTAAAATCCCTTTTCTTTCTTCTTTCAATAGAACACCATATTTTCTGTCAAACACTGTGTAAGCTACATGAGGATTGCAACATGATCAGATACTAGATTAAAATGCTGAGTACTGCTCTGGGTTCTGTAATAAAGCTGAGTGTTCTCTAGAAACAGATGAAGTTCCTTAAAGGCAGTGGAAAGATTGACTTCAAAGAAATTAATTAGGACCAAACAAATTTATTAAATATGACATACCTTTGAGGTGTTCTTGTTTGCAGATAATGTGTTAAATTGAAGAGTTTGAGGAGGATATAAAGCCTAAACTCCTGTCTCATGCAAGTTTTTTAGTGAAGTTAAAACACATTTCTTAAAACTGTTGTGAATTTATTTTTAAGTATTGTTCAATAGTGTTTTTGCTGATATTTTGTACAAATATTAAGCATCTGATTTTGCATAAGTATTCACAAACATTAGGTAAATATTGATCTTCAGCTGCTATATTGATGTTATAAATTCATGACTTTGCAAAATCGTTTTCCTATTCCAAGTTATTTGTATATTTGAGTTCAGGTATTCCTCAGTCTCTCTTAACTATTTGATGAGATGGAATGATGAGAGATGATGAGATGATGAGAGGGAAATATTACCACAATCAAAACAAGAACAAAGAAAAATGCTTATGTAGAACAGCTATGCAGTAGTTGTGGTTTTCTGAGGTTTATGTTTTTCTCCATGCTGCTTTTTGGAAGCTCACTGTGCTACTTTTTATTGTATTTCTGCATCAAGACTCAATTATTATTTTTTACACTTTGGATATATTCAAGAACTGTTTGTTTGGTGTGGAGTCTGTACGTTGCTCATGTCTGTATCAGGGTTAAACCATTCTGGTCTCATCAAGACTCTGACCAAGAAAGCTCTCAGTAAGCCTGAGAATATCTGATTGCTATTTGAGGTCAAATCTTACTCATCTTCCTTAGGTGGCTTTTAACAAACTACCTAGCTTTGTGTCTCTTTATTAGTAAAAGTTGTTTAAAAGTTGTTAAAAGTGCATGCATGTTACATGGGTAAAAGGTTGAATTGTGGTCAAAATATTGATGTTGCAGCCACAGATAACTGAACATCCAGAAACTGTTTTAATGTCCATGTTAATGTCCCTCAGCATTACCCAACGTTAGTTTGTTTCTTACAATTGATTACTAAAACAAAATAAATTGTTTTAAAGCATTAGTTTATTTTATATTAGGTTTTGATATGTAACTTAATCTATACCAGACTTTGGATGTATTAGCATGTTTTTTGTAAACTATGTATTTCATGGAAGTGGTAACTCGTAACTGCAAATAGTTTCCTGACATTTAATCCTTTCAGTAAGAGGGCTATTGTAGGATCTAGTTTCCAGTGCCGTCAGCATTAGTCAGATGTAAATCATTCTAATATAAAAAGTTTATGTAATGGACATAAAAATCTGTGTTTCTATTGTTTGTTTGATTTAAAGCTGAGAGTGGGAAAATAAATCTCAAAATGTCGTGTGGTTTTTTGCCTTTCAGGGCTGGTTTAGCCCAGGTCAGGTTTTCGTGTTGGATGAATACTGCGCTCGCTACGGAGTGAGAGGCTGTCACCGCCATCTCTGCTATCTCGATGAACTGATTGAATATTCAGAAAATGGTTCTGTCATTGATCCAACCTTGCTCCACTACAGCTTTGCATTTTGTGCTTCTCATGTTCATGGTAACAGGTAATTTAATGATATATTTTTTAATCCATAGTATTTAAGTGCATAGTCTGAATAAAAGTATTTATAGGCTCTTGCATTCACCAAGTAGGGAACTGCACACAACAGAAATCAGTTAATGAAATTTTCTTCAGGGCTACTGGAGGTTCCATACAGATTACTCTTTAAAGAAATCTCTCTTCCATGTGTACTGCCTTAATGCAATGTGTTTTCAAGATAAAAGGATCTCATCCTGTTGAAAGGGTAGTCTTCATTCTGCATTTATGTTGTGGTACTAAATGGTGTTTCCAGTAAACATTTTGAGCGATTTTGCAGTTTAAGGGAAATTATGACTCTTTTTCTGCAGTCTGTAGCTTGGCAACTAATCATACTATACTGGGTTCTTCTCTCTGTGCTATCACGGATTGAAATAACATATATTGGGAATTAGGTGTAATCGCCAGCCAGGAAGAGCTAGGACACTTCTGGAATCCTTTCCACAAGACAGGTAGACTACTTCAGGAACTTTTGGCCACAGTGATTGTCTTGGGATGATAACTTCATTCCACTTGCAAGTGAAAGACTTAGAAAAAAATTAAGTTGTTGCTTTGCTATTTTTGCACATTCTTTAAAGGAAGCACTGCTTCATCTGTATCTTATTCCAGACTCTGAGAGGACTTGGAGAGCAGCTATTGCAGATCAGATCATTGGATAGCTCAGGTCAGGAGAGACTACAGGAGATCTCTAGGCAAACCTCCTGCATGAAGCAGGGTCAGTTACAAGGTCAGACCAGGTTGCTCAGGGCTTTTTCCGCTCAGGACTTTACCAAGTTTGAACCTGTCTAATTTCAGTGTAGTTATATCTTTTGCCTCTTGTCTACCACCCAGTACACCTCAAGGGCTGTCATTCAGTCCACCTCAACACCTCCTGTTCTCCAGGCTGAGCAAGCCCAGCTCCCTCAGCTTCACCTCAGAGCACGTGCTCTGGTCTGTATCACAGTGACAATTCAATGAACTTGCTCCCTGTCTTCCTTGTATTTGAGTGGGGAGTGGGGCAGGAAATCTATCAAATTATAGGAGAACATGCATTTATACCTCTTTTGTGCGCTAGAGTTGTAGACTGCTGTATGGAATATGTTTAAGAAGTTCCAGAATAGCAAGGAGAAACCCAATAGATCCTCCCAACTGATCCAATCCTGCCACTAGGGAAAAACATCACAGTCCCAAAAAGAAATTACTGTCTTACTGTCAGAAAATCCCCAAACTGAATCTTGGTAGGGATTGGAAGAGAGAGAGACTTTCTGCCCAAGATGTATGCTTGTGTTGCTTTGCAACCAGTCAGCAGCCGAGGATGTTTTATTTGTCCTCAAGCCAGACAAGAAGAGGCAGTCCTTAAGAAGGATATTGTTTCCTTCACTGGCTCAGACAAAGCCTCATCTGGAGCTGGGCATTTGTGACCTGAGTGATTTCATAGTGGTAGATTAACAATATATAATACGTGATAATAATATCCAAAATTGAAATGTTTTTGAATGTGCTTGAAATGCTGTCAAGAATCTTAACATTCATACTGGTAAGGTAGGAGATTTCTGGCTTTTATTTGGTAACCTATTCTCTGTAAAAGCATGCTTCTTTGTCAGTTCCTCAAGAAGCTGACACATTCGTATTTCCTATTGAATCTAAGTCTTTGTTGTTTCTCGCCTTTTTATTATTGGTTTCAACCTAAGAAGACAAACATATGTGATAATTGCTCAAACTTATTTCAAGAATTCAAAAGAAAGGTAGATACATTTCTTTTTATTTCATAATTTGAGTGAAGGACAACTGTGCACGCAGTGCATGAAAATATCTCAGGGAGCACATCATTTACACAGTGGTAAGCACTCTGTATTCTGTCTATTCCTACTGTACAGATATTCTCTGAATAGCATTATGAGTGTTTTAGGAATAAAAGAAGTGTTGAACAGAGAGGGTCTGACTAGAACTGAGATATTGTAAAAAGGAAGAAAAAGAAACATGAAGAAAGAAAAAAAGTAAGTCAAGGACAGAAGCAGACACACTCACTCAGAATGACAGACACACATCTACGGGCACATAATATACCCACTCATTCATTTACTGCAGCACTGAGAAATAGTAAGAGGTAAAAGAGAATTTCACAGACAATGCACGACAGGCCAAAGTTCTAGGCTGGTCCCTGGCGTTATACATTTTTGTTTTCTACGTCAGGCTGGGAATCAGAAAGACCACAGAACAAAGGGCTTTATACTCTGGGCATGATGTATTTAATTTATATGTCACCTTTGCTTCACAGAGGGATCTTAGACCCTCCGCTAGCCTGGGAAAGATCATCAAAATTGATCTTGAAGTCAGGTGGTGGAAGAGCATGTAGAAATGCAGCTGCATCTGTAGTTCACATTGTCCATTTCTTTTATGTATGAATTTTAAAATAACAGGCAATCTAGTGACATCAGTCAAACGATCAGCTACGAGTGTTTCTCACGTTCATTTCTGGTGAGGAGAAACTCAGTCTGAATCAGCTTTGGCTCTTTCCATACCTCACATGTTTTCAAAACTCTTCCAACATGTTTTTGAACCTTCAGGTATCCTCTGTGCTGTTTTGCTGCACCCTGGGACTTGAAACATGTTTCATGCTGCAGGCTGTAATGCTCTTGCCGACTTTCACATGTTACCATGGGTTTATTTCAAAACACCTGGAATAAACATGTAGAAGTTTTGTTGTCGTAGAGCTTCGGGGACATTTGGAGCACAGAGGAGACCTGAACTGAGCTCCAGTGTAGGCTGTATGCTGCAGCCCTTGTCTCCTGATCTCATGACCAGAGAACAGTCCCCGGCTTCTTTTTTTTCTTTCCTGAGGTGAAGATATAGGCAACAACTCCTGCTAGATTTATCAAGTGTACTGGTACTTTGTGTATTTTGTGCCAGTGTTATTGATTTGGAAACAGTCAAACACAATGTGCTGAGGCCTAGATTGAGAAATTCAAAGCTTATTTTTCCTTTTCCTTTCCAGTTTGTAAGTTAGTCCATTACAACTGGGCTAACAAACTGCTTATGTAGAAAAGGTACTTCTGCTTTTGTAGATGACAGTCTTAAGACATTCTCTTCCTGAATAGCCAAAAAGGAAAATATTTCACTAAAAGAATAGCTGTGCTGAGTTTAAACAAATACACATCGTTCAGTTTGAGTCAACTGTTTTCTTTTCTTGTTTTCTCCATAAATAAAATCGTCTTTCATTGTCTGTACTTCTGGTGCTATGTGGCTTTACAGTAGCATCTCCTTTGGCTTCTCATCACAATGGTTTTCTTTTGAAATATTCCATGGTCATTTATATGACATATTCTGTATAGTCCTCATCAATATAGTTAGTTCACAAGTAAACTTTTTGCTCTGCACTTATGCATAAACTTATTGCTGGTGAAAGTGAAGTGGGCAGAACGGGGAACTATAGGACATTCCTGAATGCTGACATTTCAGCCTAAGCAGTCCAGGTAGGAGCTATTGTTTTCTTCCCCATGATGTTCACTCTTGTCTACTTTTCATGCTGTGACATCTATTTGGTCCCTCTTGTCTGAAATGAATGCTGGTGGGTATCACATGAAGTGTGAAGTGACTTCTTTCCACCTGCTGAGTTACAGACTGAATTGAAAAATTCAGAATTCAAGCATATTTCCTTGTTATACCTTTTTTTATTCAGAAAGATATCTCATGTATTGGAAGTTCAGATATGAGAAGTGAATGTGAAAGTAATGCTACAAAAATCAGTATATAACTGAAGATGAATGGGGAGGGGGTTCTCTTTACTGCAAAAGCTTCAGCACATGTCCGTTTCCATAGTGGAACAGTCATACTGAGTCAGGGTTCTTCTAAGCCAGTCGGTCATCTCTCTCCAGCATTGACCTGCTTGGAGTAAAAGAAGGGCATGCATGTGCAATATTTCCTCTTTCCAACTCCCGACTCTTTGCAGCTCAGAATATGCCCTGTTTGGTAACCTAGAGTGAGTCTTTATTTCAGGTACTTGTCCATTGCACCCCTGAACCTCTGTAAGCCCTTTTCACCCTCAACACCTCTGGCAGCAAGTTCTACAACTCGGCCTCCTCTTGCTTGAAGAACTCTTGCTTTGAACTTGACTCCTACACATCTCATTTCATGCTCTGTTGCTATTAGAGAGACAAAGGAGAAAAAAGAAAAATCCTATTCTGTCTCTTTGCTATTTAAGATTCAATAATTAGAAGTGAACAATGCAGTGGTTGCATCGGACGGCAGTTTTTTGCTAGTTCCTTATCCTTTTCTGGTGTTTCCCAGTGTTGATTTGCTCCTTTGACTGCTACTGAACAGGGAAAATTTCATGGGATTAACCATCATAAAACCAGGATCTCCATTCTGAATAACAACTGTGTTTTCCTTACATTTATCTATGTTTATTATTGTTTACTGTTGTATTGCTACCTGATTTCATGCGATCTTTCTGGAATTCCACACTACGCCACGTAACTATCATTAAAATTACATTTACTATCACCTCAGTTCTCAGCTGTTAGCCAGGTCATTCATGAATACTGTAAAATAACACAAGTCTTAGTACACATCTCTGCAGAACTCTACTGATAACGTACCTTCACAGCAGGTACTCACCACTAATTTTAAATGTAAATGTAGGGACTTTTACTCAGACACTGCTTAATTGCGTTAAAAGTTTTTGGTTAGGGACTCTGACTAAAGAGCTTTGGAAATCCAGGTACCTCATATGAGTCAGGTCATGCTCATCCACCTGTTTTCAATCCTTTTAGAGAACTTCGAGATCAGAAAGTAAGATTTCTCTGTCTTACGGCTTCAAAGCCATACACACTTGACAGTAGATAATATTTACCCAAATTTCCTTACTTTTGTCCTTATATTATAGTTCCTTCTGATTTTCTGGGATGTATGTAATGCTTATTGGCCTGTCGTTCCCTCGGCTCCTTGGAGACTTTTTCTGATTTTTATCCTTCCATTCTGATTCTGATCTCCCATTCCCCAGGAGGATGGCAGTTCTCAATGAGAACTTTCACATAACCACAGATAATTCAGGTTGCCAGGCGGTCCTGGCAACTTATTGCTGTCTGTTTTTTCTAATTTGTTCCGTAAGGGTTTTTTTTAGTTGCTTTCATTTTTAAAACATTCTGTGCTGAAAATTAAGAATTCTTTTGCTATAAACAAAGAAGGGTTCCAGCATAGAAGTCTTCTTCATAATGATTTGCTTCATAATAATACACCAGTACAAAAAAATCATTTTCTATCTCTGTAATAGCCTCACCCTCTCTGAGAGCTACTTTTAGGTCCTTGCCATCATTTGGCAATGTAGACTCTCTGACAGGCTTCTTGCTTTGGTTATGCTTGGAGGAAATAGAGTAGAATAAAGGGACACACATGAGAAGTGGAACTATGGAAAATTTGGAGAGTGCTATGCATTCGTATATTTCTTTTCACTTTTCAGTGTTTTGTGATAAGAAATGTTTATTGCAGTTTTACACTTTGTGTCAAATCATAAAAGAATGTTCAGAGAAATCATCCTTTTAAAATCTGGAACAAGGAATTTCATAAAAATAAAGAAAATAACATCATTACATTGTTCTGTCTCTTCTGAATTTTTTTCTGGAACTTCTGAATAGGTATTTTCTTCTCTGACTAACTTAATTTTAAAGTAAGGCTGTCTGTATCTTGATGGTTTCTCCTTCATTTTGTATCTTTCATAAACAATATGTAATAAGATTTAAACTGCTTATGAGCATCACAGCCCCAAGCCTCTGATGTGAGACCTCTCTAAATAGTTACATTTGGAGTAACTGGTTTCGTTTATATTTTTAATGTATGTCATTCAACTAGTGGCACAGTTTTCTATATATTACTCTTGTAAGTAACTCGAAAAAAGTTGTCAGTGGCGTTCTCTTGTATTCAAAGCTAGAAGCAAAACACTTCACCTTGTTGCAGGTGCCAGCTGAAGCCATGTCGACTTCACCTTTGTTTAAAGGAAGGCTGCTGTCCTCTGTTGGAAGGTGTTCCTAGCTATAAAAATGTCATAACAAAACATGTCCTCACTACATTATTAACAGAGGCACATTTTTCAATGTCTCAAAATAAATCTGCTGCTGAAAAGCCTCAGAGAAAATGTCAATAGGAAATTCAACATAATCCACACATTATTAAGAAATATCAGAAAAAAGTTCTGCCTGTTTGAGGTTATACTTGCCATCTTGGGTAATGAAGGAATGATGTTGCATGCACTTACTGTCCCCAGTCATTATACAATATCTTGTCATAAATTTCAACTGATTACTGCCTTTACATACCCGTATGCATTGGGTAAAATGATATTACATTAACACATGCTTTGCTTTTCAGTAGAAGGGCATTAATAAATCCCACCTAAAATATAACTGCATAAAAGATTATTAAAATTAACCCAATTTATGATCTTAATCATAAGTGACCTTCAGAATTGGCATTTTTCATTCAGTTGTGAAGAAAGGGCATGACCTGTAAGCAGATGTCGGAGCAGCCTGAGAACTGCGTACAGCAGAAGGCTCTATTGTGCCAGTTTTATGTCAGAATATTTGAAGAATAGTTAATATAAACAACAAAATTCTCAGTCTTCAAGTGTCTGCTGGTTAAAGCTGTGTTTGAATGCCATGTGGTAATGCACTGTCTTCATTTTCTGTAATAAAAAGACGTCTGCTCTGTCTGCTTCTAAGCTGATAGTGGAAATCATCGTTCTTAGATTTCTGTAACATAAACCATGGACTCCGCAAAAGCCTTAATACGGTTGCATTTAATCTTTGGTTTTCTAAGAAACAAGCAGTCAAATTTTTATCTTGCTAATTTGAAACTTGTCGCTCTTCTGTCATTTGATTGTACATCCTGCTGAATATAAAAACAAGTGCTCTTACAAAGCACTGAAATCTTCCAAAACACTTTGTTTCTAGGGGAAAGGATTTAAGTTTGGTTCTGTTTTTTCTATGTCCTTCACATGTAGTTTATCACAGAAATGTCTTAAAGACCTTAGCTGAAGTATTTTTTTCTTTATTTTGTTTTTGATAATAATTTCTCATCTTGCTCTGGCAAATTCTTTTTGGTCAGCCTTACTTTTCATACTTGTGTGTATGTTAGAATACCACTCTGTGCATTACTCTCCTCATACTCTTTGTTTTCATGACAGACCAAAGTGATGGTCTATGTTTTTGATGAGGAAAGCTCATTGAAAAGACTTTTAACATTTTAAAAACATTTAAAGATGCAAAAAAGCACCAGTATCAATGATGTTCCAGAGGGTAAAAGTCAGGCATATTCAGTTAGTATTTCCAAGGCTGTCTTAACAAAGCAGTCTTGCTCAAAGTAACAATTCACTCTCCGAGAGGCCACTAGGAGAAGCTGTTTCCAAAGTTGAGGGCTGGAAACAATCTGCAGTCAACCCAGTGTCCATCACATCTAATTCCCGTTGGAACTGGAATTCAATTTTATCTTCCGTGCTGTAGGTATTCACAATAATCTTAATCCTACAATTCATCAAGTGAACTCCGCAAATTATTGCAGGTTTTAAGACGTCTAGAGATCAAAATAATTCTAGAGGGTACTCCAAGCCTAAAAGGATTATATCAATTGAGGAGAAACAGTCCATTGCACCAGGAAAACTGAAATCCACCACCTAATCAGTCAGCTTCTCTGGAGTAACTGCTGGCAGGCCAACGATCTTGCAAGATTTTTGCAGTAAAAATAAGTTTTAAAATTCTGGCCAGCCTTTTTTTTGGTTGATTATTTAAGTGGTTTATGGTCAAACGGCTATTTCCCGCTTGAATTTACTAGCTCTAGTTCATGAGGTATTTATTTCAAATCTCTTTTGATATTTAAGTCTGAGTGAATTAAACAATTTGACTTGTGACCAGAGATAACATTACATCTGTGCCAGTTAGACTGTGATCTAAGCAGGTAAGACAGGCCAATCCCAATCCAACTGACAGAGTTCTCAAAAAATGGAAAACTAATATAAGTGAGAGGGAAAAGGCTACTCAGGTTTTGAGTGTTCACTCTTTCACCTAGTTCTCTAATTCTAAAAAATGTTGTGAACAATAAGGAGGAAAAAGAGTGTGGAGGAAAGGAAAATTCACTTTCCATCACCTTCTTGAGAAGATGATTTTAACGTGAAAACTCTTCTTAAGACAATCCATCACTTTTCTTGGCCGAGTTCTTGTAAGAGAGGTCCCAGGCTGCAGTAACAAAGCTTAGTACTGGTTTTGAATTGAAAAAATCAAGTCCAAACCACATAACATTTGAGACAGTAGGAAAGACACATTTGTTGTTGCTTTTAATTGCAAAATAGTTCTTGCATAGTTTATGGATGACCTAAACCTTTGAAAACTAAATGACTGCATGAGTCTGATTTTCTTTGCAGGCACAGTAATTCATAAATAAAACTAGCAAGCTCAAAACAGTGCTATTTATTTTATTCAGTCTTCAAAGTAAATAAAGAAAAAATATCTAGAAGATTAAATGAGTGGGAATTTAGAAGTATTTGCCTATATTTAATATTTCAGCTCATCTCAGAGTCAGATTATTTTTTCCATGGATTCTTTTCTAATCAATAGTAGGTATATATTCCCTTAAGAAGAAAAATTATCACCAGCACAATATGCCTCAGACTTGTGTTGCAAAAATGCATTTTTATATTCTTGTTGCAATAGGGTTTGCAACAAGAAGAAACAGAATTGTGATTCAGCCTTCGTGCTGTTTTCTAAAAGCATGTTTTCAAGAGATGAGTTTTGCAGTGCTATAGCTGGTACTTTTCCAACACCTTTTTGTATACTCCTTCTTCTGGGACATCTGCTTCTATGCAAACATATATTTAGCAGTTCTGAAAATTTCACTTGTTGTCAACAAGGTTCCTTATGACAACAAACTCAGTGATGTGACAGGTCCCTGGTAGGTAGTGATCCTAGCCTTAGTGCAGGATGACAGATATGACATCCTGCTGGCTCACCTTTTTCACTTACTGTTATCTGGACCCCTAGGTCTTTTCTGACATATATATGACATGCCTCAGCGAGGCCTAATATGACAGAACTATTTACTGTATCAGTCCAGAGCGCAATCTCTCCTGAAAATGAAATCAGACAGTGCAATTTACTTAAATTTGAGCTCATTCTGTCTGTCAGAAGGCTGAGGTAAAGTATCCTGGCATCTATCAAAAGAGAGAAAATAACTTTTTTGCTCTTTCACATCAAATTTATACAATGGTATATTGATGTGCCTGACTACTACTATACCCACCACATCTGATTTTTTGTTGTTGTCTTCACAATAATTTAAGGAATTCAGGCATTCTTTCCAACTTGACTTGACAGGTCACAAATATAAGTGATTTAAAGGGTGAGAGAATTGTTTATGTCATGACCAGGTAGCAGCTTATCCCTTCTAGATTTAAGTATAGTGCAGAAAGTTAAAGTAACAATTTAGGAAAAAGGTGTTCATATAATCCTAGAACGATTCTTGGAACAATCAGAATGTTCCAAGAAAGAATGTTGTCTTTCTTCATGGAATTTTACTACAATTTTCTCTGTTCTAGAAACACTGAGATAGTTTTGGAGGCTCTGGAGAAGACACAGGGCAGATCCACACATAGTGTCAGGTTCAGAAACTCAGGTGAGAAGCAGTAGCTGATTTGTTACCTTGGAGCTGGAAGTTAAGAAAGTAACAGGAAGTTTTCAGATACTTCTTTTTAAAGTATGCTGTATGTGGGGAAGTTGTGACTGCATGGCAAAAATAATATTTGGGAACTGTGTATTTAAATTTTTTTCTACTTTTGTTGTCATTTTAATATAAATACATTAGTAACACATTTAGGCTAAGACTTTAGACTAAGTGTATGCTTAACATAATAAATGCAAGCTTATTTTTAATTATTGTCACTTAAATTTGCTATTTAAAAAAATGCCATTGCTTTTGTTTTTTAAAGACTTTTGTGTTGCATCTTTAATGCTGCACCTGTGTGGAAGTCTTGATCACATGATGCTGTTTGTCAGGATGGGGAATCAAACTCTATCCTCACCATGCAGGATTCCTAGGTGTTGCCTGCTGTGGCTTTTCTCACTGTAGTTTCCCTCCCACCTTTATTTTGAAATCACTTTTAGCTATAGTGTGCCTCTAGGAAAATAGAAGATTCAAGGAGTTGAAATTTAACAAGATTTGAATGTGCCTCTCTACTGTGACAATAGTACTAATTTTCTTGAGGAGAGATAATGTCTTTTGGAAGGATTTGCGAGAGTCGTGTGCTACCTTGTGTTCATATAGAGATGACGTAGAAACCTGGGACTTGAATTCAAAAGTTCAGCTCAAAAGTTAAATTCTTTGTCCAGTTGCAGCCTGTTCTTTAACTATATTCACAAGTAACTGTTTATCCTTTGAGACAATGAGAAAGGGGAAAGGGGATTTAATACTCACGTTAAATGAAAACTTTAGAAATAAAGATCATTATCCAAAGACATATCCACATGAAGACGATATCAACGATTATTAAATATTTAATATTGCAGGCCAGATGGAATTGGAACGGTGTCTGTGGAAGAGAAAGAAAGGTTTGAGGAAATTAAGGACAGACTTAACTCCCTTCTAGAAAACCAAATAAGCCATTTCAGGTGAGTGTATAATTTATTGAATGAATGTTACATTTTTTCTGGAACAATTTTCTTATTGTGTTTAATTTTGATCTTGAACAACTGGAGTGAAAATAAAACAGTCTACCTGCAAAGGAATAGCTTAAATATGAAATAATTTATTTACATGTGTGGTTGTACTTGAAATTTTTTTCTGTAATATGTGAGTTGTATTTTTCTATGATAGAAAAGATTGTGCAAGAATATAGGCCTTGGTTTTGTTTATTTTTTAAAGTTCAAGCTTTGTATAACTCTAAACAAGAAATTTATCTGAGTGAAAGTGACTGTGCCATAACTATTTCTGGATTACTATGGATCAGTAAAATTACATGAGAACATCTTTGATAGATGGCAGCTAAAACTTTTCTTGATGTCTAATGTAATTTTCTCGGTTTGATGACATCTTTTCTAAGTTAAGGATCATCATGCTCAATGGAGAGTTTGTCCTATTAAGGACTGTCAATACCAGCGGAAGATGTTTAGAGAAGGAGTGCAAGAAACAGAGGAAACGTGGGATTTCCTGCTATTTTGTAGCAATTGATGGTTTATGAAACTTAGTACAAAAATTGCATGTAGACCACCCAACCTGTTACTTTGTCACACTAAGCGAATCCATCTGCCACTAACCCATCTGCCATCTGTCAATCTAAACCTTTTAGACTGTATTTTTAGAATTTTTGTGTCTCTGTATCACATCATAACAGCCAGTTCCGCAGTTTAAAAAGTTCTTTGTGAAACAGAACTTTTGTTTGGCAGGGTTGACTATGAGTTTGTTGAATGCCTCTCTGGTTTGATGAGGTAAATATCTAGTATTCACTGGCATCATAGGTCATTTGGGATTTTTTTGAGCATAGAGGACATAGCAGCCTTCACTTGGGACTTCGTATCTATATTAAACTAAAGAGAGCTGGGGTTCTCCTTGGAGAGTGTTCCTTTCAGGGAAAAACAATGATCCTTCCTTTCCTTTAAAGAATCTTCCCTAACACATTTCCTCTTTCCTCCATTCTGTGGGAATAAAGAGCTCTTACAAGGGAAACGATACAGAACAGTATAGGACAGAGTGCTCCCTACCCTCAGGCCTTTACATGCATGAGACTGATTACAAAATGTATAATAGTCTTGTATAAATGTATAAATAATCTTTTGAGGTGCAAAAATTAAAAATCCCCGTCATGTCTGCTAACCTACATATTTGAGTTATGTCAATGAGCTTGGGCTACATCATTGACCATAGAATCTTTCTGCCTCAGTCTTGGTGGATTTTAAGCAAATCTAAACAGCATTAGAAACTCCTCCTTGAGAGCAGTTAAATGTGTGATTCAGACATGAATGACTTCATCCTTTAGAGAGAGGACTCTAAGGTTTGCCTTAAAATCCTATTTAATCAATACAGACAAACTGTGCTCTGCCAGGTGAGGAGTAACTACTATTTCTTACTGTGAAAAAAACATTAGAAATAAAAAAAAAAGGTGAAATGTCTGGATTTAAGCAAGAATACTGGCATGATCCTGGAAGAAAGAAAAAAGATAGTGCCTTAGAATCTGAATTTATAAAGCATATAAAGTCACAATGTAGGACATCCTGACAAAGCATGGGAAGTAACATTTTAAATAAAACCTTGACTCAAGACATTTATGAAGACCACCGCTAGCAATTAGCAGTGAATAACGTTGGTTGTCAGATTGCTTTCTTAAAAAAACATGGTATTAAAACAGCTCCATATTTCAGTCCTTCAAAATTGTTACGATAACTGTGAAATACAGAATATTTTGAAAAATAGACTCAACAGTAAAGATTTATGCAGAGTATGCACTGAATTTCTCTGCTTTGGCCTTACTGTCCTTGAATGCCCTGTATTCCTTGCCATCAGGCATTGCCACCATCCCCCAGGCTGGTTTCCTGCTTCCACTGTCCTTTCTGCTGTCAGTCTGGGCATCCATGCTGTTTATTTGTTATATTTCCTAGAATATTTCAGAGACTTTCATATCCTCCATGTTCAGATAATTTTTATCATTTTTAAATTCCAGATTCTCTACAGTAACCTCTTTATCTTCCTCATGGAATCACAGACGGGGTGTTTGTTTGTTACCATTTTGGTTTCTTAATTGTGGCATGCATTTGGCTCCTACTTTTTTGAATTTTACCTCAGGCTGCTTGTAGGTTTCTTGCTTTTTTTTTTGATTGCATCTTTAAGGTTTTTGCTTTCATTTTTCAAGCTCTTCATTTTTTCATAGATCACATTTTTGAAATTGTATATACATGTACTAAATGTACATGTACTGAATTTTCTTGGCCTGCTCTCTTTTGCTGCATTATTAAATTGTATTTCCTTACGAGTATTACTACCGAGCACCTCTTCTTCTCTGCACCTCTCAAGCTATGTCCTCTTCACGTTTGAGACCAAATCCAGAATAACATCCTTTTTTGTGGGTCCTAAATTAGCTGTCCAAGGAAGCAATTCAAACCTGTGTCTCAAAATATTGTCATTATGTCTTGTTCTAATGAGATATCAGTCAAGTGTATATGTCTAGAGTTGAAATCTTGAATTTGCAGTTCCTCTAATCTCACTTAACATTTTGTAATCGCACAGATCATTATAACTAGGGGATCAGTGATACAGACTTTCAAGGATCATCAGCACTTTTTTTTTCCCTGCAATATGATTGTACTTTTCTAAGCTTTGCCCTCTCTCCATTGCTTAGTGTTGCGTGCGCTGGTCAGCTGTCACGGGCAGTTTAACTGAAGAGTGCATGTCTCTTCCTGCCTTTTCAGAGCAGCTCTGGACATTTGCTGTGTCCACCTAAGTCACTGGGTCACACCCATCTGAAAAAGGCTCTCTCCCTTGCCTGCCAACTGACCTGCAGCTTCCAGTTTTAATACTCCCCTATGGCCTTTTTAATTTTCATTTTCACTGCTATCAGCCTGGTTCCATTATGATTTAGATGCAGTCAGCCCATCCCATGCTAGTGGCTGTCATCTAAAGTAGTTCTTAAGGTACTTACACCTTTCCTCTCCATCACCTTGTCCACCCACTGAGACTTCAGATCTCTGCCTGCCTCTCAGGCATCGAATGTGGAAGAGACAATATTTCTGGGAAAGCTATCATGAAGGTCTTGGACTTTAACCTCTTGCCTGGCTGTGTGTGAGTTTTGTCTCTGGAGTCTTTCCAGAGATAAAAGCAAATACTGGAATTCTCACTGCAGGAAATCCTCTTTTGACCTCTTTTGTAAGGCTTTATTTTGGCTGACCAAAATGTAGATCTAAAATTCACTGGTCTGAATCCTTTTATCATTAGAAAAGATTTGACTCATGGAAAACATTAGAATGGGAGGCTACCATTCTCAGTGAGTAATAATAAGAAAAAAAATAATCTCGGCAAAGAAAAAAATCCTTTTTCCAGTTGGGGATATCCCAGTAATATTTTATAGACAGGATTAAGAGAGGTTACAGTCACTTAAGCATTGTACTCTTATTGACCTGCTATATTGCACCATTCAGCAGACAAAAATAAAAATCAAAGCTATGAATGCAATCACTTTTTAATTTACGTAATTTTAGAAGCGGCTATGGTTTAAGTTGGAGCTGATAAAATTTAAGTAAGTGCTTTTCCGAGGTAGTTTCAATATAATAGAAAAAATATGGAATATCTGCCAGCATTTAAATCTCTAGAAATTAAAATATCTGACATTTTATCCCTGTCTTAATCCAATTTTAAAATAAAATACAATATACAGAATGCTGCTTCACAGGTCCAACAGCAGTCATGGCTACATGAGAATTAGTACCTCTTTCCAGGAAGATGGCAATTAAACTCATCAGAGACCTTTAAGTATCGTTCATAGTTGATAAATTGAAAGTTATGCTTTCTGCCTTTTAGGGTTTTTTCTGCATTTAGGCCTAAAATGCTGGTAGGCTGATACTGCTGTGATATGAGTGTACTCCATGTAGACTACTGAAGAGGCTTTCTGCTTTTATTAGTACTTCGGGTATGGGTGTCTTGTGCTAACATAATTTAATGCAAGCTGTATGCAGATATATCTTAAAGTAAATTCATAAAGCAGCTTTTATAATTCTGATAATTTTATGTTCCTCTCTTTTTTTTTTTCTTTCTCCTTTTATTTTGTAATTTTATTTTAATTTTTACTTTTTAAGATACTGTTTCCCTTTTGGACGTCCTGAAGGAGCTTTAAAAGCCACACTTTCATTACTTGAAAGGGTAAGTTTGAGAACGTATTTTAAATTCTGCGTGACTACTGAGCCTGCAGTTTTCTTTTACCTTCAGGCTGCTGAAAGCAGACTCATGTCTTCTCAGGTATTTTACTACTGGTTTTAACTGCTCACTGGAAAGTTGGTTGGGTTTGTTTTTCTCTCATTGTCTTCCACAAAGGCGAACAGCTGTTTTCTGTAGGGCTTATTTACTTTCACTTCAAGCCACTGAATTGTAGTCAGTGACTCTGCTCCTTTTTAATTTAACACTTATCCAGTATTACCTCTAAAGTAGTATAAGTCTGCTCCACAGTCCCCCTTTCCTGCTGTTTATGCCTTCTCTGCTGCTGATATTGTCTATACTCATATGTAATATTGAAAACCTTCTATATAATTCAAAATATTCCATAAATGCATAATCTAAGTCAATTTAAGAAGCAAAAGCTATACTCAGAAAATCTGACATGGACAGCTATAAATGTAAACTCCTGCCCAGCAAATATTCTTGTCAACATTGGAAAGGAGAATACCTCGTAGTGATAAAATCATCTCAGTCATCTCTGTGGAAAGAGGAATTTAAATTCCAGCAGAGATTCCAAAGGAATTGTATCAGCAGGAGTCTGATGAAGGTATGAATTCAAAAAAAGCTCAGGTCCCAGGCTGTGTTACTTTGCCAAAACCTGAGAGGTTTGGTCCTGGGAAATATTAGTTATTCTGCACTGCAGAACACTTCATGGATAGAGATTCTCTCTTAGAAAACCTCTGCCATGTTCAGAAAACACATAGGGGGTCTGAGTACATATGTTTTGTTTCACTTACCATCTCAGTGATTGTAATGCTGTGTAGGTTCCTTTGTGCCTTATGAAACATCCATTTCCTCTCCCCGTTCCTGCTGTTACAAACGGCAATGGTGCTCTAACTGGTGCTCAAGCAACACTGCTGTCAGTCTTGACTGGGAATAACTGTGCTTTTCTACATTTGTGGATTCAGAATGGGTTAGAACCATTTTATTTTACCTGTCTTTGAAGAACTTGAAAAAAAATAAGACCAAGAACAAAAGGTTTTGAATACTGTATATTCATTTGTTGATAACCCAGAACTTATTAATTTTAAAAAAAAGCAAGGTAACACGGGTAGATAAGTTATATTTGTGTGCAAGTATTCTGGAAGTCTTCTTTGCAGCAATGTCTGCCTAATAGCTTCTCTGTTGCTGAACCAGTTTGTTTTCTACCACGTCCTTCCCCAGACTGTATCTCTTGCTCCCTCCTTTTAACAATAATTTTTAGATATGTAAGGGTGTCGCTTGTCCGGGGATCCACTCGAGAAGCATTTTTTTAAGGTTGTGCATTATCTGAAATTTTATTATTTACTTGAAAATGTGATAAAAACATATTAAGTTTTGTTTACATCTACCTGTTGAAAGTCAGTGGAGTGCAGAATTAAAGTAAAAATGCAAGTGATTTATCAACAGTATTTATCCTTCTTTTTTTAGTATAGTAATCCAGAGTGTATTATGCTGCATTCATATAAAGAGGTATAGATTCTTGGTTTACCTCACTTGCAGTAGATGAGGTAACAACTCACATGTTTTGAAAACCTTCGTATGGACTTCTACTTGTCCATAATAAAATATTCTGCTGGAAGTTCGATGTTTCCCCTGCCCACTATGGGCAACATTTTTTCACAGCAAGGACATGTTGGACTTGAACAACTTTACCCTGCTGAAGAGTCCATGGTTATGCAATGGTGGAAGCTTTTCCACAGGTGAGAACCAAGCAAATTTCCACAAGCACATCTTTAGTGGTAACCGTGATCCATCCCATCCACGGAACGCTCTTGTTCTACTGGTCTTGGCATCACCCAAAGGCTGACTGGCAGGCTGCAAGGTGCTGAACAGGAGGGGTAAATACCATATAGGCACTCAAACCTGGGTTGAATAGAAACCTTCAGGGACGAAGATCCAGCTCTACCACCAGAAATAGTTTCTTTTTGACTTCTGCCTTTGATCATTAACCGATCTTTAGTAACTTTAGGATACTTTTATCCTTTTCCTGTGGGGTTTGGGTAATAATTGTAATGAAGTGGTATAATTGTCTCTGACACAGGTTTTAATGAAAGATATTGCCACTCCCATACCAGCAGAAGAGGTGAAGAAAGTGGTTAGAAAATGTCTGGAGAAGGCTGCCTTGATCAATTACACTCGACTTACAGAATACGCCAAAATAGAAGGTTAGTACAGCAATCAACTGCCAAAGTGGCTGTAAAAGCCAACAATGCCTATTAACTGCATATTCTGTGAGCAGCCTTTTCCCTTTCCAGAACAAACCCCTTCCACAGCAAGGGGAAATGTCTCATTAAAATCTCAGCTGGTGAACTGTGGAGCTTTTTCCTATTCATTGCTTTAATATGCCTCCTGGGACCCTGTTTGAATGAAAGACTAGGACTTACCAATTTAAGTTCCCCTTTGTTCTTACTTTTGAGTTCTTCATAAATCTAAGAGGTTGTTTATGGGTTATTTTTTATTTCTCTAGCTATTTCTTGTGATTAAACTACTGAGAGGAAATTCTTTCTTTAACAGCAGTGTCACTGCCTTGAAATTTGAAAACGCTGTGTATAGATTCTTTTCTGAAGTATTTATAAGGCAGACAGATAAATGCTATTTATTTTTGCCGCTGTGTTATCAGATGTATAATAATAATCTGACAATAAAACCTTAATTACATCCTGATTGAATAAATTAATGGGACAAAATAATAGGTTTGAAGGTAATCAGGAGTTTTTCTGAAAGTTTGGTATGTTCCATAAAGTATATCATGAAATTAAGGAAAATTTTGGTAAAAATAATGGCCAGGATGCACAGTGTCATTTTACTATTTGTAAAGCTTATGTAGAACAAAAAGGAAGTCATAACAGTCAAATGCCTTGTCAAGACACACTTTTATTCTCCCTAAAGTCCAAAAAGCTTGAGATACTCCTGTCCAGATATATTCAAGAGCAGAAAGCTGTGGGCTCTTGGTTTTTGGAGCTAGAGTTAATTACAGGGAAATATTGAAGGATGAATTCTGGTTTTAAAAAATATTAATTTTTTTAATAGCATGTGTTTCTAGCAATACACCAGAAGAAACAGAGTTAGCATAGGAGCAAATTGAAGAAGCCTCATATATTTAGCAATATTATAAAGCAAACTTTTTTCGCATTTTTTATCTCTGCTCAAATTCTCTGAAGAACATGAGTTAACCGATCTCACAAGTGATTAACAAAAGATACATCTCATCGCTATAGCAACCAGTATTATATCATGGAAGTAACAACATGAAACCATCCTAGTAACCAGTTTACCATAATTAATTATGATATCATGTTGTGTTAAAGAAAAAAAGGATGAATATTAAATCTACTCTGGAAAATGAAAAGGGAAAAAAACCGGTTTTCCTTAGTTTTTATCTTTCTGTGTTCACAAGGGAAATTTTAATGTTCACTATTTAAGCCTTGTATCAAACCTGTTGAAACAATGAGTATAAAAATAGAAACATTTTTATAGTATGACAAAAGCTTGTAAAAGATATCTAAACTCATTGACAATAAAATGGATTGGAAAATTTTTTTGCTGCTATGTAAATACATCTTTTCCCAAGATTTTTGACTATATCCTAGAGAATTATGGGACTTCCCCTGAAGTAGCAAAGTTTGCCCTTAAGAATATTCACACTGTTAACACTGAGTAAGCTGGAGCAGCACATGAAATGGACTCCCATATTTCTACTTGCAGATTTCTTTTTGGATTTTTTTGCCTTTTGGTTGGAACACAACTAGATTTATTTAAGAATTTTTACGCTTATGTAGTTGTAAACTCAAAGCACAATAGATCATTGCATATATAAAGAGAAATAGGTGAAGTACTTTTCTGAGAATAAAGTACTGTTTGAAAGTGAAGGACTCCAGCCTCATAACATCATAAAATTCAGTGCACTGGATTTCAGTAGCAATGAGACCTGTATTGGTCTCTTTTGATACTCTGGTCATTATAAACCAATATAAATGTAGTATTTTTCAGCAATAGATTCCATTCTGCTTCTTCAGGTTTATAGGAGCATTATTGTATCTGAAATTACATTCTTCTCTTAAAGGAATTTATGTTAGTGTTTGCCTTAAATGCTTACTCCTCACATTGCACACAGAAAGCATATAGTCCTTACCTTTATAATATTACTGATGTCCTTGAATGTGGCTGGCATGTATTTTGGAGGTTTTTGTCCTTTGAATATTTCTTCAGTGAACAACATCATATCAGTCAGTCAAAATGTAACTATTACAAGATAATATCAGCTATAGACCAGTAGCAAATACCTAAAAAATAGAGGTACAAAGAAGGTTCTAATACGAATAATATTCTCATATTCCTACTTTCTTATATTCTTTTAATATCATATATGTTTCTAAATTTCCAGGCACAATATGGATACAAGCTCAGTACCTGAGCTTGAAATAAAGGCTACATAAGACTAGTAAATCCAAATATATGACTCAAAAACATGCACCATTTCTCCCTCGCATGACAAAACCCATCACTTGTGTGACGTACTCAAGATTTTAAGATTCTAGGTCCTTACGTGATATTTATTCTTCCCTAATTATATGAATTCTATTTCTCTAATGATGTGTTTCTTTCCCTATTTTTTTTTATTTATTTAGCAACAGCGGAAAAGGACTCAGGTGATTACTATTTGTGTGCATGTCTGCATGTATTACATGTAGTGTGTTGTATCTGTTGTTATTATTTTTCTTGATTTGAACAATACAAAGATACTGACCAGAACATTTGCGAACATTAAAATTAATTTTGGTATAGTATAGCCCATGTATTTACACTGATACTTAATTATGGTGTACGTATTTGGTAGTAGTTTAGCTAACTTTCTGTTTTGGAATATGATGAACTTGTATTTTCTGTGAAAGGGATATAACTCAATGATGCAGAGAAGTTTAATTTTGTTAAATTCAAAATCAGTTTGTGTATTTAGAAAAATGTAATTTCATAGTCCTCTGCAAAAATTGTATCTGTTTCATAACGGGAATTGCTCAATTTAATAATGAAGGTCTTTCTAGGAAAACTAATCTTGTAAAACTGGTTTTCCATTTCTCTGATATGGCTTTGTTTAGTGATATGTTTCTTTTTCTAGTTACAGCTGAGGGTTACAAGGATGGTAGTTCTTTGTGTTCCTAATTTCATGAAGATGATATGGTGTATGTTCTCCTATAGTACAGGGAGGGGGTTTTGAGTTCTTATATCCCAGTATTTAAAAATCATCATACAAAGAGCACAGCTGAAGTACTATTTGCAGCTGAGTAGTACTGGCTGTGTGGAAATGTGAGGGATTGTGCATATCTATACTGTGAAATAGAGCTGTGCACTGCTTTGTCTTACCTGACATACCCAAAGGAAGATTGGTTGTGGTGCTTTGTGGGGTTTCACAAACAATATCAACCACAGTTATGGGAAGGGGCGTTGAGCTGGTGATGAACTAATTTTCCATCTGGAAGGATGGAAATGGCGTGATGACTACAAAGTTGCACGGATGTTGTTCAAAGAGGAGATACTTGCCAATGAGGGGCTTGAAAATTACCAGCGAATTATTAAAACTACTCTTTTAACAACTGTGTTCATACCTGAAGAGTCAAAAAGTTCCACTGATTTCCAAGACTTCCACTGTTTTTGTTTAAAAGCTTTAAATGCCCTGTAAATAGGAGGTCTATTTGGAATTTTTAAAAAAGAGGGCAGGGAATGCACCAGTGGGATGGATATTCATGCCTCAGTCTGTGAGGATGAGTTGATGGGAGCTCACATTGCTCAGACAATCTGCTGACCCCTCCGATCAACAGGGAGAGGTTCCTTAGGCAAGGGACTCAGTGCTCTGAGGGTCCTTCAACAATTTCTCTGTGAAAGGACCTATCTCACACCATCAAATACAGAGCACCCTAAAGACAGTTTCCCTTCTAGGTAAGATGCCTAAAGGTAGATAGCACAAATATCCCATTTAATATTTATATGCCTAAGGGTATTAAAGAAAATATCTCTTCAGATTAGAAATTCAGAAACAATTAATTGAAAATAATTCGTGAAATGAGAAAACTTTAGAGATTGTTTCCTTTCACCTTTGCACTCTAAAACTTCACCTGTGCACTTTTATACACTGTATACACTTTTATACGATGTATATCAAGTATATATTCAAGTACAAATCTTCCTTGTGGCACACACTTGCTCATGTTAGTTTTCCTCAGGCTCTTTATGTCAGAAACCCAGACCATTAAGCACAGATGACATAGTTACAGGCACAGAAAAAAAATTTAAAAAGGAAAAAAAATAAAAAGAAAAAGGACTGTACCTGATTTTAGTCATTTTACATTAGGTTTCTCCATGCTTTGAAAGAAACCATTGCCCATCTTAAGACAGGATAGTGAAGTTGTCCCTTAAGTGACCTGGCAAATAACTAGATTAGACAATGGATGAGAGGAAAGCCTATCACATACAGTGAGTAAATGGAAATTCACTGTGTGAGTTAGCTGAAGCTAGAAGTTTATCGGCTGTGTTTATAATTTAGTTGCTTAATTAAATACCAGTTCTGACTAAAAATTCAGAAACTCAGAAAAAAAATCTTTTTATTGAAAGGAGTAGATAGACTGTGTCCACCGGAATTTTGTGTAGCACTGAATGCATTTCTCTGATGCAAAAGACAAAGACACTGAGAGGAATCCCAATAAAATGACATTTTAGGGCCAAATCCTGCTCCTGTTGGTGTCTCTAGCGGGACTCCTACAGATTTCATAATGAACTTGGTGTACAATATGCTTAGCCCTAATACCAGATATTGTACTTTTGTGGAAAATAAGGAAAAACTATTTCTAGATAACTATTATTTACACTTTAACTTGTGCACTAGAGACTGATAATGAATCTTGCATTGCAGGAGTGTCCTTGTTAGGTAATACAGAGGTGAATATGCAAATTCTTTTTGTTGTGAGA
This sequence comes from Edolisoma coerulescens, assembly GCA_013397115.1. NCBI lineage: Eukaryota > Metazoa > Chordata > Aves > Passeriformes > Campephagidae > Edolisoma > Edolisoma coerulescens. The sequence goes on along the minus strand of VWZW01004513.1, from coordinate 219,590 downwards.
ATCCTTTCTCAGCAGTGTGGTTGCCACGTTCCCAGGTCTATTCCCCAAGTGCTCTCATTTTCATAGCCTCAATTGAACAAGACTCTGAATGTTTTCTCAAAGACAGTGGTTACTTTCTTAATGGCAAACATAGTGGTATAAGCAGCACTTCCATCAACAGTATTTATTTGCAGTCAGGATGACGTTTTATTTAGCATCCCCCTGTCATTGTACTGTTATGAATATAAAACAGATTTTTTAAATAAAATTACGTTTGCCATGGCCATTATACATGTCATTCCTTATTAAATGTACAGCTGAATTTCTCATGGAGTATCTAATCTGCTCAGTCAGTGTAGTTACCATTATGAAGAGAATAACAGGAAACCTACAATTATAATTTTGAACTGTATCTAAGAACTCTCATATAATGCCCTGGTAGTTTGCAGCAAGGGTTTATAATTTGTCAAGGATATGAATCACAGCATCAATATATGAAAACCTCTTTTGAAGTATGACCCATTTTCATTCCAGCATATGCTGCCTTTGAGACTTCACTAGCTGAAAGTACTTTTTAAATCATTTTGTGTATGACATGTATTCCTTTCTTATTCAGTATTTAACTTACATTAACTCTTCCTATAGATAATGTTGAACATAAATGGACCTGCCAGATTCTGAGGCCAGAGACAAACAGCATTCTTCATATGCATTTTTCATACTTCCTATGAAGTGCCCATAGAAATTTGCATGGCTCCCTCACCTGTTTTCTCTCCTTCAAAAAAATGGCCTTCCTTATACAGACTTCTTATTTTTTACTTATATTTTATACACATCCATGCACACAGAGTAATAAAATACATCATTTAGTCTTTCTCAGAAATTAATGTTTTCCCCATTTAAATTTATTTGAAATCTGAATGGCTGAGGACTAATTAGCTCTGCTCTTGCTGCTGTTGTTGCCTGAAAAAAGACAGAAGCTTACACACAAATACATTTTTCAGCACAGGGGAATTACCTTGCTGTGCAGATATAAAAGGATGGGTTAGGGATCAAAGTGGTAAATGTCTGTAAAGCAAACAGGGCAGTATCTGTCATTGTCCATGGATATTAATTTCTGAGGCAATAGATTGTAAAGATTTGAATTATTAGGCAGTTGTCTTATAACTCATTGTTTTTAGAAGAGTAACTCAGTATACTGGGCTCCTTCTGCCAAACAGTTTGAATAAAAGGAATAAGAATAAATTCCATTAAAATTGGAGCAAGTAGTTACTGTGTAGTGCACAATAGTGTACAATTGCTCAAAGACTAATCAGTTGTCATCCCAAAATTTGTTTCTATCAGAAAGACTGCCAAAGGCTGAATAAATGTTAACTCCATACAAGAGAAGGTCAGGAGGAACTCAAAAGTTTGCTGGGTTTTAAGACAAGGACATTAACGTACTCATTACATACAAGTTTCTAAAGGAAGGGTAGTATGTAAATGCCCTCAAGGCTCAGAAGGATCTGTCTGGCTTGAAAAGAAGAACACTACAAACATTATTGAAGCTGAGAAGGCAAGTGGAGAGAGTCATTGTACCTGGAGAGGACTTGATTAAAGCTCTTCATGAATGTTCATTTCACTGAACAAAACAAAAGTGGATGAGTTGCACAGCAGCATAGAACCTTCTTGGTCTCTGTTGTGCAACTGAATGGAAATGAGGATATGCGTAAACATCCCTGATTTCAGTTTTGGAGCAGAGGTCTGTGAAAGAAGCCCTGTTTTTTTAGGTCTGCATCCTTTGTAAACATACCTACATCCTCCTTTAACAGTAGGGCTGAGTCAGTCTTTGTCACTGTGCTTCCCCTTTCCAGTCCCCTGCTTCACCCACGTGAAGGTCATTTCAAGTCTTATTTGCTCTACAGGTGTATCATCACCTTACAGTAAATTTAGTGCCCAAAATTTAGCATGCTAACCTTGTCCTGTATCCCAAATGAGGGAGGGATAGTTCCGTCCTTCATTAGCATTTCATCATCTTCAGTTCCTCCATGCCCTATGATGCATTTTTAGACAAGAGTTTTATACTCCTGCAACCTAGGCTTTCATCACCTTGTCTCAGAGTAGCCCCCTGTTCTTAATTTTTATAATCTGAGGAGCCTTCCTCTATTAAAGTTTGAATTCCACCTTCTTGAGCATTGTGACAAGAACTGTGCGAAGTCATCCCCTTGAGATGCCTTGCACAGTACTAGCAGTACTGTTATACCAGAAACGTTTTATGTAATGTAGTCAAAGAACACGAGTTCTGATGTCTGTATCATACTTGTGTCACACGGCCCTTCTGTGAAAAGTTACTTCAACCCAGTCTTAGAGTTTTGATCATTTTGAGCTGACATATTCCCAGTTTATAGTAAATGTTTATTGCTGTTCATGTGTCAAAATGTGTTGTGCCTTCTTAAAGTATTTTAATACGTTTTTCTTTAACTCTTTAAGGTATTTTAATATGTTTCTCTCTCCCATTCTTTGGAATTATCCGGTTCTTGTTGCTGCATCTGTCTTTTTCCCATGTTTTACATATTTGTGTTGTCATTGAATTCTATGATAAATTTTAAAAGCCTGAAAACATTGTAGTGTGACTCACTTAATAAAATGGTAGGTCGTGGACTAGGAGATGTAAACTCTAACTTTTTACAAATCTCATAATCTTTCTGTACTTAGCTAATAATGGTAATTAGTTCTTTTTTTTCCTTAGAATTTAAAATGTTATTGAAATTGTAGAAAGCTATTATGGAAAGACTGGTTTCAGCTCCATTATTAAAGCTAAATTCCACTATTCATATAAGGCTAGATTTTTTTATTAATCAGAAAAATATAGAATGTCCTTCCAGATCTACCTCCTTACTTTTTCATGCAGAATTAATTCAGTGAGAAATTGAACAAAAATTCAGCACAGTTAAATCTAAATTGTCTGTGGGTAGATTATACCAGTTTTGGGTTAACTCTTCAGAGTGAGTTCAGGTTTAGCAACATACTAGCTTCAAGCAATCTTGCAGGTTTCACATGTTACAAAATGAATGGGTCCTGCTGGAGCAGAGCTGGATCCGTAAAGCTGGAATTATGATGTGTCTGTATTATCAATTACATTATGTCCTGCTTTACTGTAAGCCCACTGAGGCTGTGAACTTGGGGGCTTCTCAGCATATTGCCTTTTTTCCAATACCTCTGACTGGAAGCAGGTTGGCTTTCTTGAGTGTCTTGTTCTGGACATGCTTGTTTGAAGAAAAGGGGGAAGGCTGAAATATGAGGCAGGGAAAACAAGTAAGGGATATGTGCTGTGTCACTGAAGGGGAGACTGGCAGGCCAGAGACAGGAGTCTCCTAGTTGCACTGTGTTCATAACCAAGGAAAAAATGCCTCTTTAATCAGCAGATTCCTGTGCTCAGCAAATGTCCACGAGAAATTAATCACACATGTTCAACGGCTTACATGCTGGGGAGAAAATGAGAGGTGAATTGTGCATTTGTCTTCAAGGATAAACTCTCTTGTGGAAAGCAAGCTTAAGTTAGGTTTTAGACACACTGTTGTCGGGTTTTAGACATCCTGATTGTCTCGAGAAAGGAGGACTGGGGAGAAGTTCCCTGACCTGTGTGACGCAGGAGGTGAGACTGGATGATCTGACAGTCCCTTGAGGCCCGAGGCTCCGTTGGTTCATGAAGCAGTCAGTTTTCCATTTCAGTAGTGGTTCACTCGGTTAACTTAGCTCATTTAACAATATTTTCTCGGTACCTATGTGACTCGCTGGTAATGCATACTTGAGAAATCATCCATTATTTGCAAAGCCTGGTTTGCTTTTTCATTTTGGTAGAACGTGAAGCTGAAAACAGATGATTGATGGCTTTTTCTGTTTATTTTCTAAAAGATGTCAAGCAGCATATTTACTGACTCGACTCCTGCTGCAACTTGTTAGTTTGAGCAGTGTAAACACATCTTAACAACCTTTAGTAATTGTGGGAAGAAAGACATCATGAATGTAATGAAAACTGACAGCAGTGATTTCCATTCCTGTAATTCTTTTATGCTTACAAAGACAAGCACAGTGTTTTGCTCAGGTGTTTTGGAGGTTCTAAAATTTCCAAATAAGAATTTATTGTTACTCATATTTCATATACACTACTTGCTTGTTAAAAAAAATAAGTTAATATTTCATTCTTTATTTCTCAAATTACTTTGTAGCCCCTTGTGTATATACACATGTAAATGGTGGATATCCATGAGACATATTCCCTAGAATTTTAAAGGTCTTTAGTTACAGAGAAAAATGGCTAGCTGATGTGGTAACTTACAGATGGAAAAGGAAGCTTTAGATGAAGCTTAAGTGAAATGTAGGGAAGTCTATATTGTGCAAGAGAATTTGCATGTACTGATTTATTCTCTAGGTAAACAAAAAAAAAAATTAGATTTGTCCAAAGATGCCGACTGAGTTCAGTTCTCTGCCACCTTTTCTTATGAACAAGTCTTCTAGGAAAATAATGATTTTTAGAATATTGTGAAAAGCTGGAAACATTAAGAGTAATTTTCATGTTTTTAGCTAGTAATAAATAGCTTCAGTGTAAACTAGTAAATAGCGTGGTGAGTTTCATGGAAATCTGAAATTGGAGTTCATTCAGACTAACATGTCCCACATTTTTACTCATTCCTGCCATGAAACATCAATTGGAAACCTGCCATACTCAAAGGTGTATTTACAGTTTTCATACTATTTTTCCTCCTAAACATGCTAATCCCTTTGAAACAAACTGTTCCTGAAGATTAGCCCTACAATGACTGAAAACTTTAAAATATCTAGTTTAAATCCTTTATCATGACTGATTTATTCTTCTGCCAGCATCATCCCTGAACATAGGTAGGTCTTCTTCATCCCAGGTGTTTCCACTTTGGGAACCCTGTATTCCCACATTGCCTGTGTGGGAACATTTCTGATCCTCTCTTTCATCCTTCATTTTATTAGGCTTATGATACCTTTCAGACAAACACAACAAAAAAACTCCTTTCCTTTCCATTTCTGATCAAAATCTATCACTTCAGCACAGATGATCAGGGCTGCACTTCCTTAATGTCTTGTTCAATGTAATTGGTACTTGCCTGAGACTATATTTCTCTTCATTGTGATCTTATCACAGTGGTGGAGCAGGATAATCTCACAGATGGTAAATCTTTTTTCTCCTGCTCTCCCTAGTCATAATGATATCTGTTCAATAGCCATTTTTAGGCCATCTTGAGCTAATTGCAGGTGTGGAATAAGTGAATTTATTCCAGTGCAAAAAATGCAACATGACATTCAATATAATTATTAGAATTACTTTCTTAATAATTTAGAGGAGCCCTTCTAGGATATAATCTTTGAATATTTTACAGCTTATTTAGTTTCATTAGGAATGTATGCAATTATGAATGCAATTATTTTGTTTCCTTGGTTAGTGGTGAGGTAATGAAGATCAGGCTGAGTTTGCAATAAAATGAGTTGTTTATGCTGAAATCAGATGTTCCAGTCATGCTCTGTATTAATATCACTGGTTTACTCCTAAGACTCATTAACATCAGTGACACTGCTAGTGATGTATATTATCTGTATGAATTGTACTTGCTGTGTGTTCATGGAGGGGAGGACACTGACCACTACAAGAAAGAGCAATTTAAGTCCAGGATAAGTGTAGAAACCACTGATTTAGTCTGAATCCAATAGTAGTCATTATAATATAACCTAAATAATAGGCACTTGGCCGATCCTTTCTAATCTCACTTGATTCAATGTGGTTGTTGTTATATTCATATAATCATCGTACAGTATAAAAATTGTAAATGCAATACAGCACAGTATTGATAACAGTGATCTTGGCATTATGAATGTAGTTTTGTGTCTGGTGTGTGCTTTGTGCTTGACCTGTGTTCCTACGCTAACTCTTTCTTGAGTTAAATTCTGGTTTGGAAAAAAAAAACTATTCCAACAAATCTGGTCATGTGGTCTCTTTTATTAAGATTTGAAAAAATTCTTTGTAGTTGCTTCAGTAACTAATTTGCTTGCTTGGTTTTTGCATGAAAACAATGTGGGGTTTTAGTCACGTAGAAGTAGATGTTTGCTGGAGATTCTAATCCAACGTTTCTTCAAAAATTGCATCAAAGCCATGTATTTCTTCACTGTAGTATGCATTAACGTGTTAGTGCTGGAGAACTGGACAAGGTCACTTGCCTTTAAAATGTCTGGAGTGTTGCTTTGACTTGCTAGAAATGTTAAGTGTTAAAAATACTTGCTGCATGCAGATTGATATTCTTACTAACACCAAGGAGATTATGTAAATTGTTTAATTAGTCTGATAATGTTCTATGTCATGATGAATGCAGAGTGGGAAAGAAATTTCAGCAGAATTTTCTGCATATGAGGATGTGTATTCACATGATTTGCTATCCATGTGATCCATAAACATGCACAAAAAATGGGAAAATAGAATTCCTGAAACCCTCACTGACCTTGTTGTCAGCTTTATAAGTTCTCTGCAAACCTGGTTAATGTGACCATACTTTATATCTGATTATGTTGTACATCATCTCCATCATCTCATGGTTTACGCTTAGCAACAAGAGCTTTTTTAGGTAAACAAGCTCTAATAGCTAATGCTGAAGTTATCCCTAATGAATCAAATTATGTAGTTGGACAAATTACTTTTCCTGATTAAAATGTATTTGTAAAAAAATTCTGTTGGACTCTTCCCTTATCTCCTGTGATTCTTTCTGCAATCTAGTGCTATGATTTTTTTTAAATTTCAAACTAATTGTTGTTTAATTTCCCTGTAAGTATTTTAGTTACATTTAGTTTACCTTTGTTGTTTCCTTTCTTTTTGAAGTCTACTGGGTAGCATGAGTGAGCCTCATGTTATTTGTAACTTTTGCATTTGTGCTTCTTTTAGGTGGAAGTTTTAGTAGGCTTGTGTTAATTCTGTTATAAGATCCTTATTTCATAATGCTACTTTTCACTATGGTACTGAAAAGAATGCAGATTCACTGTTACTGACGAACAGCAGGTAGAAAATGAGTTATTTGAATAATTAGTTATTAGAAATTAGTTATATGAATTATTGTAGATTTCACTTTTCTTATTTTTAAATATGCCTAAAATGGAATGTCTTCTTTTGATGAAACATTTGGAATTTTTGACTGCTGCAAAAGGTATGAATATTGCTGATGACAGTAATGAGTCATCTGGTGAGAATGACATTGTACTGACAACAACAAAAAAGGTCTCCACTACTCCAGTATCTGCTGTCTTTGTATATATGGCCTTGGAAAGAAAAAGGACTTCCCTATTGCAAAAGCTGAGCATCTAATACACTGATGCACCTGTTATTTCTCACATGTTAAATCAGGTAATGTTTACAATGACCAATGATGCTTTTGTGAATTATTTTCTCTTTTTAGTGATCTGGACATTCTGCTCTGTTTATGTGTATTAAATGATTATCCTTAACACTTGAAATTTCTTATACTTTAGAAATTTGTCAGTTTGCACAATTCCCATAAGTTTCTGATATCATTTTCTCTTTCTGTACATCATATTTGTAACTAAAGCAATTTTGGTTTATGTTTTATATTCATTTAGAGACCATGAATCAAGCAACACCTGCTAGAAAACTGGAAGAGGTTCTTCACCTTGCAGAACTCTGTATCGAAGTATTGCAGCAAAATGAAGAGCATCATTCAGAGGTGAGGCTGTAATTGCATTTGCTGTAGAGAGTGGTTTGTTCCTAGATTGATGCGAAGCAAGTCTGTCAAGAAACATTTTAGTTTTACTTTCTGACATATGTTTAAGGCAGTTCACATTTACAGAGGAATAAGAGACTTGAAGCTTATGAAAAGTGAAGTGAAATAAAACTCTATTTGAATTCGCTTGAATGAACTGTAGGTTTAGAAATGAAAATTAAAGAGCATAAAAAAGAGAAAGCATCTTTGTGCTGGAGGTGGTGAAATGGTATGGAAAACATTCATAGCCTTATACAGTTGTTCCTTCCAACTTTTCACCTCTCACTCAAAATAGAAAGATAATATAACTGAATGCTGGTTTTCATCATAATGTATAGATCTAGATTATAGATATAAAAATAATTATAGTTATAATTATCTCATTTCCATTGCTCTTCTGTTGATTGGAAAAGTATGCTTTTAAATTTGTGCTTTTAAAAATGTCATTGTAAGGTGGAAGAAATGAAGCAGAAAAATTTTGTTTCTTACTTTAACATCTTTTGCTTCCTGATACAGAAACCATAATAGCTAGAATTCTAGCACCTCTTATATCAAGGAATTACAAAACTTAACTTGGCCAGATGCACTTGTACGTATGATTGAAATTTAATTAATAAATGCAGTTTTCTAAGGTTCAGGAAACTGTTTTTAAAATGTTGTCAAAAAACTCAATAATTTTTTTTTGGGAAAATATGCAAAGGGATAAACATTATTTAGTATATATAGTTATAAAATATGATCATTCAAAACATCTGGTTTTATATCACACCATGGAATCGGGTTTTTAGCTTACATCTGTCATGTGTGAACTTGTTATAGATGTTTTATCTTATACTGAAGAAACAGCTGTTTTGATGATTTGAAATTAATTCCCTGGAGGTCCTGTTCTACACTACTGTTGCCACTGTGTTACAGTGTAACGATTACTTAATAGAATGTATATATTGTGGTCTTTGTCTTTTGAGGACCTGCATGACTGTAAGAATATTGGACTTCTGTGGAAAAGAACACAGAAACAAAACCCAGATCAAATCATACACGTATGATTAAATATCTCTGTTCCAAGATTGCTTTCTGTACTACTTATTTGTAGTCAGAGATGTGGTGTTTTTCAGAAGGGTAAATAGATTGCATGTGCCTTCAGAAAAATTTATTCAGCAAACGTTTGCAATCTAATCTAAGGTACCTTGAAAAGAATAAAGATAATGCTAAGATTATTTTCCCCTTTCTTTATTCATGTAATCAGTGTTCAATTTCACTGAAATTTATAGAGCATACAGAATTTCAATATTAAAATATATCTGAGAAAAACATCACCAAATTATAAATTCCGTACTCAAAACTGAATGTTAAGTATGGTGACTTCACATCATAATGTTGTGGAAATGCTCAGTGTTTGATGCTACAGTTGACGAAAAGGTTCAGTAATCTATAAAATAATATATCACGTTTTTTAATACTAGATTTTTTTTTTCTTTTTTTTTTAATTCATAACATTTACAAATTTCGGGGATTCCCAAAGGGAAGAGAGGTATGTGATTCCTGATGAACTAAGCATTGTTTTTCTCTGCTTAGAGAACGGAACTGTGTGTTGAACATGTAGCATAAACTGTTTCAATGATTTCTGGTGTTGTATAGTCACATTTGTGTGTCTTTCTAGAATCTAAGGCCTCCATTCTTCCTTTAATGTAGTCAATGTTTTTGTTCTAGAATGTGAATCACCGATTGCTAGTTGCTTTTAGCCTGTTATTATCTGTAACAACTGTGCTGTTACATTTATCTGTAATTTTTTTTTCTATTCTTCTTTCTTGCTGCCTAAGTAATGATGCATAGCTCTCGAGAGAGTCAGACGAATTTCTGTCTGGGTTTAAAGTGTTGTTTACAAAGAGGATGGAAATGGAGAGAAAATGTGCTCATTTTCTAGTTTTCATTTTACTTTGTTTTGAAATTTTGGCAATATTTGCTTGCTTAGAAGGGTCACCTGCCAGTGCCTATATACATTTTTTATCTTCATATAGTTATTTTCTAGAATAAGGAGTCTGTTCCTTTAATGAACTCCTATTTAAACAGGGTTTATTAATAAGAAACTTCTTCCAGTTTGGCAAAAAAGACTCAATTTCAAACTCTTGCCAGAGTTTTTGAAGCCTCATCTGTCCTCCTTACTGTGGTGCCAGTTGTCATCCTTCAGTCCTGTTACTGCAACACACAAAGTACTATTCAGTAATAGCTGAGGATGCTCAGCATTTCTTTAAAACCTTTTGTCAATTCATCATTTCTCCATTTGTGCCATGTCAGAAAGAACTACAGGCAGTCATCAGAAAGGCCACAATGCAAAAATACATTTGTAGACCACTTTAAAAAAGTTATATTTTATTTGATGCCTTTCAGACCTGAGTACACAATTTTACACTACCCAGGGCCTACATTTCATAAATGCAAGTGAAGACTTCTGTGAATTTTTTTGAAGTTGTGGGGACTCAGCTCTTGTGTAGATCAAGCTACATATGTTCCATGCTGGCAACTCAAAAATATTCAAAATTATGTATTCAAAATGAGTGGCATGAGTTTGAAAGCAATGACATCTTCCTATGTTGCGTGTGTGAGTATTTCTCACTGTTAGATATATTTGATATTCATCCTATTTCATAAACTCCCTTCACCTTCATCTTTAACTCTGGGATCACAGAGCTCCCCCTGATCCAATGCTCAGCTCCAACACTGACCTTTAGAAGCCTAGATTTATGTGATGGTAAAAGGTACAATAGTTATATGTCTTTAATGCAGAGCTGGCTTTACTTGCTGACAATATTTTGCACAGATTTTTTCTCTTCTTTAAGGCTAGGGTTACCTAAGAATATAAATTTTTTCCAGAGAAAACTGTTCCAACATGTTAAGTTACTGAAAATGAGTATAGACATTAGTGAATTTCTAAGGATTTATAGCATTTTCAGAAGGAAAACTAGATGTCTTCCTCAGAAGAAGGCGACATCTTTAAGGCAAAAATAGGAATTAACATCACTCTCTAGCTGTTAAAAAACCCCCTCAGACTTCAAGGAATGAAATTTCACACTAAAAGCGTCCTTTCTGGTTACCAAATGAATGCAAAATGTGTTCATAAAGATTTATTTAAAAAATAAATTCATCTGCTTTTGAGTTTAATGAAATCAAAAGAAACATATACAGTCATTTTTTCAAGGATGAGGCCTTCATGCTTTTCTTTGCTCTCTTGCAAAAAGTTGCAGGTATTTATACTCCCTTCTTCTATTTTTTTGGTGTTATGTATTTATTCTGATCATATCACCTTTCCCAGAATAATCTGTTTGATTTCTTACGTTTTTTGATGCAAAGTTTTTAAAAATATTTTCCCATTTTTCACTTGGCCCATTCTTCCTCCCCAAATGAGACAGGATATGAGGTGACACACCCAGATGTATTCTGCCATAGATAGAACACATCTCTTTGCTATGACTCGTGTTCAGTTATTCTATTTTGTCATATTTGCAGGCATTTGCTTGGTGGCCAGAATTGTTGGCTGAGCATGCAGAGAAGTTTTTGTCTCTGTATTCTGTTGATATGGATTCAGCACTTGAGGCGCAGCCACAGGACTCCTGGGACAGCTTCCCACTTTTCCAGCTGCTGAATAATGCCCTCAGAAATGACAGTAAGATCTTAATTTTTTTTACATACTGCTTGCATAAGATTTTTCAATCTGCCCACACCTTAGAAATGTGTTTCTAAATAATATAATGCTCAAAATAAAAGTGACAATGCCTGTTTTTATGATATATATCCTGGTGCTCCATTTCCTGCAAGTTGAGCAGTTTCTCTCTGTCCCTGCACCATTTCAGTCCTTATTCTGGCAATGCATTAACCATTTGATATTCACAAATTACTCAGTTTTGAATCAATTATGTACAAGTAGTATAAGAGGTATTGATAGTTTGCATTTAATCGATACTGCTTAAATAAAGTTGTAATTTATATTTCCTTCTAAGCCTTCTAAACCACTTTCAGACTAGTTATGTCTATTAAAGGTATAGTAGTCTTATCATGAGTGGAATAGAATACACACGACAAATGTCCTGTTTGGATCCTTTGTTGGGCCAACTGCAACTTCAGAAACTTATTAAAATTGCCATGATGGCAATTCAGGAGGTGGCTGAAAAGGGTGCAGGAATTGTTCAATCTTAGTGCAGATCTCAGAAGAGCTAGACTCCTGAAAGGTGGATTATGCACTACTTTAAGTGGTGTCTGATCATCCAAAATCCAGATTAACAATCTGAAGCCTGTATTCAGATGTGATATTCAGCCTATTTTGCCACCATCATACATTCTCAGTTTAGGAAGCACATTTCTAGTCATGATGTTACATGCACTTGAGACAATTTTTTGGTTTCTGAAAACTGTGTAGGTATTTTACAGTAGTCTTACAAGAAGAATTTGTGACATCAGTTTTAACTTTATCATTGTGTCAATTGTGTTCCTTTGAGCTTTGGTTCCAACCTGAGGGAAGTGTTAGAAACAAATAAGGGTTGTCCTCATATGCAAGAGATTGCTGATAGGCTACTGATTTTTCTTTCCTTAAAAGATTAAATGGATAATAATGGTAAATTACTAGAATAGGCTTACGAAAGACATTTTATGAAAACTTTCATGTTAAAGCAATTATTACAAATATTGTAAAACTTTAACTGAAGAATATGAAACAACTGTTGTATGAAATATCACACCTGTATACCAATTTCAGTAATTCCCTAATGGTAATAGATGTATTAAATGGCAGTTTCTGGCAAGTGAAAGCCATCTGGAAAATTACACACTTTTTCTTCTCCCAGAACTGCTGGAAAGCAACCATGGAAATTAGTCACCTATTAATCGGTGGACATGTTAGCAAGTGGCAAGTGACCGTTCTACCAAGAACTGATTCCCAAGTGGAACATACCTCAGTGCTTATTCTTTAATTAACAGCCTTTTCACCTTGTAACTGCATTAAAAGCATTAGCAAGAGCTTCCCATGCTTATGTAATCAATTTTACAGTCTTCCAAGGTAAAATAAATAATTCTGACTTTACCCTAAGTGAAAATCTTTTCCTGAAAACGATCACCTTCATAAAGATATATTTAGAAAAAAATATATAAAAAGGTAAAAACTGGAATGTGGTCTCATGAGGATAAAAAGGCTAGTGTTAATAATTAACAAGGAGAGTGAAGTGGAGTAAATTAGCCATAATAGAGCCCACAGTGACTGGCAAAGTCACCTCTCATTATCAAAAAACTCATTAGGAAATGAAGAGGTGGAAATCCCACTGGGTTATTCTCACTCTCTGGCTATGTCAGAGATTACTTTTCAGACTTCTTTCAAATGAAGAACTGTTAGGTCACCATGTTGCATATTAGGTTAATCTTCACTGAAATTTGGAGGACTGACACCTGCATGTTATTCTATCTCAAGAGCATTAAATGAGCTCTAAATCTTTCGTGCATGAATCAGTTTTCACATAAACCTGACATGAGAGAACTCCTAACAATAAAGAAACAATCTTACATTTACAGCATTAAAGAAAACTTACATGTTAAACTATTTTTATAGCTATGTCACTAAAGTATAATATTAGAAAAACTCTGAGATAATGAAAATTCATATTCATGGCTATTCAAATAATAGTGAATGTGCTATTTTACACAGTGTAAAAAACATCGTACAAGATTCAAGGTGAATACTTCAAAGTCAATATTCAATTAACAATGAGAAAAAACCACATTTTCCAGTATGGTGTATAACTTTTCATGAAGAGAGGAGAGGATGGGGAAGTCCTGACTGAAGCTTCTCATGTCTTTCATGAAGGACTCCATTTTGTGTCACCTTAAGAGTCTCCATTTTTTCTGACCTTGTTCCACAAGGAAGAGTACATCAGTGATTGCATTCCTATTTAGTCTAACTGAAGATCTTTAAGAAATGGAGGGAGGGAGGAGGATGATCTTCTGATATTGTAAAATATTTCAGCTTTTCTCATGAGACCTAACCACAAAAAATGATTTTAAAAATTGTGTTCACTGTGGAGATGAATAATAGATTGAAGACAATTTTGTTGTGATTTTTCAAATTGTAAATATTTGAAAAAATTATTGTAGCTGGTTTTATAGTATACATTTTAATGATCTGCAGAGTTGCTATTGTTTGTACTCAATTATGCCTGATTCTGTAAAGCTTTGCAGATTGTACAGTGATAGCAGTACTCAACATCTCTCTGTGATAGCAAAATTATTTTTTCCAGAATTAGATATTCGTAGAAGGAAGAAGAACATAGTTGTCCCAGGATTGTGTCTCATTTCTGTAATGACCGTGTTACTTTTGTCCACAGAGCTTATAAATTATGTTGTGAAGGGGCCTGCTTTAGAGGGCAGTTTACTTTCTGTAGCTGTTTAATTATTCGGGTTAATCTGGTTTTTTGTGGCAGAAGACGGACACGTATTAATTCCTCTTCTTTTAACATGGTGTGAGAGATATCTTTTAATGGTATATGCCTAGTTAGATGAACTGTCTATATATTTTGCTTATTTTAGAGGTTTTCCAACTCTACATTCAGTATTCTGATCCTTTTTTTGCCAAGTTTTCTCCCCAAGTGTCACTTACTGACACTATGTAGTGTGCTATTTCTCAGCACTACTGCACTGCTGCCTTGGCACGAGCCAGTCAAAACTAGGAGTATTATAAAGTTAACTCATAATCTTCATTCTCCGTCAAGTATTGCTCAGTGGAATGTCTGTGCTCTAACTCTGCCACAGTCTGCTCCAAAAGGCAGAGAGTCTGATGAAGCTGATTAAGAAAAAACAGCATGTTGAGTGTTAGCCTTTTGAAAGCCATTGCCATAATTAGGGTTATTGACTTCAAACACAAATTCTCTGATAAGTTTTTTCCACTACTGCTGTTGATAGTAGTGGAGTGGCAAACACCACCAAAGGCAGAATCATCACCTTCCTGCTTTGTTACAGACTGTGTACCATTTTTGAACTAGAATTTATGTATAACATTGTACCCTATCTTAAACTACAGGGTAGAGTTAGAAAACAACTTGGATTTAAGGTAATCAGGGCAAACTTTACACCCACACCAATATCTCTCCTCAGACCTTACACTTCTCATGCATTGTAGTAGGAATCTTTCCTTAGATCAGGGAATCAGTCCTATTAGGAGCTGCTTTGAAATCATAATGTGCCTTCAGATAAGAGCTACATGTCTTGGTTGCTGATGCTGAGAGTTAACTCAAACTGCTTTATTCCTTACCAGAATATCCAATAATCTTTTTTTCCTAATGGGACTTTTACACAAAGGTAAATTGTGCAATAACTTGCTTATGTCACTCTATCTTGTGAAGATTAAATAAATTTTAACCTTGCTTTCACAAAGTAAACCTCTAAAATTCACTTTTAAAATATGTATTGTATATAAAAATACTAGATAATTTCTATATAAATTGGGACACTTGCAGTTTTCACTACAATTTAACTAGCTGATTAAGAAATTCTCTGTGGAGGTAGAATGTAATATAAACAGCAAATGAATGGGAATATAAACTTCCTTTTCACATGTCATTAGTTGAGTTTTAATTGCTACAAATATAATCTGGACCCTCAATGATATTTCCTTCTTGAAATTTACTCTTTCTTATTTTGGATTTAAAAATATGCCAGAAAATTCCAGTGATGTTTTCCAGGGAATCCTATGAAGAGCAGGATAATTATAGACTGTCTGACAGAGTGCTAATTTTGTCAGGGGAAAAGAGTCTGGTGTTAATCTGTGTCATTCTTCCTTGCCTTTGATTCTGCAGAAGCTCTTGAGGACAGTATAACATGCTGACTCCAGGATAACTCCTAAGATGTGTCTGTGTAAGTAAAAGCAATAGAAGCTTCACAGCTTCTTTTGTACACAGGCACAGTAGATTTGTTTCCTACTGTTAGAGATGAAACCCCATTCCAGTACTGGATAGCTAGACTTTAGTTTTCCTCCCTGATATTTTCTTGTCGTATTTTTATATGTTTCAGCTAATTTATTTCCTAATATGGAAAAAATTTAATAGTTTTCTTCTTCAACTTCAATATTTCAAGAATATCTACTTTGGGGTTCTGCTTCTGTTCCTGTAATGTGTTTTCCTTTAATACTGCTTATGCATTACCTTGCTCGGGCATAGGCTTTCATTTTATTGTTGCTTGTGTGAATATGAGATAGCTCATATGAAGAGGGTGTGGGGTGTCTATATTGAAAAGACAATGGAGAATTAAGCTACATAGCTTTGAAGACAAGTGGTAGTTGAGGGATTTGAAGTGTGGCATTTCCTCAAGGATCTCGTGTTTCCCATCTGCTGTGATGCACAGGTGGTACCTTTTGGCAAGATCAATTTTAATCATAGGGTAGAGTGCCATGAGTCTGATGATGGTACTCAGCTATATCACTTATCCCCGTGCTCTGAGTTCTTTCCCTGCCCTGCATTAATTCTTGATGGAGATCTCCAGATGGGTAAATCAGAGCTCCATGTCCTGAACCCTGAGAAAACAGAATGCTCACAGAGTGGTTGATCTGAGACAGTTCTCTAGTGGGTGCACCCACATACAGAGGGATTTCTGTGGAGGTGAAGTGGCAGTAAGTCTTGGCGTAATTTTGGAAAATTTCACTTCCCTGTAAAGACTGGTGTCATGATATTAGGAAAATGATTCATCTTTCTAAGTTGAACACCTTTATTGATTGTGACTTCTTAAAATTTCATGCTGAATTCGAAATAACAAGAGTCACCCTCCTGCCCATGAGGCTTCATTACTGTAATTCCCAGAGCAGGGCTTGTAGCAGAGCATTTCTGCGGTGTGCTCAGAAAACACTAAACTACAAGCTTATCCCTTCAAGTAACTGTGATTGCCTGATTAATTACAGTCCTTCACTGGTTCACTATAAGGCAGAAAGATCGATTTAATTGGCACAGTTGTATTCTTGTTGTTATTTTTCAGCTCAAAGTTGCCTTGAAAACTCAGCCTAATATGCAAAGGGATACCAGCAACCTTTTGTTTCTCAAAGGCAGTGCTCATCAGCAGTTTGCTGTGCCACCTTTGTACTAATATCCAAATCCTTTTCAGTCATTTTTATTGCTGGTAAAAGGTGCTTTAGTTTTAAGAAATATAAAATAATTATAAATAGAGAAAAATAGCACTGTTTTGAATTCCTGATACATAAATAATAAGCCAGAACTAACTAGTTAACAATTATTTTGAGGAGCAGTGTAAATAATGGATCATGTTTTAATGGACTCACAGGTACTCTCAAGTGTGGATTCTCTAGTGTTTAATAAAGAGATGATCCTACACCTCTGCCTTTTTCTCAGTGGAAACCCTAATAATCTCTGCCTGCTACGTGGCTGCCTGTTTTTATAAAACTTCATATGTCTGATATCTCCACCCCTGTCTCTAAAGTGGTTGAAATTAGCTGAAAGTTTTGAAATTCTTAGCAAGAAAGAAAATTACACAAAACCCGAGAGAGCTGATCGCATAATATTGTTTCCTTAGGTAAAAGTGATTGATACAAAATTTCCTATTACTCTGCCGGGATGCTTTCAAGAAAATATGTTTTGCTTTCAGATCACTGTATTCAAGAAAAAAAAGTAACATAGTGTCCAGACATTCAGCAGCAGTGGCACTTCCCTGCAATACAAGTAGCAATAGGGGACTGAAACTTGATGGCACGTTTTCCCCACAGTCTTCCTCTCTCCCAGGTTCAGTTTGGGCTGGACATCATTCAAGAATGGAAGGCAAAGTAGTTTCTGGAAGTTACAGAAATTATTTTGACATGTTAGACATGGAGTGGCATTGGAACAAAAGGGATTGTAATTTTAAAGGATTGTGTCCAGGGTGAGCCTTGTGATCCAGGCTTTTCTTCTTAGGAAGAGGAGGAAGCCTCAAAATGTGGGTTTGGTGCCCATCCAGTCATACAAGAAGCCTGTATGCTGGAATAGGTGGGAGGAGAAACCCACAAAAGAATTAAAAATAACAGAATATGGACGAGAGAAAACAAGGGTTGCCAAGGTCATGAAAATTTCACTCTGTGGCTGAGCTTCTATGATTTCCATATGCACATGGGAATATTCTTATAGGTCCTAATAACTGTGCTAGATTAATGGGTGAACAGATACATTCAAAACATGAAACATATATTCCCTTGGTGGGACAGGACATTAGTGTGCTAAGAGCTGGCATTTGTTGAGAGAACACTTCAGGAAGCACAAGGACAAGCAGTGGTGGTGGCATAATTTTCATGTTTTGAGCATGTTCAGTTTGCATGTGTGTGCAGTTTTTCATGTAGTAAGTCCCATCTGTGAACTAGGTAATATTCTACCTTACGAGTGACATTCAAGTACTTTTTTTTTTGCTTTGGGTATTTTTTGTCCTGTCTTGGTGTAGAAATAATGAACAAAATTGCTAATGCTTAGATTCAGCAAAGCATATTGTTAATTTTAAGAAGATGCAAAAAGGTTCTGGTTCAGTAAAGAACTTCAGTATGTACTTAGTTTTCATGACACTGACAGTTTGAAATGTTCTGCACTGTTCTGATGGAACACTTCATTTATCTTTTCTGAACTGTATTTCGTACACAAGCTGGATTTTATTCTTATAATGCTTTTGTGTACTAAAACACTTTAAGATATACTTCTTCCTGTAACAAAAGGTCTGACATTTTTATTTGTGTTTTTTTTTGTTTTGTTTTTTAAAGCACTTTTGTGCAATGGAAAGTTTCACAAGCACTTGCAAGAAATTTTTGTTCCCATGGTCATCCGCTACATTGATCTCATGGAATCATCAATTGCCCAGTCCATTCACAGAGGTCTTGAGCAAGAGTCATGGCAACCTGTCAAGTAAGTCCTTTTTACAAAATCTGAACAAAGCACCTGCGTATAGCTTTCTGTCTAATAAGGGGTTCTCCCCTGTTGTCCTCTAAATATTCTATTTTTTATTGTATTCCTACATTGTTTATTTCTTCACAGGAGCATCACCAACAGTCTTCCTAATGTAGCTCTTCCAAAAGTTCCAAGTTTGCCTCTTAATCTTCCACAAATACCTAGCTTTACTACACCAACCTGGATGACTTCTTTGTATGACTCCACGTGTGTATTCTTCAATAACTTTCTGACTGTATGTCAGCTCTGCATGGCCTTGCTAGTGTTCTGTGCAGCTGTATTTGGATTGCATGGTGTTTATCATCTCTTAGCTGGAAATCGTTGTTTCTTGGGAGTGAGCCAAGCATGGACTGTTAGTGAGTTGCGCTTTCTAGTGCATTAAAATGTAGCAGTCTTAAACCTGATAACTTAGAAAATCACCTTGGCAAAGGTCTGTCATAGCAGGAATGATGTTTAATACTCTAAACAACCTAATGACTCTTCTGACTTAATAAGCAGTGGGGAACCTTTTGGATAATTGATTTTAGAGTGTGGTTTTGTAAAATGAGGCAGCCCATTATATTTTTTTGCATGGATTTGATTAACTCATTTTATATCAGTTCTGAAAGTCATTGATTGCAAATATTGTCATTAGATTAAATATCCATGTTACAAGAAAGTAGTAAAATGTTTAAAAGTACCAAGAATACATCCGTTTCTTTGTCTGCTTGGAAAAAAAAAGTATTTGTTTCTGATTTTTCCCCAATATTTCAGTGCTCTTTTCTTAAAAAAAAAAAAAAAAAAAAATAGAGTATATGTACCCTCCTCTGTGGAAATATTCCCATAGTTACAAGTCAGATTCTTGTGTGAGAACACATTAATATATGTTAGAGAAAGGCTCAAGTAGAACCTTATTTTAGCAAAAGTTATATTAGGAAAGCATGAATGTGAAAGACTTCAAAAAACACACATTCAAAACATATAGGTTGATAATATCATTTCAAGACAAGTGTTGTCTTTTCAAGTTTTATGACAGACTTCTAAATAGCATTAGATCTATTTCTGCAAGAGTTCATGTAATCATAGAATACCATGTTAAAGGGGACCTCAAGTATCATTTCATCCAGCTTTTCCTGGCAAAAGCATGGTCTTAGGTGGCCCAGCACCCTGTCCAGATGAATTTTTTAAGTGTCCAGTGTTGGGAATCCACTATTTCCTCCGGGGGAGATTTTTCCAATGGCTGGTTGTCCTCATTGTGAAAAATTTCCTCTTCTTTCTAATCAGAAACTCCCCAGAAGTAACTCGAACCCATCCCTCGTCTTTTCTATGTGACTCCTTGTAAAAAGGGAGTATTATGATTGGTGTTCTGCTGTTAATTTTAACAGCAGTTAATTTAAATAATTATGCTGTTAATAATTTTTAATAATTAAATAATTATTTAAATAATAATGCTGTTAATTTAAATAATTCTAAAAAGTGACATAATTCCTCTTAATCCTTGGCTTTGGTACCTTTTATGTTTACTATAGTAATGCTAGGTTTCTCCTGATGTGCTTATGCAAGTCATTTCAGCTTTGAATGCAAACTAATTAGCCTTCTGCAACTCAAATTCCTTTCTGTTCTCCCCAGGTTTTCAAAGGTCATCTTTTTTTTAAAGAATAGCTTTCAGAGTAAAGAGTTGCTAATCTTGGATGTGCTCTTCTTGCAGTCTGTTTTCTAGCTGCCCAATCCAGTAAAAATAACTTGTATAGAGGAAAATTCATGAATTTTGAATATTGAATTTATAATTAATACAGATTTTGGTTGGAGGATTATAGTGGAAGATCTTTGCTAAATGAAGGGTTTGGTGAAGCAATATATGCCTAGACTGTGTTGTCAGAACACGAACAAGTATAGTGAAATTCAGCCATGGGCTCATCCCCCTTGCACGTCCCTGTATTTAGTTTCATGGTATGTATGACACAGAATGCATAAAATCCTAAACTAACCAGTGAGGTTTTCCTAGAATTTGGTGAGCAGTGAGGTTGACATGCTGTAAGCACTCGCCAGAAGTAGCTGTCATTCTGCTTCTTTTCAAGAGGAGTGGGGATGAGCAGTGTCTCCACTGCCGTTGTGACCTTTGTAGGGCCGTCATCCCCTTTCAGCCACCCCACACAGCATTCAAGAAGAGATCTGCCATGGTGCTGGCTCTGACAGAGGCACCTCATCATGTTCTTTCCCCAAAGCATAGAGCTTTGAGGTTATATTGTATAACATGTATATGAATTGACAGTCTCGATTGCAGGTAGCACTAAGTTACCTCTGTAATTCTCTGGTATTCAGGGAGTATTTTAAGAATCAACCTATCTGCATTCTATGGAAGAGCCAAGTAAATTCTCAGAATGGTCATGTATATGGGTAAAAAAAAAAAAAAGCAAAAGCACTGCAAGCCACTTGTTCCTCCTCTCATGCTAAGGAGTTTCCTTTTTCCTGCTGCTAACAGTGGCTCAGTTTCTGGCAGATGAAGTGGTTTACTTTCACTATTACGCGAAAGAAAAGAGGAGGGTTTTATTTTCTCCCTCTTCTCCCATCCCATCTTTTTTAGGGAGAACACACTTACTAGTTAAGTTCTACAGTTCTTCAACATAGGTATTGGGAGTAACCCAGTTCCTATGCTCTAATACCTGCTAAGCAAAATCCAGAGTCTCCTGACAGTTTTCCCTTTCAGTGTGATGAACGCCTCCGCTTAGATGGATGAGAGGGGTGCACTGAATTCCACATAGAGTCATCAGAGACATCTAAATTCAGGAGCCCAGACTGACTCCTTCTCTTCACTGGCTCCCCCAAGTCTTTCTTTCCCATTTCACTGTGCTCCCTCCTCCTGGCCACAAAACTGATGATTTGGCAAGAAGATGACAATGTATGTCACAGAGTTTTGCTGGACTTTCCCCGTTCTCTTTGAAAGTGATGATTTTGGCCAATTAATCATTATCAATTTCAATTACACAATGAAGAATCTAGACTCAAAAAGAATGAGAATGAGCAGTCTGTGAGCCAACTGTGTTAAAGGTTTGCTGAAGTCCTGTGTTTCTTTCATCTATAATAGAAAGAGATTTAATATTCTCCAAACTTTACTAATGTTTGTGTCCATGCTCTCAAGTTCATGTTTAAGAACCTTCAAATTCAATAGAACTGTTATGTGCCTACCTAAGAACTTTTGCTGAAGAGAAAGAAGTGAAAATACAGTCACAGTTGGGCATCTCTTTTTGTGCTTTATTGATGAAAATAGATTTTCCCCATTTTCACTTTAAAGTTGTTACAATTCTCTTGAACATTACTAGCAAAGATTGTTAATATATTTTAATTAATAGTTTCTTTTTTTCTCCTTGATCGTATGTTTTGGAGAAGTAAATATATACTACTTGTAACAGCATTTAGAAAGATCATTACCTTTTTTCCAGTTCTTTTTGGGCATTGGAAAGTGAGATATGAAAAGGGGAAGTTGTTATGAGTAGTAGTCTGTTTTTCTTGATTGGTCTCTGGAGAAGACAACTCAGAGGACACATTGGCTAGACATTCAGAGCACTGTGAATTACTCTTCCATTTGGCTGAAGTTAATCTTAAGGAGCAAAAATGTTTGAATATTCTGTAAAAGCTTTCAATCAGCCACAGTGAAGAGTTTTTCCTTACTTATTCATTAATTCAAGTATACTATTTTAAACTGCTCTTCATATTTTAAATATCGTTTTTCTGCCTCTTCTGGACCTGGTTTTTAAGGTAGATATGTGGATGATTTTAATTGTTTATGGTTTAATTTATAGATTATTCTTTTCAGTGCAGACATGACATAGTGTCACTGACCAGAAATATTTTAGATACAATATTGTAGGTTGTCTGTTGCTATCTGGTGCCAGTCTAAAACATCAGCTTCAAGAAAACTCAAGGCTGGGGAAATCTGGAATAAGATACATGCTTATAGCAGAATAGTCCTGTCTTGTCTTCCACCCAGAAGAAGCAGCATCGAAGGAAATGTGTCATGTGTGTTGCTCCTGCTACAGCTCAGCTCTGATGAGTGATGAGAGAGACAAGGCTGGAGCAGTCACAGTGCTCCGATAGTGATATAGAGGGAGCTGGTGTGAATGTGTCTGAGCTCCCGTGCTGGACCTCTGTGTGTCTGTGGGTGCTGAATGAGTCAGGAGGCCACGTTTCATCTCTGTTCTGGGGCTTGTGTCTGCGGTGCCACATACGTTCCTGTCATAGAGCTTACCTCCAGTAAAGTGGTAGGAGGCCATGGCCTGCATTTTTAAGGATGGGTATTTAAAAGTATAGCCATAGGACTGATGGCGTAGTGAAATCTGTCTGATGTGCTTTCTATGGAATGAGGAGTTTTGAATATAGCTTGGTCCCATTGAGCGTTCTGGAAGACCAGTGTGTATTGTGGGGCAAATTTCTTTCCTTCCGAACATACTAATATGCAGTAAGAACAAAGACTCAAGAAACTTATTTTTGCTTGATCCTTAGGTTGCCTCACTCCTGAACTAAGAGAAATCATGGGGTAGCTCTTTCCCCAATATCCTTGAGGGACTTTACACTAACTGATACGTGAAAAAGCTCTGCTCCATCCTTCCCCCTCATCTGCAGGTGAAAAGTAGAGAGATGGGGCTGAGTGCAACTGACACTGAAATTATTGAAAATCCTGTTCTGTTGAAGAAATTCTCAATGAACCTTCTGAGCCTTGAACATATATCTTGAGGCAGCATAAAGAATGTAAAGCTGGAGTTTGCAAGCTGGGGGCTCACAAGGGATGTAGAGCTTGTGCCATGTTTTGTAAGTGGTCCTCACAAAACGCTAGTGGGTAATATCTCAGTAGTAACTTAAAAAAAAAAAATAATTGCAGTGATTTTTAAAATGACCATCACTGCCCTTGGTAAATTATAGAAGAAATGAAGCCAGCTGCTTTTGAATCTTTTGGTTCATTGATAATATCCTTATATATTTAATATTTATATATTCTTATCCCAAGCCACCCTATGGAGTTTCATATGTAGGCAAGAAATTATTTATTCTACATCTACTTCAGAGTCATGTGTGGGCATATCTTACAACCAGTGTACTTTATTAGTGGCCTGTTTGACTAATTGCTACTTTTTAGGTACCTGGCAAGCACAGTGGGAAGCTGCCTCTTTCAGCTTTCAGTGGATAAGTGAATTAATGCTGCATGCCTAGGAGGCTGCATGCGACTCCTAGATTTGATATGCTGCAGGTTCTTGGAGAAACATTATGTCTTGGATGTTTTTTTGCTGTGTTCAGTATGATGCAAGGCATAAAGCCATAAAATAATTTAAAAGGGACCTCTGGACATACCTGGTTCACTCTCCCAGTCGAAGTGTGACCAAGTGCAAAGTTCAATTCCCATTAGAAAAAATAGGAATTTAACAGGATGTGCATAACATTTGCCTCTTTTAATCACTGGTAACCTTCTCTTACTGCCATGACCTGATTAGTAAGAATGGACAACTACTCAGCACCTGAAAGGTTAAGTTTTTGGCCAGCAAAGCAGTAGAGTTTGTGCTTAATTTTAGAACTATGGGTAACTATTAAATATAGTTTTTAAAGAAAGAGTGTCAGTTCAGTTTCCTGGTAGAGCAATATTATTCCCTTCTTTAGACTGAACTAGCTTTACCATACACATTCAAATAAAAACTTTTCAATAGCCAAGAATGTGTTGTGTCCCTTCACAAAAAAAAGTTCTGAAGTGATGGATATAGATTCAGGCTTGATTTTAATGCAGAAATTACTGCTGTGCCAGGAGGAGGTAAAATCTGAGTTCATCTCTTCTTTTGCAGCATTTAGCAAATAAATTAGATATTTGTGTTTGGATGTGTGAGCCTGGAACAAACAATTTCTGTTGTAGCACTTTATTTTCTTTCCTTGTCTCATTAGTATAATATGTTAATCAAATTCAAGTGTCATTGGACAATGCTGAATAAAGAATTGAAGAATTAAAGCTCGAAATTATATGAAAAGAGAACAAATGAAGTAGTGTTTCTCACAGAATGAATTCTTCCATAAACCTGTGCCTGTTATTACATTTATTATAATTGCAAAACTTTATTTGGTAATTTAATTAAACAAAATTAAGTGGCTACTACAGTGTAGTAGTAAACAAAGTAGTAAATGTGCATAAGAATACATTTATGTTATTATGAATACATTAGTCCTCGTGAGTCCTAAAGAATTTTCTTTGGAATTCCATCAGGCGAAAAAGAAACAACTATGGGAGAATAAAAAATGGTTAAATTGTATAATCTGATAATGGAAATGGTTTTGTTTCTTGAGAAAGTTTGGTTTCTTTCCTAGAAAATACGTGTTTTTATCAACAGTTATATAAATACTGAGATTGTCCCATTTCTGTCCCCACATGATTTGTCTTATTCTTTTACCCCAATCGTCTCAAAAATTGATTTAGTCACTTTTGAATCAGATAAGGTCTATAGCAAAGCATCTGCAGCTTTACTCGCTGCCAGTGTACACAGCAGATGCAATGTTATCTTCAATATTTGCTTGTCACATAACTTAAAAACCAGTCTAACAGAATTACAAATTTTCCAGAAGTTTTGGCTGTTTTTTCTTTCTATTCCGTAATTAAACTTAGTGATGTCAAAAGTGGCTCTGGTAGCGTTAAGGCAGTGGAGCAAGGGGCACGTGGGTGTGTCTGGAAGGTGGTGGATGCAGGTGTGAGACTGCAGCAGTGCTCCTGCTGCATCCCTGCTGCCGCTTCAGAGCCCTGAGCATGAGCTGTGCTTTGATTCACCTCCCTGCCCCCTGCCTCGGCTAAGCCGGTGTGACCCCGTGGTGGTGCTGCTGTCCGAGGGGTGCCTTAGGTGGTGAGATGTTAGAGGTCCTTTCTGGTTGTTTCATTTGGTTTTGAACCTGACCCTGCTCTGTCCTGAGCACAGTCGGTGCTCGCTGATTCCTTCCATGAGAGCTGAGGTCACTTAACACTTTGATAATTCTATTCTTTTGTCAAGAGGCAGAAGAAACAAAATTATTTGGATTTTATTTATTTATATATTATAAATAGTACTTAAACTATTTGGATCTGAATTGGGACTGTCAGGCTGAGTTTTGGTTGTTTGTGTCACATCCTGGAATTCAATGTTGTGAAGGATCAACTAATCTTAAGCAGTAACTCAGGCATTGCAGTACAACACATCATGAAAATGTAATTACTCTGCATTGACAGTGGAAGTGTTAATGAACTTACTGCTAAGTTTAGTTTTAAGTTGTATTTTATCACAAGCAAATGTGTTTAAATTTAGCAATCAATTCAAGAAGCACTTTAAAACATTATGGATGCTCTGAGATTGCATAAAGCCATATTAATCCCCTGGTTTTGTTTGTACACAAATTTCTTTAAAGAGTTTCTCTTCTTTTTTTTCCACCCAGATCTGATGCTATTCCCTCAGGTAGAATTCATGAGCATTTACCAAAGGAATATTTGTCTGGTTATCTCTTTTACAGTATTACTGCTAGCATACTCATTTCTTTGGTAGACTTATCTACCAGAGTTATGACGGCAAGAAAATATATGCAGTATATTGAAAAGATCCTTGCTATTCCTGTGCCCTACATTTTTCCTATCTTGATGTGAAACTTGAG
Organism: Edolisoma coerulescens; assembly: GCA_013397115.1. Lineage (NCBI taxonomy): Eukaryota > Metazoa > Chordata > Aves > Passeriformes > Campephagidae > Edolisoma > Edolisoma coerulescens. Next base: position 193,291 of record VWZW01004513.1, on the reverse strand, counting down.
CTACTTCATTTTCCATGCTCCCCAACATCCCATCTACCTCCCTAGCGTGCCATATTTCTCAGCTAACAAACGAGAAATACTTTACTTTTTTCACTGTAAGGGGAATTATTTTAAGTTTCCCCCTACCATTTTCACATTTTTGAAATAAGAGCAACTGTGCTAAGAGATACAGGAAAATTGAGGAGGTGTGATAAGGAAATCTAATTACCTTAACTGTGTGGCAACTGGGATAAACATCCATACATTTATCTTCTGTTTCTTGGGGGCTTTGTTTTGTTTTGTGTTTTATAGCAATGGATCAGCTACATCAGAAGATCTTTTCTGGAAACTGGATGCCCTGCAGATGTTTGTTTTTGATCTTCACTGGCCAGAACCAGAATTTGCCCACCATTTAGAGCAGAGACTTAAGCTCATGGCCACTGACATGATAGAAGCCTGCGTTAAAAGGTACAGTTTAAATGACCCCTTAAAATTGGGAGAGATTTGAAAATTAACACAGGAGGGGTCATTCTGGCTTGCAGAGGTGTATCTATACCAGAATCCTGTCACAGAAATCAGGGCAGCTCTAAAGAGATCATCACTTGTGTTTCTTTCCCAGCATCTGGCAATCAGCAATTTAAAATATCTAGGAAATACCAAGACGAATTTCTGTATCTGTTGTGAATAGACCCTTGGAAGTGAACAAAGCAAGTTGGGGATTTTTTCTATTCCATATTTGTGGCAAATATTAACAGAACTCAGAATTCTGCTAGAAGAAATCTTTTGCTTTTTGCACATTTCCCTCCCCCTTTACTACGTTATTGTTCATGTTCAGTTAATAATATTATTTAGTTTGTCAATTATAGAATACTGTCTCTAAGAAATATATTACAAACTATAGACTGTACAATATTTCTGCATTTATACAAGAAACAAAAGAAGGCTGGCTGATATTCATCCAACTGAAAATGTGTTTTATAGTGCTTAGCTTCTGGAAATGGCATAAAATTTTGTGCTTTTTTTTTCCTGAGCTGTATCTTAACATTATTGCTGTATTCTTTTAAATTAAGTATAGGTGATCTGAAAAGACCTCTGTCATAGCTTTCAGTAAATATCACTGAGTTTAGAAGAAAAATCTGTATGTCTAGAAAATTTACGGAAACCTACAATTAGGTATGTCAGAAAGCTTAATCCAGATGTATAAAAGCACAGATTTTTAAAAAAATACTAAATAGGGGAAAATACATTTTTAGATAATTTCATTGTGTTAATCATAAAATGTAAAATATTGATAAGGCTAAAGAAACAGAGAACCTTTATAAATGGCATAGTACTGCATTATTTTCTCTAAACACAGTAGGAAAAAGGACAATCTCAGGCTTACAGTTGAGCCTGTTGCTAGAGCTACAGTGATGAAATAATGATTAAAAAACAAACATTTAAAAGAACATTTCTGTTTGATTATGAAAGGGGAATGATACAGGGAATGGAATAAAAGGTAAAGCTCTAACAAAGAAAGATAGGAAACACTAAAATTAAAGCAATCCATCCATTCGAAAGAATTTGGCCTAGAAGCTCAGTCAATTACAGTTATCTAAGAAATCTTAGAAAAATGGTGAAATCTTGAAGGGCTGGAATATTATTAGGATAATCTTAGTCTAAAAAAACATAGAGTAGCAAAGAGATTCTGTGCTACTAATACATGGATTTTATTGATTTTGAGCCTAAAAAAGAAATCTTTACAGTCTTATCAACAGGACTATAAAATATATTCATATTTTAGACTTGATACATAACGTACTAATCTTAATACACTAATTATGTTTTAGTGTGGTCAAAGATACTGTATGTCAGGTAATAAAGATTAGAGTAGCAACTCAGAAAAAAATGATGGAATTCTTCTATTATAACTCCTCTTGTGATATTAATATGATCTTAAGAATTTTTAACATGGAAATAGGATTCTTCTGTTCCCATCTTCTAAAAATGCTGTGAGAATTTCTGGTACCCACATTTAAAAATAAGGGTGGAAATAAAACATTTTTATATTTAGGTATGCTGAATTATAGTTTATTTCTGTAACATTGCTTGTTATTTACACTGATGTGAGACGAATATAGGGTGTTTATATTATATATCTCCTGATATGTCTTAATTTTCAATATAAACATTAATATTTTCTTAATAGTAAACTCATTTTCTATATTAAAATTCTCTTTCTATTAAAGCCAGAAAAGGACTTTTTCATTATATTTCTTACAAGTAAGCATTTTATACAATAAACTGCATTTTAGCATTAAAAAGCTGGAAAATGAGGAGTATTTTCATTGCTTTAAATTGGTCTCAGTCATCACACAAGGAAACATGTTGTTATCTAGAAAGCAAGAAGATAATACTTTTATTGTTCAACTGAATTCACTGAAGAAGTGCAGAACCTTGAGATTACCATCAATGCAATTGTTTATTGAAAGGTTGATATTCTGAATTTACAGAATTTTAATTCTAAATGTACATGCATATGTACATTGTTAAGCCAACATGTTCAGTAAGATTTATACATGTTTACAGTGGGTGTTCAGAATTATCAGAGATACTCATATTACAAATTGTGTCTTAATAAACAGAACAAGAATTGCATTTGAAGTGAAGTTGCAAAAGACAAACAAATCAACAGACTTGCGTATCCCTTCCTCTCTGTGTACAATGTTTAACGTCTTAGTTGATGCCAAAAAGCAGACAGCTAAACTCTGCATACTGGATGGGGGGCAAGAGGTAAGTGGAATTTTGTGTGTTTAATTCCTGTGTTTGGTTGGTCTGAAACATCTCACACTGCAGACTGTCCTTAGATTAATTTCGAACTAACTGAGATGTGTCACATAGCTCTGTTGGTACAGAAGTGTGCATCAGCTGATCCCTAGAAGCATCATGCAAGACACAACTCCTCATGTTCCACCAGAGAACACACAGAGTGCCTCTGTAATTTGTTTGCTTTGACCTGTGAGTCTGTTGAACATTCAGAGGATTTCCTGACTCACAGCCCCTCCAGGAATTTCTCTCGGGTTGCAACAGAAAAAGAGCCCACTTCAGGACTCTTTTGTAATAGTAAAATAGAGCCAAAATATTGCACTTTGCAGACAGGTTTTAAATGAGTAAGTTTTGGCTTTAAATGGGTTATAGACCCAGAATTCATGCCCAGGAGTATGCTGAAAATAGAGGAAAGAAATAATCAGGTAATTTAATGGGCTTTTTTAATTTGGTCTCCAAGGACAGAGACCATTTTGGCAGTAGTCTGCTGCCAGGACTGTAGATACTCCACAGTGGAGCACTGATGTGCTTTTGAAGGATATGTAGACTTCACTGACTTCTGTCACTCCCGTGTTGTCACTCTCAGCGGGAATAATCTGTGAAATGAAAAGGGTGTGCTATGTAGATTGGTGAGACCACCAGCAAAAAATTAAAACTGTTCTTTCTGTGCTAATGCAGTAGCATGTAATCTGGTTCATAATTTGCTTGATTTGGTTTTGGAGAGATGGTAAAAACATTTTTCAGAATTTGGCAACAAAAAATGTATGTCTGCTTTAGGCACCTTCGCAATTACATTATTCAGGCATATTTTTCTCAGTTGATTTTTGCATTTCTATACTATGTTCTTCGTTTCATTGGCTGATCTTTTCAAGTTAGCATATTCGATGTAATTGTCTTTTGTTTTCTAATTCAATGAGACATTCATCATTTTCCTGTTATACCCTGTCGTCTTTATTTTTCCTTTTGATTTTCCGTGACATGAACCAGTTTGCTAGTCAATGGGTAAGTGTCTTTTCATTGTTTTTTAATTTACATCTTTTCGTTGAATATTAACAGCCACTTTTTATTTTAAATGGTAATATTGCTTTTCATGTTAATTTGCTAGCCGGGTCCTCACAATTCCTTTACAGTCTGACCATGAACGAACTGATCATCAGCTTCTCAGTTCTTTCCTTGTTCATCCTCCAAGGTGATTCCAGATGAAGTCTTCACTTTTCTGCTTTTCATACCCAGTGTCCTGTCTTACCAGGTCCCAAAGTTTTGAATTCTTTCACCTCTCGGGGAGGCTCATCAGAAGTAAACCATGACTAGCAGCTCTTGGTCTGAGCTGGTGCTGCCATTTCACCTTTCATGTGTGTACAAGCAGTAACCTGCAAACACACAGGAGCACGTGCTGCTTTGGGGACAGGCAATACCAGTACCTCTAATGACCTGCAGACAGATGGCATAACCCCCTTCTTCAGGATGTGCCATTCCTCTTGCCTGCTCTGGATTTTGCCCCTGCACTGTCAGCCAGTCCACTAGCAGCCAAAGTTCAGCCATCTTCTTAAAGCCCAGAGCCAAATCATCTTCCACGAGGATCTGAAGTTTTGTTTTGCTGAGGGTGACTGTTTTAGTGGAAGTTAGCATCGGAGAGGAGTGGGTTAGAATATTTATGATCTCATGGTTTTCAAAATAAATCATGAAAAAAAATCAGGTTAGTGTAATTTAAAAATTATTTCTAAAGAAAGGTCATGATTTTGCAACCTTGTGGTTTTTGAAAAGCTTGGTTCAGTTCTTTTTTTCCTTGTTCAGAAGTGAAGTTACTGTTTATACTCCAGTTCTACAAAATTATATTTGCTTTGTAGTGAGAAAAAAAGAGAAAAAAATACAAGAAAAAACTAAAAAAAATATAGGAACTGATCTTACATACATAGATCCATTCATTTAATGTACTGTGGAGATAAAGTCTCAGACACTTTCTGGGAGGGACAACTGTTTTTCATAGACTATAGGAGTATGTATATTTTTGACGTTCATCAGTGGGAGAATCATTCTTTATGGTTTCCAGAGAATAAGAAACCATTGTCTTCTGGAGACTTGTGAGCAGCAGACATCACATGCTGTTTGGGGTGATTAGCAGATCAGGACAGTATTATATTGGTCAAGACATTACTATGGTTGGAATATAATATATATGAAAATGTAGAAAGTTCTTTGATGTATTTCTAATATGCACTTTTACTGTTCCAGTGTGATCGCAGCTGTTTCTCTGAGTTGCGTATTTACATTTTCCAAGTGTTTTTAAACTTTAAAGGAAATTAAAAGCAAAAATTAACATTTGGTGCTGCTACCTGTAACAGACATGTATATGTGGGCAAACACATCTCATAGTTTTATTCTCTCTTAATTTAAACCCAACTTCAATATCTGTGCTCTTTAGAAAATCATTCCTGAAAATATTCAGCAGATCAGATTTAATGTTTTGGTTTGTATGGCAACTCTGAGATGGATGAAAAATAGCCTTTAAAAACTTAGAACTCTGAAAACTATTCTGCTGGCAGCTGCTAAGTTAGGCTAGTGTTTACAGTGACCTCAATACTTTTACTCCAAGCATTATGCTGTTAGCTGTTCCAAATAGCCTTGAACTAGGAAGATAGGGTTAGTCTTTACAAGTCACATTTTCTGTGAAGTGGCTATTGGGGACAGTCTTTGCTGTCAGATAAATGTTTCTAAAGGAAGAATTACTGTTTAAATTGATGTGCCTCCTTGACAGAATGGGATCCCTAGTTCCCGTTAATTTCAGAAGGGAACTCAGTAGGATTATCTAAAAAGTCTTTTGGATTTGTTTTAAAAGCATTTACTTAAAGGCACCTTCTTTATGAAAAAGCAAAAGAAAAAGTCTATGGAGGATGAAGTCTGTTTTATTATGCCTTCTATGGCCTATTAATTTGTTACCATCTATTCTGCTTTGTTGATGAAATTTTAATTTTGCTCTTGCTTAAGCATATTGTAAGATTTGTATAAACTGAAGCTCACTGTGCTAACAGAAAGGCTCTTTCAGGATGAACAATTGGAGCTCATTTTATTTCTAGAGGACATTTAAAATAACTTATGAATGAGAGTTGTCAGACATGAAATGCTGTATTAATTAAATCTTATTCTAGTCTTTTTGCTTCTCCAGCTAAACCAACCCTTTAGAAAAAAATACATGGCCACCTTAATTATATAGGAGAAGACAAAAAGTATCCTTCACATTCCTTCGCCTGAATAAGTATAAGAACTCAATTCATCTAAATAATAACCCCATTAGCTGCTTAACTCAACAGTGTACATGGGAAAATTTTGAACACAGAATGTAAGAAACTGTTGATTGGGTGGATCATTTTCAAGGGTTTGTTCTTCTGATGTTCAAAATTATAATTTTAAGTGAATCTGATCTGGCAGGGTTATCAGCTTTGCACCATTTATGACTTATAACAAAAGTGTGTGTTCATATACATGCTAATGATTTTTTATTTTTTGAAATACAGCAACAATACCATTCAAAAATAGATGACTTGATTGAAGAAACTGTTAAAGAAATTATTTCACTTCTTGTTTCAAAGGTAAAACTATTTACATTTTAATTTATAATACAGCAGAAAATGGTTGAACTTTGGAGATGTCTTCAAATACCACACAGTTTTTCTATACACAGGAAAATTGTGGGGGACAACATGATTTGTAAATACTACTTGTGCAAATAGTACTGAATTTACAAAATTAAATTTTATAACAATTGAGTGAACAATTTCTATGCAACCTACTACCGAGATAAGTTTGCCTTCTGTATTTCTGTTGTAGATATGAATTGCTAGCAGCTGGTAGAACTGGTAGGACTAAATTTTATTGATATTGTCTTACATAATGCCACATGTTATTTTTTTTTAATTTCTTACATGAGAACTTTCTTCCTCTCACTTAGTATTTAAATTTTATATTTAGAGGTGGACAATATCCAGAGTTTCAGTTTAACTTTTTAATGAGATTTTGGTCCACAAACTGTTTAATTAAAAATATTTTATAAGTTGTTCTTTCTTAAAATTGATTTTGTAGGCTTTTATATTTAAAAAGAAAATGTTTTGACATGATATAAGGACTTGGAGAATAAGTGAAGAAAAATTAAACAATGTTTTGTCTTTCTGTAGCACCCCTACTCCAGTAAAAGTCTTAAGGTTTCCATCCCCAAGTTTGAAGAACACAGCAAATAATAACAGAAAAGAAAGATTTTATAAGAAGTTTTGTTATCTATGTATTGCAAACTACCAAGAAATACCTGATTCTCAAAGTAGGATAAATAAGCTATATATTTACAATTTGTGAGTTAGTGACAAAAAGTAAGACTCTGGTCATATTTTCATCATGCCTTCATTTTTGCTTGTCATAGCTTGCTGGGGGGGGATGTGGTATGGGAATCTGCTTTTGGATTGACACCCATCAGTTGAAGAGGAAGGCTTTGTAGGATCATTATAGAAATTTAAACAAAATGTGTCCACTTATTGAAAACTGTATAGAAACCACAAATTTTTGGTCTAAAGTGAAATTTTGACATAAACATAGCTACAAGCAATTCAACTCAACAGTTTCAAGTTTTACATGTTGCCTACCATAGCTCCCAACTAATCTTCCAGTTTATGGTTTTAGTGTTATTGAAAAGGAAGAGGAAGAAAGGGGAAGTTAATCAGAACAAATCATGCTATTAAAGGTTAAACTTTTTGATTTTTTTTTCTTAATATCTGAGATTATAAAAAAGGAAAAAAATAGTCATATTCCTTCTGGGCTTGAGTACGAGAAATTCTAGAGACAATTGCTGTCAATACAGAGGGATTTGCATTATTAGTTATCACAGTAACACCAGAGGTTGAAATCTCAAAACAGGAAGCAAATATTCCGTGTCATTGGCTGATCACTGGAAGCTTAACCAGTGTCTCCTCACTTGAGATGTGAAATACCAGTGACATCCTGATTGCTTCTGTTTCGAGGCAGAAAGCTTCTGAGGTACAGAGGAAGGCTGATATTTAACTCTTGGTTTTAGCAAAAAAAAAATGTACATCGATGTGCATGATAGCCATATGCATTCATCTTTTGCATCTAATATATTTTCATTATTTTTTAGCCTTTACCTCCGTATTATCTCCTTTGTGTCCCAGTGGAATAAGTGTTTCAATCATTGTTTTTAGCTGCAAGTAATTTATAGAACTGAAAATAATACTTTTCCTTCGGTGAGGTTTTACTTGTTAAGAACTATACTGGGCATTTTTTACACAAGGCGTACCAGTCTAAAGCATTTAGCAAATCACAGGAACAGCACAAAACAGTGAAACAAAGCACAGTGTGTGTCAGGGGAACCAATTCATAGAATGTGAGGTATGCGCAGAAATGCCCTTAGAGTTTCACAAGTCCCTACACTGACATCTCGGAAAACAAGTTTCCAACTACATAACTAAGCCTTTTGTTTAAACAGACATCGTTGACACTGAAATGTTTTGCTCTCTGTTATTTTGTGTCCCACTTGTATTGGATTCGTACGATGGCACTGCGGACACTGTGTTGTTTATGAGATCAGCCTTTTCCATAGCAGACCTTGGCACAATAAAGTTGAACACTTTCTTGCAGAAAGAATCGTTGTCAATCAGATAAAATTAGTTAAAGTATGAACAGCAGCTTCTCACAGGCATGCAACTGCAAAGCAGAAAGCTGGTATTTGGTCTAATAAAGGGGGTGCAGAAACAACTGCCACTCTCTTGTGATGTGGATTTATTCTTTGATTGGCACCTATGTGCTAGTGTCTTAATTAATCACTGTAAATATGACAGGTTAGATTGATAAATGACAAATGTAGGTTTGCACTTGCTCCTGCTCCTTGAACTGCTAAGAGCAGGGCTTATTGTAAAGTGATGATCTCAGTTCCTCTGGAGGTGACATTGTTGTGACACTGTTACAGGGCCCATTAACAACATGCCAGATGGAATTTTGTTCTGTCCTCACACTCATAAAATGATACTCTTGGTTGTGGGAATGACTGCGTTGGGAGCAAGGGATGACTTTTAAAACAGTCTTTATAAAAACTGGAAAGCAATTTATATGTGTAAAATAAGTGTGCATGAGTACAATGGCTGACAGGCATTTTATGTTATATACTGTGAGTTACTTGAGCAACATAACATCACAGAGGGATGTGAGAAGGGAATTTGTTTGCTTTAAGGCAGATTTGGGGGAGTTTAAACATTAAAGCTGTAATTAATGCAATTAATAAGATTTGCTTTTTGGTCAGAAAGAAATTTTGGCAAAAACACCAATTCAGTCTTCTTATTGAGAAGTCGCGCTGCTCAGAGAATAGCAGGTGAAAGTACAAGGGAGAGAAACCACACCATACCAGAGACTTTGGGCATACATTTTCTTGCCTCCTTCTTGGCCATGGAGTAGCAGTTCAACAGCTCATGCTGCTGACAGAAAACCAGTGCTATTATGCTTTCAGGTGAAATCAGAGCTTGTTTTCTATTTAATAGCAAAGATAAGAGAAACATGATATCAAGATCTCCACCTTTAGCAACTGTGCTCTGTCATCTTTGAAGCTGTGGTCCTAGAAAATAACATGTGATTTCTACCCAAAATACCTGCTGGGTACACACACTGCTATATTCTACCTCTTTCTAGAGGCAGCAATGTTGTGTTGGAAGGAGGCCCACCTCAGGAGAAACTTTGGGTTGGGTTTCTATTTCTGCAGTGGTTCAGCAGTTTCCATCTGTTTGATTGGTAAGTGAAGCTGCAGAAAGAAGGTTGTCCTTGATTTCAGCACTTTGTGAGATGGAGAAAGTGATCAAATTTACAGTTCACATTGCCCTGCTGGTCAATATGAATATGAGAAAGAAAAATTCACATTCTCATTCTAAATATTTAATTTTCACACTGTGCATTTAGATTTTTCTCTGTGCTTTTCCTCCAGGTTGTTTCAGTATTAGAAGGTGTGCTGTCTAAATTGTCAAGATACGATGAAGGTACTTTCTTCTCATCATTAGTTTCATTCACTGTAAGTGTTTGGATTCTCAAAGGTTCTGTTCTTCTTTCTGTGCATAATTCTGAAATTGTGTGCAATTTGTAGTAATAAGTACTTACTGTGTGTTTTATGCTTAATTTTCTAAAGGTAAAAGCAGCTGCCAAATATGTTGATGTTCCGGTAAGTATAACCGTTTTAGATTTACTTATTCTAGTGTTCATAATAATTCAGAAATTAGGGAGGCTTTAGCTCACGTTTTGTATTGTTGACATTTTGCTTTCCTACAGAGATTCGTTATAGCTTTACGTAGAGTACTTAAACAGCCACTACAACCCTGAGAGGACGTTTCATTTCCCTTGTGCAATAAGTAACTCTCAGAGCAAACTGTGGAAAGCTTATTCTCAATGCACTTTTTCAGTTGTGGAAGAGTGAGGATTGTAACTTAGATACTCTTTTGTGACGGTCTTTCCATAATTTGGATAAATCGTTCAAATGTGCAGTATAGGCAACAAGTAAAAGCATCATACTTGAATATCCATTATTTCTTGATTTCTTATTTCAGGACTCAACTTTGCTTATTTAACCCCTTGCTTGCTCAATCTCCATTTGATTTACCATTGGTTGTGCAACGTTTGTGTGCTATAACTAAAAAATAAAGGGGCAACTGTTGGAGTTCTTTCATACATAAAGGCAAAATTCAGCTGTTAAAATATTTTTATTGAAGTATGATAGTAGAATAGCTTTTCTCTAAATAAGCAAAGAAGAAGTTACGTAATATTGCCATTTTCACTGTCAATATCCCTTGTTCTCTCGTAAGTCTGCATTCTCATCCCTTTTTAATGCAGTTCTAAAAATATCTTATTTCCCAAGCATAGCAAAAAAAGACTACAATTATTATGTAAGTGGCAATTATTATGTAAATGAAAAATATTTAATTAAAATATAGATGAATGCCACATATGCTAAACTGTGTGGTGGCCAGCAAAACCTTCAGCAGTTCTATCCTGAAAAATGCAAGCTTAAATAATTTTTTTTTTTCAATCCGTGCATGTTAAATAAAAGGGAAACTCTCTGTTTCTGGAATTTGTTATTTTGCTGTCTTTATAATTGTTTTATTCATAAGATAAATTGTAATATTTCTGTTGTTTTCAGATGATGTTTTCAGAATTTTTTTTCTTATTTTTTTGCCTGGATTTTTTTTACCTTTATAAGTGCTCTTTTGTTTTATAAAAAAGAAAAATGCAGGCTCAGTCTTTCATTCAAATGACCTCATATCAAATCCAGTTAATTTAGTTTACCTCTTGTTAATATATTGTGCTGTGTAGCTGCCACAAAAGGTTCTTGGTTAGGCACTGAAGACCCAAAGGCCTTTTAAAAAAAGTTAGTGGACAAAGTAGAAATTCATTGACTTCTTTCAGGTAATATGGAAAACTCTCCAAATTGCATAAGATATCTATGAGGAGGAGACATCAAAGTCTTTTACCATTGGTCTGGGTACATTGATGTTGAAGTTCACAATAAAAATGAGACTGAAACCTTTGCCACAAGCTCTGGGGAATATTGCAAATCAGGTCACACAGGGATGCTCTCACTGTTCCAGAGAGGGAGGGAGGCCAAGCGGGGAGATGGTTGCTGGAGCCCCACTGCCCTTCTCACATTCACTGAATGGTGGTGCTCGGCTTGAAGAAAGGACCAAATTATAGACAGGCTATCAGGATCCTTGCATTATTGTAATGTCTTCCCTTTCCAGCTTTCTCACACACCTTTCCCACAGCCCGACATTTAAACTGGACTGTAGGGCCACAGTTGTAAACTACAAATGTAAACTGTGCTTGAGAGAGACTGTGGATCTGACCAGACAAAGGTTTTCCAAATTCTGGAGGGCTTTTTACCTGGATTGAAAGATTTTCGTTGGCTGGGGTTTGATTTTGCTTCTTCACATTCTTTCTCTTGCTGTGAAGATGCAGTTGAGGCCAAGAAGAGCCCTTACTGTCACAACTGACAGCAACTGTCCAGTCTGAATAGGGCCTGACATCACACTCAGGTCAAAGTAAAAAATTCCAGCTGCAAGAGGAGGCTGAAAGTCGTCACATCACAAGGTCGTCACCTGGGCTCACAGCTGAAGTGAGAAGTGGAGTGAGGGGCAGCACATAGGGAGGAATGTCCATTGAGCTCTTGGTAGTGTGATGGTAACCTAGCAAGCCTGCACTGAAGCTAATTAAATGCCTCATGGTTTTATTTTGACCTAATATGTTATAAAATCTCTTCTTGTCCTTCCTTACCATATAGCTGCATATGTGAAAGTTACTTAAAAGTGACCACAGTCAGCCCTTTCTTTTGATGTAGTTGCAAATATGTGCAGAATTGCAGAGTGTCAGACAATGGCATTCTGCCCCTATGCCCCACCTCCATCTGAATGGGATCACTTGGTGCATCTAGGGGAGAAGGGGGGGGCAGAGGGTTTGGGGGTTTTTTTGTTAGTATGTGGATTTGACAGAGTTTTTGATTGTTTATTACCAGGATTTGGGAAACGGTGAAAAATGTGCTGGTTTGTAGTGAAATAAAAATAACTAGACAAAAAAGATGTTAGAAGAAAATGAAGGTAGTGCTGAGCAAAATGTTTTAGAGAGAGGATAAGAGGTAAAGGAGATTAAAAAGTTAAATAAAAGGTAAGTAAAAGTAGTAAATTATTCAAAAAGAAGGAAGACATTCCTGGATGATTCTTGGTCATTTTGAGGAAAAGATTAATTCTATTAATATTGAGAGAGGGTTTAGACAATAAATAGTTGGACATGAAGGTGCACACTCCCTAGGCTGCATCCCTCAATTTCTCAGGACCAGGGTGGGAAAGATAGACACAGACTTGTGGTTCATTTAGCAGATGGATTAATAAAAGTGTTACCTACCTTTGCTGTCTACCCTCCCATTCATTAATCTTGCCAGAGTATAATGATTAATTACATCCAAAAGAAGAAAAAAAAAGGTAGTTTTGTGGATTTTTTAACTGTTTAAGAAAGCATGCAACAAACCCCTCAATTTTTCAGAATGCCCTTTAAGAAGTGAGACATATGCAGTCCCAAGGAGCTCTCATTGCTTTCCCCAGCTGTGCGAAACTACCCAGACTAAGAAGAATAACAATGATGTCTTGTGATTTCCTAAAAATAACACTGAAAAATCTAGTTGCTGTTACGCTCTTCTTATTGGTAATTGTCACAGTACACAAGGCTCTGCAGTGGAAAAAAATGTGGCTGCTGTGCACATGAAAGAAACCAAATGTTTGGAGGAAAATAACACAAATGTTACAAGTAGTGCATGGAGGATGACATTCGTTCTCAGTGCTGTTTTGATAACTGGGAATGCAGAAGCTGATTTGAATACACAACTCACCCAAATCCCCTATAACCCTTCCTTAGTTTCTCTCAAAGTCCAAGCAATCCATAGGAGATGTAGAAGTACAACCTAATATTTTTCCTTTTTTTTAATATTCTGTTCACAAAGCGAGTTAATTAATGAGAATAGGAAAATGATGCAATAAAATTGAGGTAAAAAAAGCTATGGTTAATCTCAAATGATTATTATTCCTTAATCAGGTAGGTAATTTCATTGTGTTCAATTTCTCATCATGTAAGTCAGTTTTGCATACGAGTAATTGTGTTTTTAGCTGGTCATTTCTACGCACATTTGCTGCATCGACAGATACAACCAGAGCAATTAGACATACAAATTGAGCATCCAGTTACATGCTTATGTGTATACTGCTTTTTGTTCAGAAAGGTATGTTTAAATCCCTTTGTAGGAGCCGGTAATCCATGCCAGTTACTTAGAGGGCACAGAAGGAACCTAATCCTCCCTCTCTTCATATGGGCCACCTGTCATACCAAGTGCAGAGAGGCCATTTGAAGGAGCCAGGGCTGACAGCAGTGCGCGGCTCGCACAATGCCAGCCCCCTCGCTCCACTCTTGCCTTTATGTGGGGATCAAAGGTATGAAAAGGGGCCTCACACATGTGCCAGCATTTGACTTACGGGGTCTTGTGGAGGCCAAAGAAGGAACTCTGCCTCCTACCAGGCAGAAACACATGGGGACCTTCCAGATACCTTCATTTTCAAATATCACGCTTGTACTGCATGGCCTCATTTAGCTGGTTTTAAGAAGAAAAAATCTTTCTGAGGGAAATAAGTGTTTATTCAGGTGTGGCCATACTGTGCTAGTCATTTTTAAGCTGGATTTTCTTGGAGAACTCTATTTAAAAATGAAGACCACAGATGAGTCATTATCCTTATGCTTAGGGCTTCTCCTGGCTTCCTCCTCCTCTGTATACCCAGACCTGGTAACTGGCCCTTCTGTTTTCTGATCTGTGAAAACAAGCTATTGTAGAATTGGAGGGAAATCCTTGCAGCATCTGTTTTAAGTCAGCAGTATTTTTGAGATACCTCTTAAATGGCAATCAGAAGAATGACTACTAATGAGTAGGAAAGCTAAAATAACATAGNGGGGGGGGGGGGGGGGGGAAGAATATTTTAGTACCCAATTGTGTCATAGGGGCTGTAGTGTTTTTTGAAGTCCTTTTGCAATAAGAATCAAAATCCTGGTGCAGACATTTGCATGCCTGTGTTGCCCCATGAATGTAATGAAACTATATGTATATGAAAAGGTGTTCGTGTAAATGCTTGCAGAATGACAGTTAAAATTTTCCATGACATTTCTCAAAATACACACATTTCCTCTTTGCCAAAGTTGCTTTTTCTTTTCAAGACGTTTTTGAGAGTGAGGAAAATGTATTGCATTTTTTCATTTACACAAAACAATTTCTTTCATAACCATGTGAAATTAAAATGTTACCTTTGTAATAGACTGATTATGCAAATGGTGCAGCTTCCTGCCTAGCTTATGTATTTCATTTTGTAAGAAATGAAGGGGATGATGATTTAGCCATGGATACAATTAGTTTTTATTCCAAAAATATTTTAATGATATTTTAATTCTGTTACTTCAAAGCCCAAGTGATGAGCCTTGCAGTATTTAGAGGACTTTCAGGCAGTGAAATTTTCCAACATGCTCTTTTCATTTAGTGGTGGACACTGAATAAGGAGCTCCTGTGTTCCTCACAATAGCCCCCTCCAGCTCATCACTCCTTTTCATTTCATTGTTACATCCACGCTGTAGTTAAAATTACTCCCTCCAGGATGCAGGGGAGGGGAAAGAGGTGGAGAGAAGAGCAAACATGAAACTGGGTGAAGTTTGTTCTTGTATAGTTAGTTAGTCTCTAGCATCTGTTCTCCTCTTTGAAATAATCAATGCTTTGGAAGGATAGCAACTCAGTAAAACTAGTTTCTTGGGTTTTGGTAACACAAGTTCATTTAGTACTCTCTGATGCTAAGAAATGTTCTGTGAAAAATGCCAAAGTGAGAATAAACATATCTCAAGCATTACAAATGTACATGATTTTCACTGAGAATTATGCCAAACTGTTGCATTGCAAAATGCTGTTCAGAAACTTTGATGTAGCTCTCCTGTAGGAAAGTGTCTAATATTAGTGGCAGCATTAAATCCATTGCAATCTTTCAGCAGCAAAATATTTGAATGCCTGGAAACAAAGGAAATGCAGCATTACTTTTCAGTAGGTGCTTCAGGCAAATATTGCAAGTGGGAGCCATGAATGTCAATGATAAAACAGCTTCTACAACATCGTGGAAAGTGAAATAATGTATTTTACCATTTGTCTCCTTGTTGCATAGACACTATGATACTGTTTTCCTGTTCAAATGGGGAAAATTAAGCTATTTCTTCTTTATCTGAATTTATTGCTATGAAAAAGTGCCTGGCAGTCAGGACCCACCTACCAGTGAATAGTAAGAGACAACCTGCACCTGTGGGATTAGGTGCAGCAGCAGGAAGTAAGAGCACTTGCAGTATATAATTAACAAGGATTTTTTAATTTTTTTTTTCCCTAACAGCATGTTCATCTTGCCAGGTTAACTAGTGATTAACCCTAAAAAAGAATGTGCTGAAGCCTACACCCTTGTTTAAACTCATTCACTCGCCCGTGTATTCAGTTACTTGTGTAACCAGCGACAAAGTAACCCTATTTACAAGTCTTAATTTCCTGGTATTTCATTTGATGTCTTTGTGTTTCCAGTTTCTCTATTCATCTCTTTGTCTGCTTCTCTTTCATTTTCAGATAGGCAAAACATCTTGTCTGCTGTTCTGAATAAAACAAACTTATAATAACTTTCTATCATAAAAAAACCCACCTTTTTTCTTGGGGAAACTTTCAGACAATCTTTTTTTATACTTATGTGGATAATAAACCAGGTTAAATTTTTCTCCCAAAGGTGTGCAAATAACTCTTACTAACTTCATCAGATGTTCTGCCAGAGATTCAGAGATTTTTTTTTATATTGAGTATAGATGTGGAGACTGGAATGCTTTAGTCTTTCCAATTAAATGTCCCCTATGACAGTTATTTAAAATATGTCTCAGTTTCTATTTGTTTGTCTTCTAAGGTACATGAAATTTCTTAGTTGTTGTTTGTTTGTTTAATTCCGTATTAACTTGGGTTTTTTCTGATGCTTAATAATTTAAAACGGATCAATAGAGGATCATGTAATCAGAAGTTTCCAAATAATATATAATCCCTATGAAAAAAAAAGTTAAAACATTAAATATACAGAATTAAAGCTATTTTGATGCTTATAATAGCTTTTTTTCCTTCTTCCACATATTTGGAGAAAATAAATAAATTCAATGCATGCAATATGAAGAGATAATGAAGTATTTGATATACTGTTGGTTCATTCAATGTTTAATGTGCACTTTGCCCACCACAAGCAAAGGCGGTTAACCTTCAGTGATTTTGGTGAGGTTTAAAACAGAGTTGTACTTCGGGGTATTGATAATCTGCCTTACTCAGACTTATTTCTACTGTAGTCAGACACTGTTTAAAGGAAAATTAATTTTTTTTTCCACAGCAATTTCAAAGATAATTATCCTGTACACATTAAGAAGGATGAAGTGTTTTAAAGAACTGTAATTCTAATTGGTAAATGTCACCAGCTGTTGCAGTTACTCTTCCTTGTGTATATTCTTTTAATGATTACACTCCTGTGCCACGAGCTACATGAAAATATATTCACTAGGTGTGAAATTCCCATATGTCACAGCTTCAAGACTAGGTAAACATCTCAAAGATAAGGGAGAGTTAATGCTAATGGGAAATGTTACTTTTCTTGCTTTGGCTATCTGCATTTTTTATTGAACTTAGTAAAAGAAAAAATTCTTTTAATTGGAGAACCACTAGGTTTTAGAATTCAGTGGAAGATCCATTAATACATTTCAATATATATCTTCAAGAACTGTAATCAGCCTTTCATTTCTTAGATTATCTCCTTCACCCATCTCTGAAGATTTCAAAATGTTTTTTCCATTACTCCTCCAAGTTAACTCTAGTCCAATTCCTGTAAATTGTGTATCAGGTTTTAGAAAGTACATATGGTTTCACCGTTGATTGTATTCTCTTGTGCCATCACAAATGAGTATACTAAGGTAAAATATGGAGTTTTCTGTTTTAAATCTGCTTCACTTTGTGATTTGTCTTAATATAAAAGTATTTCAATCACATTTTAATGAAGGTATTTTTTATGAAGGAAATCTATTGATTTCTGTCAATCAGGTTTTCCAACAGAAAAAGGTTTTGTCTATTGAAATCTTACATTTTTATTCTAGACTTGGGATTGAGGTGTGTGATGCAGATGTAAATATCAATGGTCTTGCTTTCCTCTTAAGAGTTTCGTCTAAGCATATATAGATGGGATAAGTTTTTGCAATGGGCTTTCATTGCCTCTGGAATAACCAATCCAAATGTGCAGGAGGTATTTCAGTTTTTCACTGTGAGTTTTGGGGATGCTGCAAGTGTTAAAGCTGGCCATCATTCCACATTTAACAGTTACTTTTAAAAAATGAAACTGCCATATATGCCCATGTATGAATGAAAAAGAAAATCTTTTTATTTTGGAGCATGTTCCTCTAAATGTCTGTGGTAGATCCAGGATGAAAAGAGTTGAACCTCGTAATCCAGGAGGTTTCATTCACTGCAGCTTTGAGGAGAGAGTACTGTCATCCTATTACTGCACAAGGATGACAGCAGTTTCTGGACAAGTTTTAGTATGAACATGTTGCACCTCTCCTTCATTCCTGTGCTCAGACCTGTTCATCTACAGTACAAAATATTACATACAAGGTAATAAGAAATAAGGAAAGTTTAAAGTTGAATATTCACTTGCAGACTAGAAAGGAAGCCTTAATATAAAATTATATGTTAATATTTTGACTATAAGAGGATGTTCATGCATACAGGCTTTTAAAATAGGCTAAATATTTTACAGTGTTCTTCGTATGCTGTTTTCAGGCAACAGTTTCTGAGAAATAGACATGTCTTATGATTGGGAACTCAGGGCATGGGTATAACTGCTTTTGTCCTCCTTCCCTAGAACTATTAATTATTCTTTATGGGGTCTTAGCAAAATCTGGATCCTTTATAAATATTAAGGCCTGTGTTAAGGCTTGCTATAAAGTATTATAAAAGTTAGCGTTCTTTTGCATGCCAGGAACATTATAAGCTATTATTTGGGAGTAATACTTCTACAAGCTTGCTCACACAGAGGACATTTGCAGAAGACTTTCCAAAGTGCCTATGTGCATTCTTGGTTCCTGTTAGAAAAATGTGAACTCCTTAACAGCTCTGCATGCACTGCCAGTAAAGGGCATGTTGCAGGCTGTTAGGAGTGTTAGTGTGGAACAACTTTTCATGACTACAGAGATCCGGAAGTCACAGCTGGACAGGAGAGAGCAGTTTTAGCTGCCACTGTGCCTGCCCAGATGTAGTATCACATACAAACAACATATCCAAGCCTGGCGCATGTTTGGGGGTGTGGTATAACAATTACGCCTATTCTGCTATTCATAGAGGACATGTATCGGTACAAGAAGGGAAAAATTTTGGTCCTTGCTCCTCCCCTAGCCATCCTCTGGGCTGACTGTGACAGTGCAACAGTTTACAAAATATAAGGGTACAGGACTACACTCAAAACAGCTTTTTTATGCCCTTGCTCTCAGGGATGTACTTGAACTTAGTTTGAACTGCAGTTAGTTGAAGCTAACCTCAAACACAAAATTCAGCTGTACATTGGAAGTAAATTACAAGAAGCCTTAGGCAATGAAAAAGGAACTGAGTGGTTTTTTTAAGCATTTTCTGAATGTGATAGCAGGATTTGGATCTCCACACTCAGGCTATCTATGAAAGCCTCTCTAATGAAAAAAGAGGAAGATGTCCAAGTTTGCCGTTGATGTTGCCAGAGCCAAGACTTCATTTAATTGCATATGGCAATGTAGATTTATGACTCAAAGCATCCATAAATCAAAATACATAGAACTACATCAATAGTGAAACCTCCTGAACATGTTAAGTAACCAGAATTCACAGCAGATTTTGTTAATACAGTTTATACATTTGTGAACATTGTAACATTTGTTTTCATTGTGTTTAACTTCTTCTGAGTCTCAGTTGTTGAGGAGTCTGTCTTTCCCTTCCCATTACTTTCTCCCCTCACTTTTTGTCTTCACAGAAACCAGGAATGGATCTAGCAGACACCTACATTATGTTTGTTCGGCAAAACCAGGATATCCTTCGAGAAAAGGTCAATGAGGAAATGTACATAGAGAAGTTATTTGATGTAAGTAACTATGCTTGCAAAGTTTTCTGTTATCACTACTACATCAGAAAGGATAAGCTGGACTTTGATGGTGTTCAACAAGTTGTTTAGATATTCTTCTCTGTTGATCATTTTTTCTTTTGCTCATTATTTACAAGTTTCAGCTGTCAAGGGTGGCCTTTCTTTAAATTCTTCATGAAGCTTTTAAGTGCTAGAAGGCAGAAATAAAATTGGTAGAAGATTATTATTTGAAATAGTAATTTTTCCACTGTGAGTAGTCCAATTATATTCCATCTTTTGATTTTGAATTTTTTAATGGAGAGAATTGGATTGGTGTGGTTTGTGAATTCCGTTGCAGACCTGATTTCCCTAAATTAAGAATTTTTGCATATCACTGCCTGCTTGTGTGCAGAAAGAGTATACAGATGCCAGGTACATCTGTGGGTTAGACTGATACTTCTGTGGAATGACTTTTAGAATTTTGTTTTATGGATTTCCAGTTTAAGACTTCTAATTTCTTAAAGTTGACTTTTTTGAGCATTTATTAAATTTTCAAACTCATTTTCAAAATTCTAATCTGACTCCTGCAAGTTCAGAGTGATCCTCATCCTCAAGGTGCACGCAATAATTTCCCTCAGCTTTAATAACTTCTGTAGCCTTCTTCCACTCATTCCTTTGCCCTGATTCCTCCCCTTTTTGTTAGAAGTGATCACATTTCAGTTCACTGAAGTTCTGACCACTAATTTAAGTCTAGTATGTCCTTTTCTTAATTGCCTGAAGGAGAAGCTGTAGGCAGCTGAAATTGTACCTTCTGTATGAATTTAAAGCACAAGACATGTAAAATATATGTAAAATAAAAGTTATTTAACAATAAGCTTGGATCAGTTTACATGACAGTTATCTCAGTCACTTACAGTTATATAGGAATTTGAACAGGGAAAGAATACAGCTCTAGCACTGTGAAATGGAATTTATTACAACACTAATTCTGGAACGTAATATAGACTTTGAAATGTGTTTATTTGTATCATCTCCTAAGTATTTTAGAAAGCTTTGCTGGCAGTTTCATTTAATTATGCAAGTTACAGCAAATGTTTTCATAACAGCAATTCACAGCCTTTACTGTGACACTACAGTTGTGGCAGTCACAGAAGGTCCCATAACATAGACTCTCAGCCATGGTATGTCATGTCAGTGTTTGTTGTTTGTTAGACTGGGTGGTCAAAATAAGACTTAACTCTCAGATTTTATATTTCCAGACACTCCCAGGCATCTTTACCCAAAAAAAAAAAAAGTATCATCTGTTTTAATAAGCTAAGTGCTAATATGTGTGAAAAGAATGATTTTATAAAAGCTTTGATG
The DNA here is from genome assembly GCA_013397115.1 of Edolisoma coerulescens. Taxonomy (NCBI): domain Eukaryota; kingdom Metazoa; phylum Chordata; class Aves; order Passeriformes; family Campephagidae; genus Edolisoma; species Edolisoma coerulescens. The sequence goes on along the minus strand of VWZW01004513.1, from coordinate 172,418 downwards.
CCCTGCAGGGGTAGAAAAATTATCATCCATCCAGCTGGCACCTTCACAAAGTACTAAAACCGTATTAGCAACTTCTGCTTCAGTTTGCTTTTGCAATGAATCTGCAAGCATATGTTTCATTTTCAAGTTTCTATTTTTTTGTTTTTCTTTGGGGTTATTTTTGCTTATGTTGTCATTTTCTGAATGTTGATAAAATTATCTGCCTAAGGCCAAGTCTAACTCTCACTGGGGAGACCATGTTGACTTTTTGGATGTAGTGGGATGGGACTGAGTCTCGGACTGTGTCCACATGGGGCACTGGCCAGGGCCTGGGCACAGGCCTGAGAACTGTCAAGGGATCCTGTACACCATTAAGTCACCAGCACAGTTCCTGGCATGATTTTGGCTTACCACTGACACAAGGACAGGGCTTCAGTAGGGCTGGGTTAACATGGGTTAAGGACCTCTTCTGAATTTTATTTCAGCAATTAAGCTTTTCAGCACAAGCAAACATCTCGTGTATGGACTCAAGTTCTGATACAGCACTTGCCTTTGAGTTTGCAAACCCATTTCTGTCCCCTTTTACTCAGAAGTATACATTGTATACTGCCGTGACCAATGCTTGTATCTGTAAGAAAAGAAAAAAGATGTACATGATTTGTATTTTGTGTATCAGATATCTATTTGGGTCTTTATTTTTCTTTCTGCATGGTGGTGTCACATTTCTATGTAACATCACACTGGGAGATATAACTGATTGGACAGATGAAGATAAAAGCATCAACAAATATGGAAGCTGGTAGCATGCAGAAACGTAAAACAAAGTCATCTCACTCTGTTAATTCACCTTTCCTGACATTAATTCAGATTTAGAACATGACTGAGCCATATTTTGCACATGGGTTTTGGAAGGTTTTTTTTAGATTATTGCTTTAAGAAAACCTAGGTACTCTTTTTATAAATTCAAATCTATCAAGTTATATTTCAATAGAAAGAATAAAATATATTCACATTTTTATGCAAATATACTTGAAGCCATTGGACTGGCTAGAGTTGTAGATCACAGTTGCTTTCCTCTTAAAACACACTCAATTAGTATCAGCTAAGTGATCATCAGCCAAGTGAAAGACGAAAAGTACACTTTCCTGTGCTTCAGCCAGGTAAACACCTCATCCAGAGTAACAAAAAACCTGTCTGTTCTGTGTGCTAGAGGTCTTAATTATAAACATAGGCAAGATCAGGCCTCAGACACTATTTTAACTCCCCAAAAATGTATAATTGCAAACTATTTTTGCACAGATTTCACTGACTTGATCCAGGGCTGCTATATGCTAGCAGCTATTACAGTGACCAAGCAAACAGCATGTCTATCACACGAAGTTATGTACATAACAAAGATCATTTAAATTTAAGAATAGCATTGATACAAGTACAAATGCTTGCCGGTGAGTCACAATGTGTTATGGCTAGGAGTTGTAAAAATTTTATTCTACCTGAGAAGTCTCAAACTGTAAAGAAGACAAAAAACATGTGGTGTTTTATGGTGGTGCTTGGTAAGCCTGGAAAAGCAGTGCCGTGCTATACAAAATATGAAAATAAAGAGAATGGAATTTAAGCTTGTGATATGAACCATTAAATATGAAAGAGGTTCAAATCTCCAGTGACTTTGAAAAAAAGACTGGACTGGTAGTTTTTTCTGCACCATTTTTAAACCATTTAAGTCTTGTACTTCAGTACATCTGATGATCATGCAGCAGAACCAAGGTGGAATTTTTTTTCCTTCCTTTCCTCTGAAAAACTCATCTTCTGGATACATTTCCTTACTACCTCCTCCAGAAGGGCTATAGACAGCAGGCGCAGCAATACGTCCAGTTGCTCCCGGTAGCACTGGTCACTCCCAGGTCAGTGTGCCGCCTTCCTGTTCTCAAAACTGATCGCCAGGTTTGAAATCACAAAGATTTTTCAGTTGGCCAGTTTATCAGAGACATGGGAATTTTTGCCTTCCTTTGCAGTATGGGACATGGTCTTCTAACTAAAATCAGCTGCGAATTTTGCTTGTCAAATTCCTTCTGTCACAGGTACTCAGGATATTTATCTCCTACTCTCATGCAGTAACAGCTTATAGTTGAGGGCACAGGGAGGGTGGATGGAGAGTAGTGTTTGTTTGTTTTTAACACAACATTTCTTAAAGAGCACTTGAAATTTTTGTAATCTATTGCACATGATTAAGCTCTGCAGTAGCTCTGGGTTAATGTTTTAGAAACAGTATATTACTTGAATTTTATTTTTTTGTAAGTAATTTTAAAAATACTTGTTTTCAGAAAAGACAGTAAATCAAGTTGGTCAAAAAAACCCCTAAATATTTAGAATATAATTACACAAATCTAGATGAAATAGAAAATACTACCAATTATTATTAACACCTCTCTTATTTATAAAGATAATCTGTTTCATGGATGATGCAAGAGTATCTGTGTAGCCTATCAAAAAACAGTGCTGTGTATCTGATGAAGAATTTATGAGATTTTAAAAATATCCAACTATGAAATACCCATGGAATCTGATTCCACCTTCTCAAAATCAATAGGCATTTTGCCATTAGCTTTAATAAATGCAGTGCTGTGTCCATAAGCATGCCAGGTTATTCCCATTGACTAGACTTAGATTCATGTTTCTACTAGAATTTTTAAGATGGGACTAATAAATCTTGGACTCCTCAGAATTTTAATATACATTAGACTTGTAAATTAAAAACTATTTCCTTTAAACGAAACCTCTGGGAAAAGCATTTTTTTAATTTCACATACAGCTCTGTTAAAACATCCGTGCAATACTTGCTTTCTGTAGTAATGTGTAGTTCCTAAGTGCCACCTGGGTAGATTCTCACTTTCTTGTACCTGTGAATTGCATGTGAAGTATGGATATTCCTGTTTGAACACAGAAAAAAATCATTCCGGACATTTTTGTTTCAGATTCCTTCTTGGTGTATTTGCCCTTGAGAGGGTTATCTAACAGGTTATAGTTGTGTCTGTTGTGGAAAACTTACGGTGTAAACAGATGTATGATTCCAGTTTTGTTAAGACTATATATGCAATGAAATCTTTGTGCAATAAGTGATTGCTGCTCTGAGAAATAAAGAATGGTTTCAGAGAACAGCTTTAACGCATCGGTGTTCAGCCATTGATACAACTGAAAGGGTTTCCAATTTTTTTAGGATTTAATTTCTGGGAAACCTCTTCCCAAGTGTACCATAAACACATAAAATATAGTCAGAGTACACATCCTGAAAAGGTCAGCACTAGTGAAGAGGTGCCCTTAGTTACCTTGTGCAAGATGGCACCTGTGAGCAGGTGTTGGCTTTGGCCGTGGTTGCCCATCTCCTCACGTGGTGTGATGCCGTATTCCTGTCGACTTTGCAGGTACTACCCTTGTGGAGGACTTCCTGGAGGCTGTGGCCTCGTGCATGGTAACTGTTCAGCAAGCTGTGTGAGAGATGTAAATGGCAGAGAACTCATACAACTCTCTTTGGAGTGCAGAAAGACTGAACGTCTTTATGAGCAGTTTAAAAGCTTAAGCACTCCAGATTTACATAGCTGCTTTTGGCTTTTGTATTTCAAAGGTTCAGATGTAATATGACATTCTTTTTCTGTTGAAAAACTGCTTGTGTTTTGTCTGGAATGTTTATTAAATGCTAGTGGCATTCCCATATTCCAACCATTATTTTCATTTTCCATTAGTAGCAGGGATGGACAATTCTAATTCAATGATGTACTTGAGATAATATGAGGTCTTAATTATTCTTCAAAGATTATTATGTCATGTACTCTGCTCTATGGCTAAATGGAGATATGAAGTATTAATTGGACTGATTTCTGTTTGCCATCATATCTACAACTATATATTTAGTAAATGCTTTATTCAATTACCTAATTTCTATAAATTTTCTGACCTCTTACCAAAAAAAAGTGTTTAAAAATGTGCAAATCATGGTGTTACACAGCCAAGAGGAACACCTAATTTAAATTGAGTTTTCAGTAGTACCAACTCCTTGTGCTGTTTATGTCTATTTCAAAAGCACCATTTTTGTAGTATTTAGTATTCAACAATGTTTTTCTAGAAAACTTCAGTTGTGATTTTTTTTCCTTATTCTCAAATAACTTCCTGTCACACTAATTTTAATAAGTAATCTTCACTTTTGTTGTTATGTAATTATTTGCAAGTGTGTGATGTGACAAAAGGTCTACTTGGTTAAAGGCCACATTTGAATCAAAAGCTGTGTTTGTATTAACCTCTGAGAAACATGAGAGGGCCGTGCCTAATTACTTAAAAAAATACTCAACAAAAATGGATTGTAGCTTGTTGATCTTCTTATTTCTTTGGTAACTCAGAGTAATCTTCAAGAAATATGCGGGCTTCTTTCTCAGATTCTTGAAATTTGATCACAGTGCAAAATTGTCCTTTGGCGCAAACCCAGAAATACACATCTTTGCATGATGCACCTGGACATATGTGGCAGGTCTGGTAGAATCAGCTAATTAACAACACAGGCTTAAACAGGCACCTCATCTGGCAGTGTAGTTAGTTGCCTGATGGTGCTCAGCAGGATTTGGTAGTGCTTTTTATTTTTCTATCCTAATGGTCTGCTGCCCACCTAATTTTGCCTTATTGTCAGCCACTACTTACCGCAGCTTGAGGCCCTCCCAGGAGGCTAAATTATTATCAAAGGATTAGGGAGATGTAGCCTTGCAGCTCTGACATTTCTGATTACTTGTCTATGCCAGAACAGTAATTAGCTGTGACTAATTAAGAAAAATGTTCCTGCCATAGAAAACCATTTAAAAGAACTGAGAAGTAGAAAAGCAATTGAAAAGCTGAGCAGTGCTCAGATTTGCCGATGCTCTTTAGATTTTCACCAAAGTCTTAACTCATCTTTAATTACGTCTCTTATTTTATGGGGAAAACAGAAAGCTCGTGATATCAGAACCACTCTGCAGTCATCTCATGATCTAACAGAATTTTTTTGTAATTTCGAAACAGTTGTTTCTTTTTTGGTAAAAGAATTTTAAAGAAGACTGTAGGCAGTGTCACTAAAAAAGTGAATTATATTGACATGCTCAAATATAGCAAACTCTTCTGTAAGATGGAAACAACATCTTGCAAATTTACTGTTCAAAGTCTTTTTAAAGTTCACTAAATTGTTCCTGATGTTTTCAAATAGACTTGCCTCATTTTTCAAGGTAGCAATCCTGTAAAAGAAAAACGGTTCATTTGAAATCTGAAAAATGTTACCTCTATCTGATTTCATATAGTGTAGAAGTTTTCTCTGATTTTTTTTTTTTCTGGATTATGCTGAGAAAAAGAGTGCCCACTCTTGGAGGGTGCTGATTATGCTGCTGTGACTGCAGCAAAGCTCAGTACTGTTGAAATCAATAGGACCACAACACACTTAAAGTAAAGCATATGCTTCAGAGTTTGCTGCTTCAGGATCAGAATATCCAGCACTTCGTAAACTGTTTTATACTGTAGCTGGTAGTGTTTTCTCTAGAGAAACACAATGGCATAAAACAGTGACCGTATTTTATATGGTTTTGATATGATACCCTTTCACATCTTCATTTTTTATGCCATTTTTAATTCCTGGATTTCCATTTTGTTGTGTACCACACAACCCAAAAAGATATAAAAATTATTTTCTCAAGACATTAAATATCCCATAGTCCAATCTGCATTTAATATTCATGGAATGGATGTCTGACACCTTTTCCACACCAATTCAATTATATTACTTAAATTTTTCCAGCAGGGGAGTAAGAAACGATGAAATAGATATTCTGATATCTTGCTAAAAGTGCTCTCTGGGTATAAAAGGGAAATAGAAGATTATTTTTAGGGCACTAGAACTCATAGCCTGATACTCAGAATTCCTTATACTGTCCTACCCCGTAATTTCCCTGACTTGGGTGAGAAGCTCACTTTTTTGGAAAGAAAAAAAAGAACGGTGTGTAAATTGCTCTTAAAAAGCAATTTTAAAAGGATGTTATGAGTCACAAGNATTTTTTTTTCCCCTGAGGGAATTTTTTCAATCAAATAGAGCTACGAGGGGTTTTTGCTTGTTTGTTTGGTGAGAGCTTATAATATTGGGAGCTTCCAGTACAGTTTCCTCACATGCATTTCTGGTATATACTGTTCATTCATTTACTAACTCAGTTAAATGCATCTATCCATCACTCGCAATACCCATTCACTAAAAACAATAACAATTCTATCTAATAAAAGAGAACTCCTTCCAACATCCAGGCACAATTTAGTCCTTTTACCTTTTTGTCCTGCTAGGCATAAAGTAGCAGCATCTCATTCCAGGCGCTGCACTTTTTCTTCTTATCTAGATGGCTTGAAATGTGTCTAGCAACTTAATAGAATCAATTGAGCGTGGACAACTATAAAAATATAAAATAGCACTGAAACTTTAGATGAGTCTGTCAGTAAGTGTTAACTGTGGCTGCAGCTTTCACATTCTACACAGTCAAGAGAAATCAATAAGGATTGTACCATTTATATTGTCTTACCTAATGTTTGTTCACCATGAAGTGCCAGGCACAAGCACCATCCAGGGAATATTGATTTCTTGATGTACTGTAATTCACACACATATAAACAGCGGGAGAACCTTGTGGCTTCTCAAACCTTACTTGCAGGTTTGATGTTTATACTTGTATTTCATTTGGGTCAAGCTTAGTTGAAAAAGGAAAATAAAACAAAACTCTGCATAAGTGTTCACAAATAGACACACAACCACATTGTTGATCATGTTGCAAGAAAAATAGTTCCAGAAACCATAAGAATAATCTAGTTTTACTATAATGAGTCAGGCATAAGAGAAAGGGGTTGCTATGTTGCAAATCAGAATAGGTATGGATGCTGCAGAGTGCTCTGACAGATTTGTCAGTGGAAAGAGCTTCTTCACCTATTTGATCATGGGAAACTGGAGCTTTAGCACTGATTTAAATGTGCAGAAGTGTTGAACTATATAGAGATTATTTCCTTTAAAAAAATTTCAGGTATTTCACTGTATATTTTCTTAATTTACATTGCATTGACTTTCTTTTGCATTATAGTGCACTTAAATAGCAAGGAAAAAATGTAAAAATAATGCACAGAAAAATCATCTCAAAAAAAAAACCCCAACACAGCTGTAAAATCTACGTAGCTGAAAGAGTGTTCACAGGCAACAGGGTCAGGGATGGAAAGGAGCAAACCAGGCACCTGCCCAGTCCAAGGACATTTGGTCCAAAGAGAAAGGGGAGGAGAGAAGCAAGAGGGAGGCAGGAGGCTGGAGCTCTGCTGCACACTAGGGCAGCTCAATGTAGTGCCAAATCGATGTGGTGTAGGAGAGGAGTAGCTCCAGCAGTGTGCATCTCCCCATCAGCTTCACAGCCCCATCACATGGCACTGCAGTAACAGAAAGAGTACATGGACGAGTCAAGACTGATGAGGTGGAAAGAAATGAGCTGCCTGTAAATACTCACTCAGAACTCAGGATGGTTTAAATACTGTAATAAAAATATATACTTGGCCTCACTCCATAGGGAGCAGGGAGTCTTAAGTAGAAGGTTCTAGGACAAAAACTACTAATGTGAGTATAAAAGCTACAGCACAGATGCTGACCCAGTTTCAGCCTATCTCCGTTTTGGTACTGAGATGAGGAATATTCTTATTTCAAGGGAAGGATGCAGCTAACAGGAGCTCCTGGGGTCCCTTTGATGATATCTCACTCCAGGGAGTGAGAACTCCCCAGGGAGTTCTGGATGAGTGGGCAAAAGCAGAGATGGGTGTCTTGATTACATACCTTACAGGCAGGGTGAACCCAGACCTTTAACCTTACTGAGGGCCATGAAGATGATATGAGGGCTGGAGCACTTCTCCTGTGAAGACCGGCTGGGAGAGCTGGGGTTGTTCAGCCTGGAGAAGAGAAGGCTCCAGGGAGACCTTAAGCAGCCTTCCAGTGCTGTAAGGGAGCTTATAAAAAGGGAGAGAGAGGGACTTTTTATATGGATAGGTAGTGACACGACAAGGGACAATGGTTTTGAACTGAAAGAGCACAGGTTTAGATGAGATGTTAGAAAGAAAGTACTTACTCAGAGGGTGGTGAGGCACTGGAACAAGTTGCCTGGAAAGGTTGGAGGTGCCCCATCCCTGAAAGTGTTGAAAGTCAGGTTGGATGGGACCTTGAGCAACCTGGTCTCGTGGGTGGCATCCCTGCCCATGGCAGGAGGATTGGAACTGGATGATATTTAATGTCCCTTCCAACTCAAACCATTCTATGATTTTATGATGTTAGGCGTGCACTTAGGAAGGCTGCTTAGCATTTGTACAGCTAAGTACATTTGTAGGGCTTTTAACACTAGAGCCTGATAGCAAGAGGCAAGTGTTATAATGAGTAACAACTTGGTCATTTTGTATAATGTTAATTTGTTTATTTTGAGGATCCAAGCTGGCTTTCATTTCAGGGTCACTCAAGTGATGTTCCCTGTTCTGTGCCTTGGAGGATGTTTGTGGATATACCCAAATTGCAACACAACACACAGTGTAGTGAGACTGACACTGTTTGCTCCACAGGGTTTTAGCACCAGAATAACCTATGGAAGTTTTGCTCACAGATGCAGTGCATATCCAGAGTGGAGCAGAGAAACTGTTAGTCTCTTGCAGTTATGAGCGAGAGGTATCATGTTAGGTATCACGTTAGTACCTACTGTTTAAAATCAGAACAGTAACATTACATATGACCAGATATGGAAGGAAGTTACATGTGTCTAATTTTGCAAACTTCCAGTTTCCCAGTTTATCTGCCATATGTGAAGAAGCCAGAAAAAAATGAAGATCACAAACATTATACAGTAGCATAAATATTGTGAATTGCTTTTTAACAACCAATATGCAATTCAGGGGAAGATGAGTACAGTATATTTTGCATTAAAAATATTTATTTGTAAATTGGCAGCAGTTCCATAGCAACTAGCCATCTTCTAGTTAAACGCTGAAAATATGAAAAAATTACTTTCCTTCTAAAAGATAAGCTTTTCATATGTTAGATGTTCTTTTTATTTCAGAAGTATATCATTTTGATCAGGAATTTCAAAGATGCTTAATATGCTTTTAAATGAGCCGTGGTTTTTCTTTTCTTCTCGTTATTGATTTATGAAAGCTAATTTTGTTTCCTTGTATCACCAAAATATGCTGTCCAACAACTGTTCACTTGTTTGTCATCCTAAGTCTTTCTGAACAACGTCTTTCTGTCAAGGTTTGGGTTCCTTTTTCTGTTTAGCTCCTTTACCTTTTCCCCGATTGCTTTGGGAGTGACAGTGGGAATCCTTCATTCAAATGGGCAGAAAAGAGACTGACTAGAGACTAAAGTATTTTTTCTTAAGAAAAACAAAATGCGTTCTGAGCTTCCACAAGGTTGGAGTAATGGCACAAAAAAAGGAAAGGCAGAAGAAAGCCAAAGGAAGCACCTCACTGGAAGAAAGAAAAACTTTCCTCTTTGGCCAAGAAGAGTGCAAGAGGCAAGTTCTGAAATCTCCTATAATGATTTAAAAAAAAAAAAACCAAACAAAAAACTGGGGGGCTGGAGTGTGGAGAGGGTAGGAAAAAATTTAAAAAGGCAGAGGGGGATGTACCCAAACAGAGTTTGTAATTTCAAATTACTGAACTAAAGAAATCTTGGTCCTGATCCCTGTATCAGAAGAAGTATGAGTGTTGAAGCAGGTGATGGTGTCTGATTCCTTTCTCAGCTCTCCTTTCCTGATACATATACCTGTAATTTAGGCTGCCAATATTTTTGCACATTCCTAAGACAAAGTTCAAAACTTGGCTTGGTGTTCCAGGCCCAGAGGAGGAAGCAAAACACGGAAGCTGGATGAAAGCCTGAGATGTTTCCAGGAAGATGTGTAGATAAATGGTGCCAAGCATTAGGAGTGTAGGACACTGGTGAGGTGAAAGAGGAATGTGTCAGAGGCTCTGTGCAAAGCAGGAGCTCATGAGGGGACACAGGAGCGTTACAGCAGAAATAAATGACACAGCAATGGGAGGACTTCTGGACAAGTCCTTGAATGAAAATGTAGGAAGGGACTGTAGCGAAATGGGGAATAGAGATAGAGTTTTTGCATTTGACACAATATTTATTTAGTCATTTGAATTTTCCAGATCAAGGGCTTTTAATTATCTGATTTTTTTTATACAGAGAAAAAGTTTCATTTGTTTGTCCTGCTAGTCCTGTGGTTCCAACAAGGCCAACTACATAGATTTTCCACTCATGCTTAGATTAATCTTAATTTCTTTCAATTTATTTTAAATAGAAGTTCCTAGGGGGAAAAAAAGATGCAAAAGGAATAAATGTGGTGGCATCATGATGACCCCAACAAGCCAATAGTATTCTCCTTTGTGAACATTTGCTTTTAAGCAAAAGTAAGCTTTCCAGGTCTGATATCTGCCTACTAAAGGATTTATATTATTAACGGATAGATGCTGAAGTACACTGAGGTACAGTTTCAGCTTTAATAGTTGTATTGATTGTATTTTTATGTTTTAAATAACAGTAAAATAAGGTGTCCTGTGGAAATATACATGAAGTGAATGTGTAGGTGAAGCAGTGCTTGATCAGTGCCCATTGAAAGGAGTCACAGTTGTGCCTCAGCACAGTTACAGTTACCCTGTCAGCTCTTTCCCCCATAGTCCCTTTGCTATAAAATTTATGCCACATAATTTTTTTTCTCCAGGCATAGCTGTGCATTGAATCAAAAGGTGGAGAAATTTTTCATGTTTCAGAGAAATAACACAAACTTCTGTGATGTCTTAGAGAGACTGGTCTCACAAAAAAAAAACCACACCAGAAAAAAAAAAAAAAAAAAAAANATTAGGGTAGCTGTAAGAATAACCAGGATACAAGTGTATTTGAAAATTTTGTTGTATCTGGAGATGTTATAATTTTTATTTCTGCAGTAAGAGGCCAGCTAACTGACCATTTCTGCCAGCTGCACTACTATAGAAGAATATCTCAATAACATAGAAATCTCTGTTGATTGAGAACAATAAAAATAAAACTCACAGACACACCAAAAAAAAAAATCACCTTTGCATGGACTTCCCATGAAGACAAAATTCTGGATTTTGGTGAGAAGAATTTTCAGGGCTGGCACTGTAAACTTGGGTTCTCAGAAAGTCAAACCTAGCTCAACATTTTATCTTATGGTGGTGGCTGTTGCTGGGAAGCCATGTGGAGCTGATAGGGGATGGAAAAGCTCTTATGTGAAAGCTTTCTCTTCTGTCAGGTTTCTCAGCTTCTGTTCTTTAATTTTCCTGGTCACTGACAGAGTTTTTCTCACTGGAAATGTGACTGGGAGTGCCTCAGAGACTGGTGCACATCTATGACCAGTGCAATCTAGAAAAGAAAAGACACTGGGGACGTAATTAGTTCCTCCCGGGATATTGGTGGGAGGGCAGTACCTCACTAGTCAGCAAGTTCTGGTCTCCCTCCATTAGAAGAAATTGATATTTTAAGCAGTTCATAAATAGTACATGTCAGGAATCAGAATTGATAGGCTGGGAAGAGAGAAGAAACAAAATTTCTACATTTTGGTACACTGAATTTTCTGTCTACCTGTAATTACTTCATTCTTCAGAGGTTTCTCAGGCTTTCTTAATCAAAAGGCTGCCTAAGCCTGAGGGAAAAGCACAAATGCCTATTGCAAAGTTGCTTCCTTGTTGCTTTAGCTTGCAACTGAATATTTTTCATTTCTGAAAAACATAAAAAGATATTTTTAATGTTAATTACATTTTCTTATTGCATTTCCTGCTTTGGTATTCCTGTGTATACATACCTTCTGATGTATTATGGTGGCCCACAGGTTGGAAAATCCTTCCCCAAGATGGAGGGGGAAGGGAGGGGGAGGGGGCGCTTTCAGAGTTACCAAGACTTCCCAGTGTTCAGAAGAGTGTATGAACTCATCATTGCTCAGGTAAAAATCCTCATTTAAGAGGATGAAATCTGTAACTTAACTTGGAAATACATCTCTACCTTCTAAACCTCAGAGTATTTTCAAAAACACTACAAATTACATTTGTGTCCCTCATTATCTTTAACACTCAACAAAGGAAGTCAGTATGACTATTCATATTTTGCAAAAAGGGTAATAAGTTATGAAACTTAAATCAGGACCTTTCGTCAGCTTTTGCTCTTTGCATTTTTAAGGAATAACTTACTTATTTTTTTCACCATTTAGCATTTTTTTAAATGTCCTAAAAGTTCCGTGGTATGCTGCTGGTGCTCTCTATCAGAAACCTGAAGCAATATAATAGCACTGCCCTTTAATAAAAACTAGGCATTTTAGCCCTTAAATTTTAACTTGCTCATGTTATGTCTTATTTTAGCTCATTATTATTTTCTCATTTTAGCTTGTGCTGCACTTGATGTACAATGTCTTCAGTGAGAAATACACTTTTTGTTACTGTTTCTGGTAGGGCCAGTAAAGCTGAAGGAAGTCCAAACATCCAGTTGTTGTCTGAGTGACTAAATTCCTGATCAATAGTGCGATAAAGGCTTCCACAGGAGCATAAAACACAGTTCCTAGAAAAGCTGTTTCCCCTGCCATACTCAGCAGAGAAAGCATTATGATGATGCCCCTTTATCAAGAGCAGTCAAGGTATAGAAACTCAATGGGGTCTTGTGTCTTAGGCGTTAGGGATACTAGCCCTCGAAGGACTAAACCATTGTGTATTGCTATGTATTGAGCCTCCTTCCAGGTGGCAAACAGCTGCACCTTTTTATAAAACTTCAAAAATAAATTTGAAGTGCTTGCTTTCAGCCGATAAGTGTTATATTTAATTGAACCATTCTGCGAATGTTATAGCTCAGGCACCCAGAAAGATGGTGAATATTTAATATATTTGTTTTGTATTTCCACCGGTCAGCAGAATAATGAAATTCCTTAACTACTTCTCTTTAACTTGCCTGAAGAAAGCACGGTATGTTGCTAAATCGCTTTTCACTAGCCCTGCCGAGAAACAACTTTAATCCTTGTTAGAAAATTGCAGAGTCTGGGCCTGACAAAGAGCTCATGCCTGGCGCATTGTGAGCGCTGGGAGCGGGGCGAGGGGAGCCCTTTACAGCTGCGTGCCTCCAGCCCGCCTGAGCTGGACTATTTAGGCGAGGAGATTTGTCAATTCCTCCTGACAATGGAACGAGTTTTTCAGTGCCTGTAGCTGCGCTGAGCCCCGTTGGGGATCAATGCTGGCCATTCAAGCTGCACCCTCTTTCATTGCTTTGGTTTGTTAATTTAAGACTAAAGGTCTGCTGCGGGGGTTTAGGGTGTTTAAGAAAGCTGATGAACTGTTTAAGAAATCTGATGAACTGAGAGCGTTTATAGCCCTGGTGTGGCAACTATTGGCACTGAGGGAGCTGTGTCCTTGTTGACCCTCTTGTTATTAAAAATGCACAAGTGCTGCGCTTCTCAATATTTCAACACTCTTTCATTGTCAATACCACCTTCTGAGCCCTTCAGCTGGTTGCTTGCTCTAAAGATCTTCTTAGATTGGGTTTGAAAACTTCACCTTAAACACTAGATTAGACTGATGTTCTGTTTTCCGTGCTCCTGTTGATTTGTTGAACCTTCCCAGGGCTGGAAAGCAAGTAGCAGCTTGATGGGGAGACGGGCTGCTAATATGATTTACCAGTGTACAGTCATGCACAATAAGTGTGAATAAATACAGGGGTCTCACAGAGTCAACCCTAGCCTTTCCTTTTCTCTTATTTTTTACTTTGAAAGAGGTATCTCAGGAAAATGAAGTGAGTAATGCATGCCCTTACAGGAGCTGGATGGGCTATGAATAAGGAGAGAGGAGGAAATAGTGAGGCAAACATTTTTGTTGGCTGCTGTTATTTGCTGATTTGGAAAAAATATATAATAAGCACTTACTGCTTTACTCTTGTATAGACAACAGCAAAGAATGTGGCAGTAGGACCATATTATGAACATCTGCAAGAGATGCATTGTCCTTTCACTGCTGTTGTTACTAATGGGAAAGTTACTTTTTCTTAAAACCAGTTAGAAGCGATTGGTTGTTCATGGTGGTGGTGTTGGTGTTGTTGTTTTAACTGGGTAATCTCAGGACAATTATCTAATCACTGAAGTTTTGGGGTTTACAATAGATTCCCATCAGCCACCGTAGATCCATCCCTGCCTCTGTAACATGCTCATGGTTGTCAAAACGTGTGGCCTTGGATCCTCTGAGAGGAATTTGCAGTGCTGTGCTTTTTAACAGACTCAAAAAGAAGTTACAGGGAAATATTTATTTTTTTGTTATGAAGTCCGGCAGATTTATGTTTGTGCAGCTTCAGCCTATACGAAGTCCTCAAAACTAGCGGATATAAGACCAATCCTTAACAAAAATCTTGCCCACAAGTACCTCTGGGAGGATTCTAAAAATATACTGGATGTGATTTTTATTAAAAATACTGTGACAATTAAAAATAAAAATGCTTTTTTTTCTAATAAAATAGCAGTTATATTTTTTCTGAACGAGGTATGTTGACAGAAGGGCAAGTACTGTAGTATCATTTCACAATCACCAAATTAAACATTTGTACTGAAAGTTTAATGCATCAAAGCTAATCAGGAAAACATGTTATATTGCTTTCATTCATAAAGTCGAGTAGAAAATTATTTTCCTCCAATGTCTTAGCTTTGTTTTCAGTGCATGTAAGAATATCACAGGTATGCAGGGAGAATCAAAGTTTTACTGCACCCATCCTAAATAAGCTACCTGGCTGGGCTTTAAAACACATTTTGCCAGAAAACTGGAGCAGTCTATTGTCAGCAATCTGTCATTGTTCAGTATTGTTGCATGGGAAAATCTGTCCCAGAATTTTCAATCCTGTCTGTAGTTTGTTTGTCTGAGCAAGTCTGAGCCCGTTCCGCTTTCTACTTGATACAAACAAAATACATCATGGATGCATTACTGGATTTCTCTTATGGAAGAATATCAGTTTTCAAACAATAGAGTCTGAGTGAAAATATAGTTTTTTGGCTTACTTTATTACATTTGGGTAGAATGACTGATGTAGGAATTTTTATGTTTATTTAGATCAATAGAGTTCCCCAATTAATAAGCACAATCATATTTTATTTTCTAGACATCTGTATACGTACAATACCTGTCATATAGTTTACAGCTACCACTTAGTAACAACTCTGTCACATTAAAAATATTTTGCTGGTATTTACAAAGGAAATCAATACCAGCATGCATGTTTTGGATTAAATAATGTAAATAGGATAAGAATTTTACAGTATTTTATGGATATCTAATCAGTCCCACATTTTAGTGAATAAATTAAACTACTTTTATGAAATAAGTAGCTCTCTGCCTTTTTTGTGGTGCATTTTTTCACTTCTGTAAAATAGTAAATTAATGGGAGAAACTCTAAAAAAGTAAAAGTAATTTTTTTCCAGTGATTTATAATTAAAATACAATTTAAACATTCAAAAAAATAAACAGAAAAATTATTATATGAATATCTAATTTCAAACATCTTAAAACTGATAGTTATAATGTGATGAGACTGTTACCTGTAAGGAAAAGGTATTTGTAGTTACTTACTGTATATCTTTCAAGCTTTTTACAGAGAGCTTAAATTTTAATGGAAGAATTCTATTTCTTTCTTTTGTTACATCCAGTAGCAAGTAATTTGTCTTCATATTTTCAGTATGTATTTTATTTTGTTTGTTAATGTGGAGGTGGCTAATGAGACATGTTATATACTTCCTTTGAATTACTCTCACAAAATATACCTTGCCTAACATGCTGCATTTTAAAATATGCACGATTTCCTCTCTTTGCATATCTCTGTATTTTGCAAAGACACAGGAAATTATATTAGAAAAGAATTTAAGCCTCTTTCCTGTGGGAAAAGAGACTAGAAACAGAGCTATGACACAAACTCTTTTAATCTCTCACTGTTGAAATGAAAAAAAAAAAATCCCTTCCTTTTTACAGTTTGACTAAATGACATCTGGCTGTGATTTTACAGGAGGGGGAAGAAAAATGCTACAACTATCTTTAGTTAAATCTCTTCTAATCCAGTTAATGTGGAAGAACTATTACAGTAGCTATTTGGAACTGAGCATTTTTTTACAGTAACATAGACACCAACAGCAGAGGGCTTATTCTTAACCCATCCATTTGTGAAGTGTTGAGTGAAAACATACCCCTGCCTAAGACATAAAAAGGAAATAAGGTAGGCTGTAATTATAATTAGTAATTAATGTAAATCAAAACCTTAATATGATTATTTTGGGAAGGGTGGAGTGGCGTTTTGATCATACTTAAATACAGTTTCCATGGATTTCTGCTTTTTTTTACTTAATGATGAAATGATTTTTAAAAAAAAAGAGAAGAAAAAGACAAATTCCTTATTCTCTGATACTGTTTTCCTGTTTGGATTGAAAAATCTAGTTGTTGTAAATTCTCTCTCAAGATACCCTATGTGTTTTTATCCTTGCTGTTTTAGCTGTCAATTCTCTCCTGTAATTGTATCTTTAATATCCATTCTCACTGACAGATAACAAAGTGCATAACGCTATTTTGCTTGAACATGTTGTAACTGAAAGATAAAATGGCAGGTGCTAATTCATGTAAAGAACGGTCTAGGTCAAGCTATTTGATTTCCTACTGACCCATGCAAGTCTCATGACAGGAAATTATATCCTTGTTGATTTCAAGTGCTGATCTGTGATCATTTCAAAGTGTTTCATTACCTCTCATTACCAAATCTGTTAAATGAATACTCCAGGGTTATTTGGTGGTGTTTGTTGTTGGTTTTTTTTATCCTTCTTTTCAGCAATGGTATAGCAACTCCATGAAAGTCATATGTATGTGGCTGGCTGATAGATTAGACGTTCAGCTTCACATCTACCAGCTGAAGACTCTCATCAAGATAGTGAAGGTAAATAAAATGTTTGCATTAGACTGCATAGTAAAGAGTGAAAAGTAATAAAGTAATAACATGGATGATCACCCCAAAAGTTAGAAAATGTGGAGTAAAGTTGTAAACTTATGTAGTTTTATGTTGGGATTTTTTTTTTCCCACAGTTGTAGCAAATTCCAGAAGTAAAATAACTTAATAAACCCTTCAATGTTAATTATATGTGCACTAGTATTTGTCATAATTTCTGGACTTGGGGACAATTAAGATTGTTCCAAGGAATTTTACAGCTAGCTGTACAGCATTGCCATATGATTATTCTTACTAAATTATTGTTTGTCTTGTTACTTTTGTTTTACCAAAAATTTTAATTTTTGTTCACTGAATCATTTCAGTAGTGTTCCTTCTCCATTTTCCCCCTTCTCCTAAAAAAAGGAACTATTTTAATTTTTATGCACTAGGTTTAATTGAAAACAGTATTCAATGTATTGGATAACATTTTTCTAATCTTTCATACTCGGGGATAAGTATCAATAGAAATACCAATCCCTCCAGTTCAGTCCTCAGTCATTTACATTGACCCATGTCAAACGCTTCCAAGCAAAGAGTAATATGCCTTGAAATAGGCAATTATGGGTTAACCTTCCATAAAAGAAAGTTTCCTCCTAACTCCCTTTCAGATCTTAGTTGATACCCTTAGGCAAGAGACAGAAAACCATTTCAGATTTTTTTTCTTTTAATTCCGTGTTTTTTGACTTTGGACATTCTTGTTATCCGTACAAATGTGGAGTAAGAAACACCTGTTGTCAGTGGTCACTTGGGTTTTTTCAAAATATTTTCTCATGGAGTTCATGCAAGACTATAAAGTCAGAAGCATTTTAATTCGTGGTCACCGGAATTGCAACTGCAGCTTTCAGGATTCACTAGCCAAAAAAGAACAGAACAGAGAGAAATGCAAGTAAACCGTCATAATAATGATGGCATCATGGCTCCCTGAAACACCCTAGCTTAGCTTTGCTCTTTTTGACCTTAACTGATTTCTCTGGAAGCAGGATTTGGCTCTTCACTAGATTGTGTGCCCAAATGGCAAAAGCAGTTTGCTATTCCTTGTTGAAATGAATGGCTCTTGTGAAAGGTTTAAAGCAATTCTCAAGTTAATCATAGAATGATAAAATGGTTTGGGTTGGAAGGGACCTTAAAGATCATCTGGTTCCAACCCCTCTGCCATGGGCAGGGACACCTCTCACTAGACCAGGCTGCTCAGAGCTCCATCCAGCCTGGCCTTGAGGACTTCCAGGGATGGGGTATCCACAACTTACCTGGGCAACCTGTTCCAGTGCCTCACCACCCTCACAGTAAAGACTTTTATGAATATCTAATCTAAACCTACTCTCAATTTGAATCCATCCTCTCTTGTTCTATCACTACATGCCCTTGTAAAAAGTCCTTTTCCAAGGTAGTTGTCATCCTCTGAGGAAAAAGATAGGTATTAGAGGATCTAAAACCTGTGCCCATGAGATCTAAGAATGGGCAGACTAAATTGTACAAGAGAAATATCACCAGGGAGATTAAAGGAAGCTCTTAAAAAACTGAATTTCAGGTGAATGAGCAGCACTGCCAACCCATCTTCCCTCTGCCACCTGGCATACTGGTTAGCCTTGTTCAAAAGCAGGAGGCTCCCACTGGAGGTGGGAGTACTGCATCTGGCAGTGTCCTTTCTGTGCCTATATACCTGATTTGCTCTGCTCAACTGTGTTATTCCATGGCACCTTCTGTGGATATTAAAGACTGAAGAAGATGGTGTCAGTTATATTGGTTCTGGAAAACAGAATATTTTGTGGACTTTGGCTTTGGTGGGTGAAGAAGATAAAACCAGTACAATAGGAACTCAGCAGACAGGAGGCTGCTGGGAAATACAAAACAATGGTTCGAGTATCGAAAGAAGCTTTTCCTGCTGCGGCCCAGCTGGGGAGAGACATGCGGGGAGGCACAGTTCCTCTAAACTAGAGTGAATGAAGGCACTTTCCTGTTTGCTTTAGGAAAAAAACAAAAAAACAAAAAACAAACAAAACAAAAAACCAAAAAAAAAACCAAAAAATTAAAAAAAACAAACAAAACAACAAAAAAATAGGAAGATGTATTGCTCCTGTCACCTCTTGAAAATATTAAAAAAAAAAAAACAAATCCAAAGCAAAAAAAACCCAAATAAGTAGGAGGTCATTTTTGAAGGACACAGGATAAGTAAGAGAAATACCATTCTTTCGGATTTGGATGCGACAAGAGTAGTGGCATTGTTAAGAAAGACTAGAAGAAGAATCATTGTTCCCTTTATTCTCTTTAAAGGCTGATGATGGCATAAGGGTTTCATTAGATGTCTTAGACACGTGCAGAGGGATGTGACTGCAGAAGGGTCAAGGACCAAGAAAGTTAGGGAGAAATGAAAAATTAAGCTTGGAAGTGAACATTATTATCCTGCAAAACTATGTCGAGAGAAGAGCAATGTCTGAACCCCAGAGTGCTGGTCTGAGAATGGGAAGAATACAATGCAAAACTGAAGGAAATTGCTGTAGGACCCGTTAACAGCATCAAAGCAAATTGAATGCACAGTGTTATAAAAAGGGAATGCAGTGGTGACACTTGAAAAAGACCAGGCGGGGTACTCGCAGGAGTGTGTGAGCAAAACATAAGCTGCATCCATTGACTCTGACGTTGACCTGTGAAAGTCAAATAAATCTCAGTTGCAGTGATTCAAGCAAGGTTTAAATAATCATCATAGTGGCAGAAAAAAAACCTCCCAACTGAATGTTACCCATTTTAAGAGTGGTCTTTTGCAGTTCTCTGAAGTATTGAATGAAACAAGATCAAATCTTTTCTTTCTCTAAGGGTTGTACATGGTGTCCTCCTCAGGCAGAGGAATGGACCTGATAGCCCTTAATTATCTTCCATTTTCTTTTCCCCATATTTTCTTCCAAAACATTCAGAATCTGTAGTGATGGTGTACACAAAATAAGAAACTGCCTAGATCAACTTGTCCTTTTTAAGCCTTTAAGGGTAACATCAGGAAAGATTGTTTCAAATGTGTTACAGCTTAAAAGTAAAATACACAGGTGATTTTTCCATGTGCTTACTTGAACATAGCATTGATGAATAAAACAATACCACTCAAAATTCTTACATGATGGAAGATCAAAGAAGAAAGTGGTGTCTGCTGGTTCATAGGAAGGATGAATACAAGGGAAACAAAATCTTCTGAAGTGAAAAAGAAAAAGTAGATGCGAATCAAAATGTAGAGACTTAGAATGTAAATCAACTAAGTAGTCACCTGAGAAATTCTGACATTGTATAGTATAGATCATAATCTGTATTCATTCATAGAGTATATATTATAATATAATAGAAAAATAATGATTATATTATACATCTTTGGCATATAAATGTAAGGATAAATATAAATAAAATCCCCCTGTGGGGAAAAGGTCAGGCATTTACATTTTCTGTGGAATGACAGAACTGAACTACCTGTAGCCAAATTCACATTTCAATAGGTATTTAGAAATATTCTCAGCTGGTTTCTTATTGAATAAATGAAACAAATGGAAGTTACTGAGAAATCAGCAGTTAGAGTAAGCTGTAGCACAAAATACAATCTCTTAATGGAATGACCATCAAATTAGAATCTCTAGAATTTGTAGAAATCTCATGCAGCCCAAAAACTAAGACCACAAAATCTTTATCAAGGTGATAGGTTCCTAACCTGCAGAAGGAATAAAGCTGTGCCACTGGCATGTATATGATCAGTGTATAGTGAAGGAGTACTCAAACTTGCTGGAGTCCAATTCAGGATGTTTTACTTTTGCCACAGAAAACCTACCGAGACTTCAGGTTGCAAGGTGTGCTGGAGGGGACACTGAACAGCAAAACCTACGACACCGTGCACAGTCGTCTGACCGTGGAGGAAGCCACAGTCTCAGTCACGGATGCGGGAGGACTTCAGGGCATTACAATGAAAGACAGTGATGAGGAGGAAGGATGATTATTATTTCACAAAGCATTCAGAGATGGGGGGTGATGGTCTGAGGGTGGGGTTTATCTTTGCCTTGGGGGTTTTTGGTAACTTGTCCTTGTACTTGCATTTATAGTTTTGCCTTATGATATCGGTGCAGAAATATAATTTGCTCCATTAAAAAAGAAAGTAAGATTACCAGAGGAAAAGTGCCAAGGACTTTTTGAGAATAATGGTTGTAGCATATTTTTATGTATAGCTTTGCTTAGGGCTGCAAGAACACTGGCATGGAGTTTGAGTTTCACTTGTGATTATGTTTCTTTCCCTTTTGTTTGCTACCATTCGTTCTTGTATCTCCATCTGATATTGATGTCCTGTGCAGAAACAAGATGTGTGTCTCACTTAAAACACAACTATACAGGAAATCATCCTTGGAATGAGTCAATGCCCTAGGTAAAAAAATAGTGTATTTTCAGGATTACAATTTGTTTACCTTTTTTTGTGCTTAATTTTACACTATTATGTGATGTGCATTAAAAGTTTTAATCTTGGTTCTTTGTATATTGAGGTTGGTATATAAGTACAAGAACTTCAAGGACAGTCAAATGCATACAAACTGCTTAGGAGTGTTGTGTCTATTCATTTTGCAAGTTTAAAGATATCTCATCCTGTTGGATGTCAGTAAGCTTGCCATCTATGTTTGTATTTCTGTGAAAATTTTCAGGCAATAAGAACACATTTTGTCGTGGCCATTTATGTATCTACCCAAGTTTGTATAGAATTCTACAATTAAAAGATGTTTTCAGTATTTCAAACAGTTTGAACCATTGTATGATTCCTCATGAGAATGGGTTTTTTTAAAGATTATTTCATTTATATAGTGATTTATAGCAAATATGTTTCTTTTATAGAGCAGATATATATAGCAAACAAGTACCCAAGGACACAATGCCTTGATAAAGGAAAAAAGCAAACAAAAACCTCTCAATAGCAGATGAACAGACAGGGCCCACTGCCTGTTTTTTGATGCCCTCAGTATGAACTGGAAAGAATTCAAATTTTCATCAGTCAAAACTCACACAGCTTACAAAAAATACAGCAGCCTCTTTTTTCTTTTTTTTTTTTTTCCTGTGGGAGCATGACTGATTCCTGAGTTTATGTACACAAAGTCAGAAAGAATATAGGTTGCTGAGGTCTGTGTTGAGCCATAGCATTACACCTGAGGGGCTTTACTGAGGGACTGGTAAGGGTTTACAAGGCTGATGTGAGGTTTCCCTGCAAGAACAGTCTGTAGGACTTCAGGGGTCTATTGCAAGCATGCAGGGCTGCAGGAACCGAGAATGAGAGCTGCAGGAAAAGTGGCTTTCAGCACACTTGGAAGCTCAGCCAAGCAGGGAAGGACAAGTTACACTTCTCCTAGGTGTCTAGGGAGAAATCCTAAGTGGCAATTTTTTTCTGTGGCAAACCAGCCTAATCATCACATGAGCTGAGGTGAATTCAGCTAAAAGGAAGAGCTGGGAGCTGGTAAGGAAGACCATTCTGCTCAGCTTTTCATCACCATCTCTGCTGGGCTGGAGGAAGCACAGGGAGCCCCAGGAGTATTTCTCCCTCTTACCAGGCTCCTAGATGGGTTTGCTGATTGAGGTTTTGATAGCAGTAAAAGAATTGCGTATTCCTTTCCTGTCCTTTGTCCTAGTTGTGCTGGTGTGTGGAAGCTGACGATGCTTGAAGGGCCATTTGGGACTCTGGCTGAGACCCAGACTGGGTAAGGGATAACCTGCCTGGGCAGGAGCTGCAGCCTCAGCCCCAGTCTGGCTGTGGCAGACAGCAGGGTGCAGAGAAAGCCAGGCTGTCCAATGTAACACCCATCTCCCAAACCCAAGGAGGCAAAGAGATCAGTTTCAGTCAGGCACAGAGGGAGCTTTGTCTCTGCAAAAGTCTCGCTGCTTCCCCTCTCCCCATCTTTACATTCCTGAGACCCTGCAGAGAGGTGCCTGTGGAGAAGCCCAGTGTAAAGAGGTGAAGGCAGGTATCACTGCAGTGGCCCTGCAGTGCTTGCCGAGGCCTCCTGGTGCAGGGTTGTGCCAGGTCTGTGCAGGGCTTTCACCGGAAGGCATTAGTTTTTAAAGTTCCAAGGTGACACAAGAGTAGGAAGTCATATCAAAATTGAATACTATCTATCCCTAGCAAGCCACTAACAGCATAGGGAGCTGGAATGGGACCGAGAAACACCAGGACAGAAGTGCATGTCACCAGCACAGCCCAGGAGGTAAGTAATGGGTCTGTCTCCTTCAACAGAGAATGAACTGGCATTAGCCTCTCTGCCCTGCCCTGCTATCCAAAAGCCCTGTGGGATACAGTGATTTACACTCACCTCCTCTTTTGGTGCTTTTCCTCTGTCCCAAGCTGCCCCCATGCCAAGGAGGATTTCCTGATGAAGCGAACAACTCTTCCTATCAGTTTGGACAATTACAGAGTAGGTTATAGCAATTTCACCTGTTAGGTCCTCAAGAGACTATAGGCCATCATGGTCCTGATGGGCCTCACCTGGAAACCCCACCCACAACTTTTGTCCAGGGACTCAGCCTCAGCTCTGTCCAGGGCTGCCAACCTCTGCCCCAGTGATGGGAGAGGAGTGCTGGATTCTCACCTCAGCTACAGCCCCACGTGTGCTTGTTTATGGGCACTGTTTGTCCAGAGCCTAACCCACAGATTGACTTCAGACCCTTCTGACCATCACAAACATATAAGTGATCTGGTCTCTGGGTTGCCCCACCTCTTCCCCTGCCTGCTCCCCGGGTAGGTGTGGTGGGACTGGCCCTGACTGGTGGGGCCTTGTCCAGGCAGACGGGGGGAGTCCCCCCCCAGCTCTCTATGCCCTAGGGAGCAGTTAACCCTGTCTACATCCTGACATGATTTAAAAAAACAATTTTAAAAAACCCCACCTGAACAAGACTATGACTTTCTGTGGCTTGAAGTGGGCCTGAGTTACTCAAATTTCACAAAGCATTATACACATATGCCCCACATGTCAAGCATTTTGCTATACAGTTTCTTCTGCGTGCAGTACTTGCAAGATATATTTGTCAGTAAGATAGAGATGAGTAAGGAAATGCTAAACAAACAAAAACCCAAAAGAAAGATGATAATAAGGAAACAAACAAACAAAAAAAAAAAACCCACAGAAAAAAACCAACCCCAAAGGACACAGATGATGTAACCATGAAGAAGTTACAAGATGTTTGGGAAAGAGAAATTAACTCGGACACAAAGCAAGGGATAAGTTATTGTTAAAGACACAGCACAGCAGATATCATTGGAAGACAGGTACAGAAACGACAGTGCTTCAAAGGTCCTTCAGTTTCTTCTGAATTCAAGCATATTTTTAGTACCTAGATTTGTGAAACCGTGAACCAACATGAAGCTTGAGAAGGCCAGTGAGTACCTGCGTGACAGCTCCGACGTTAGGCACCGTCGCCTCCAGCAACGAGGGCAGTGCCCTGGGAGGGCGCAGGGGCCGCCTCTACATCTTAACTTAGGTGTTTAAGCGGAGTGCGTGTCCGTCCCGAGAGGACGGCATCGCCGCTCGCTGTACGCCTTCGTGCGAGGCAGCCAGCGGCGCGCCCGCCGCGCTCTCCCGGGGCTTCGGGGGTCTCCGCGGCCACCTTCACTCTTCCTAAGCGGGCGCGGAGTGCAGAGAGCCCTCAGGGAGAGGGCATGAGCGGTCTCGCTTAATACATTCCCCCTGAGTCTTACTAGTATAAAAGAGGCTTTAGAAGCCGAACCAGAAGAAGCCGCGACCAGGTGCGCGCCCCGCGCTGCGAGCGATGCTCGGCGCCGGGGTAGGAAAGCGATGATCGTAGGTCTCCCGCCGCCGGGCAAAGGGTGCCGGGGGCCAAGAGTCCCCTCGGCTGTCGCTTAGCCCGGACAAGGAGGCCATAGGCAAGGCAAGGCAGCGGCTGGGGGAGCCACCGCGGCGGCGGGGCGACTTTGGGGCACTGAGCCTCCCACCTCCAGACAAGCAAAGCCTCCGCCCTGGCCGGCTCAGGCCGCGCCCTTTGAGCCCGCCCCGGCGGGTCCCGCCGCCGAGACTGGTGCTTGTAGAGCCGCCCCTCCCTTTAATCCCGATCCGGAGCGGAGGGCGGGCAGCCCCCAGCGCAGGAAGCGGCGCCGCTTTGGAGGAACAGCTAGCCTCAGAGGGCGAGTGGCTCCCGGGGCACCGGTGCTCATCGAAGGCGCCCAGCGGAGCGGACTCCTTCCCTCCTGCCCTGTGGACACGGCACCCACGCAACGCTTCCTGGGCTCCCGGGGGGATCTGGGGTCAGGTGCCGGATGTTTCCCAGGTTTTGGGAAACTCCTCCTGGGACACATCAGACTCCCGGCGCAGAGGGCGGGCGGGGCATCAGCGTCAATTTCGGAGTGAGCATCAAGTGCGGCTCCACGAGGGAAACGGCGATGAGCGCGGGGCGCCGGGGAGGGAGTATAAGGCTGTGAGCCGGGTTCCTACACAGAGAGTGCCCCTTAGGCACCTGCCGAAGGAGGCTGAATCAGATGTTTGACTGTGAGCAAAGGAGCGCGGAGCAGACGGCGGGAGCCGCACGGCAGCGGCGGGGCGGTCGGGGAGCCAGGGGGGTAGCGGGGCTTCTTCTGTGCGAAACGGACGGAACCCGGGACGCCCGTGAGACCCGCAGAGACACCACGGCCGGCCTCCCTCCGGCACGGGCACGCTTTGTTTCAACAGCGACTGGGGGAAGAAAATGCAGCTAAACAAACAAAAAAAAAACAATCACACACACAAACAGTTGGGTTTTTGCTTTAGCAGGNCCCGCCTCCTCCTCCCCGCTCCGTTCCGAGGGTTGCTCAGTTGTCCCCTGTGTCTGTGCCCGCGTAGGGGCGCCGGGCGAGCAGCCGAGAAGGTGGGGAACCCTCCCCGGGCTCCGTCCAGCAGCGGCTGCGACAGGGCACGACTCCTACTTTCGCTCTTATTTTCACTTGGCTTCTCCCCCTCTCTCAGCAGCGACACGTCGAAACGGGTCCCGCCATTAACGAGCAGGGTTTTGTCCCGCTCCGTGTCCGGCGGACACCTTCCTGTCGCCATGGCGAGCCCGGCGTACCCCGGTGCCGGGAATACAGCACACAGGCGCCCACACAGCGACCACCTCTTTGCTTTGCTCCAGGTTACCTCCCAATACACTGACAGAAAATGGAAACAAAAAATAAGTTAATTGCTCCTGATCCTATTCAGGAATCTTAAAAATAAATAGCTTCCCCCAGCCAAAGAGCGCAAGGCGTTCATTTAGCAGTAACGGGGCTAAACATTTGTTGAACTGGGAAAGGAACAAATGAGAAAGTGTCATTCATGGCTCCAGCTGCCGCTGGCCTCTCCCAGCCACTTCCACCAAGGGCCCTTTGGAGTTGATGACACCGCTGGGTCCCCTCACAGGCGGACTGATTAGATTAGACGTGATAGCTGCAGTCCACGTTCGGAGCTGGCACACTTAGCCAAATCACTCGCATGAATTACGGGAGGGCCGGAAGCTCTACTTTAGAGGGTCACTTGTAATTTCGTTTATATGTGGTTAAAGGCTTTATAAGTGAAAAGGCTTAATTTGCACCAGTTTGGTTTTCGGTTTAGGGGGGTCTGTACAAAATGTACTGTATTGCCAAACTTTGTTTTACCTCCGGGAACACTTGTATTTTGCGGGTCAGTGTCAACTGTTTTTCTTTTGTGATGGATTCGGTTACAAATAGCAATACTTTATTCTTTTGCTTGCGGTGGAACTGCTACAGAAGGATGCCAGCACACCCTCACTCTATGGGAAGACTACACTTCTTAGTGTACACTTAGATAGTCTCCGAAGGTGTATGCACACGCGCGCACACATTTATATTATTTTCTTCCACCGGCGAAATTATCAGTGGATAAAACGCGAAATGTTACAACTTAAAAGCTGGGAAAGGCCAAGCGCCTTTGCCCACGCTCCAGAAACAGCAGAGCCCGAGGCTGCTGCGAGGTGTACCCGGGCTCTGCGGCCGTCCCCCGCCGAGCAGAACCGGAACCGGAGCCAGGGCCAAGGCGGGGGTCGGGTGGGCCAGGGAGCCGAGTCCGCCACCCCAGCAGCCGGGCTGGTGGCGGTAGCAGCAGATTCCCACCGAAAAGGACGGCGGGGCGGGATCTCCCCCAGCGCCGACTGATAAACTGTGACGGCGGCTGGTCCAGTTCCTCGCGCTGTAACTCCCCCCTTTATATTTTTACTTCCCTTCAAAAGACAGTAAACAACAAGCCCTGAGTAGGAATGAACAGTGAGCCCTGCAGCATCGCAGCAGCCAGGCGCTAATTCCTAATTGTAACAAACCAGGGCCGAGCGTTCCGNCACAAATCCGGCGGCCCGGGAGGGAGCGTCTCGGGCTGATGCGTAGCGAGAGCAAACCCGAGCTTTAGCAGGGTCACAATTAATGACGACTATCACAACGCTAATAATAGTAATCAGGGTCTGTCCAGCCGCCGTCGGGTCCGCCGATGTCGTGACCAGAAGGATGTTTTGTAGCCTCCCCGGTTTCCTCCACTCTCGGGTTGCCCAGAGGCGTCCCGGAGCCAGGCGGGACCTTGCCGTCCCTGCCCTTACCCGGTCGTGAGGAGCCGGCTCCGGGCGCAAGAAGGGAGCAGCCCCCTCGGGCAGGAGGATTGCGGTAAAACACTCCCAGGAAAATATTAATACACGCAACAGAAGGTTAGCGAGTTATTATCCTTTTCAATTCATTTTTTACTTAAAAACGCAATAGAATTATTCATTTTATTAAGGAGGAAGAAATTAAAGATTAGGCTCTAAGGCGGTATTTTACCTCCCTCTAATCGCCTCTGGGATCGGATTGGAGTAATCCTGACGACGAGATGAATTCGCCGGTGACTCGGATTTTGAGTGCATGTAGAGATACGTTATGATAATAATGCAAGTGAGCAATATCAAGAACATAGCTTAGGAACGAATGAAACACAAAGCCGATTACGGGGAAAAAGAGAACAGCAGCTTTCCCGGGCAGAGCACGAAATCAACTCGAGGCAAAACTTTTGCCCTTAATTCCTGAGATGGTTTGTAACTCTGGGAGGCCGGCGGGCCTCCTCCCTCCCGCGCCGACCCCTTCTGCTGGGACTCGGTACGTGCTGCCAGCCTGGAGGGAGCCCGGGCCCGCCGTGCCTCCCCAAAAGAAACCTGCCTAGAGGTTCCTTATTGCCACCTTCAGAGCCTGTAAATCTCTCTGCCTCGGGAAAAACAACCCTGCACCAGCACGACTGCAGGATATTTGTGGCTCGGCAGATACGTAAAACTTATAAAAAGATGCGAGAGCAAGGCCAAGCTCAGGACAGGACTAAAAGGATATGTCGAGGTTGATTTTACTAACTCTATCTATATTGCAGGCAAGACCGGTACCTAGCAAGGCTCCGTCTCTGAGACAGAACAGGATGACGTCCCCCCCCGCCTCGAAAAATGCTGCTTTTAGATCGCTACTGAAAAAATAGGCATTAACATAAATTTTCTTGAGAAATACTGAAAGAAAGGGAGGTATATCCGTAAGGAAGTAACGAATAAAAAAGCTACCTCTTCTCCAAAAGTATATTTCAACATTGAGGAGACCAGTATAATTGCAATGGCAGGGCTGTAATTGGTGCTTTGGGATATTTACCCTGCTCAAATGACACTACGTATTTTACTTTCCAACACATGTCAAAAAGTCAATCCCAAAAAGACCAGTTAAGAACAAGCTGTTAACATATTAAGTATATGGGATTTGAAGCGTCTAAAACCCACTCAACAATAATTCCCTTCTTCAGCACCAATCAAGAGGAAATTTGCCTAGATTGAATTAAATGTAAATTGCTCTGAAGGAGGAAATTCTCCTCTGGCGGACACAAAGTACTAGAGAGACACCAACACTCCGGAGAAGCGGGCAGCCCGGGGCAGCTGCCCCTCACGGCGCTGGGGGGACACGGCTCCGGCCCCTCGCGAGTCCACGATCCCTCCTTCCTCCAGGTAAGAGGCGGGCGGCTGCAGCAACCCGATCTGGGGCAGCAATTAGGTTCTTAGCGCCCCGACCCATCTGCCGTGGGGAATTGCCGGGGAGAAGCAGGTGAGCGGTGCGGCCCCGGTCAGCGGCCCCCCACCCAGAGCAGGGGAAAACAGGGAGCAGGGCTGGAGCGAGGCATGGCGGACGGAGTCCCCGCAGAGCCCAGCAGAGATCCCGTCCTTCCTCCGCCTCACGCTTGCCCGCATGGCTGTGTCCATCCCGACACGTCCCGAGGCCAGCCCCGGCCTTGTCGCCCGCCTGCGCTCCGGGACACCGGGGGGACGGGGCGGACACGGGGGTCGCAGGGTGTGCAGAGTGGTGCCCGGGCCACGGCCCGTCGTTCGACGTCCGTTCTGGGGACCGCAGGACATTCTCTTCCTCCGTGCGCCGCAGCTGCCGGCCGCGGAGGTACCGTCGTGGAACAGCCGCTGCCTTGCTCTCCTCAAATGGAGCCGCGGCGGCTCGAGGCCGCATCGGCCAGGTCACAGCTCCGGGGGCAAGGATGCCTCCCTCCATCCCTCCTTCCGTCTCCCCAGCCCTCCTTCCCTTTCTCCCTGAGCCTCAAGCCCTTCCTCCCTGCTCTCACTTCCCCGCAAGAGGGTTGTCCTGGGCCGGCGGCTGCGGGGGAAGACACTGCCATTTGCCGGTTCCTGGGCTGGTACCCGAGCAGTGGGGGTCGGGCCTCCCTGCCTCGCTGGAGGCTTCTCTCCATTAGCAAACCCGAGACCTCCTGCCTCTCTCCCCCTGCTCGGAGAAGGGCAGTGCTGGACCTCTGCAATGGAAGCTGCTGCATGGGTCCCTCCTCTGAGGGACGCGGCCTCGCCGCTCGCTCCCGGGGGTGGCAGGGACTGAGGAACCCTTGGCTTCTCCTGGGTGCTATTTCGGCAGCGGCCTCTCAGTCACCAGTTGAGTGATCCGCAGGCCGGCGGAAGGAATGGGACCTTGTCCTGAGACCGAACTGTCGGATGGTGGAGTGGGCGGGAACACAGAAAGTCCTGTACCCACCGCAGCCCCTCTCGTCTCCCCGACCACCCCCGCTTCGCTGTAAGGACGAACACCCGCTGGCGCTGCCCGCCCCGAACAGGGCCGTCAAGCTGCTATTAAATATGTGGGGATTGCCTCTATTTAGGTGCATATACACCTACACACAGTGTGTGAGCTGTATATTCCTTCGCGTATCTATGCCAACCCTGAGTTCTTGGTATTTGTGTTGTGCATGTATTATACAACGACACAGAAGCTACACGTAGTGTATATGCAGGCTACATATGTATACCTATACAAAAATATATAAATATATAAATAATGCTTCAGATTTAAAAGGCACTCCTTCTTCCTACCTCCTTTTTCTTCTCTTCCCCTGCCCCAGGTTTTGAATCATCCTTTTGCTCCCAAGCACTCGTTCATCTGGCCCGGGAGGTTCCTGCATCCCCACGCGCTGGTCTCGCCGTCTGCTTGTTGCAAGTTCCCCGCTTATTTGTCTACCGTGTTTTCCAAAAGCTCACCACCACCTGACCTTGTTCTTTAAAGCAGTGAGCAGTCCCAGGAGCAGTCCCAGGAGCAGAGCAGCCATTTCCCTCCCTCCTCAGACACACACACGTACGCACGCACAAAGGGAGCTCGGGCTGGAAAGTGGCAAGGAAACAAACAGCTTCCCCTCCAGCCGCTTCTTCTGCAGCACCTTGTTTGACAAACACCCTGGCGCTTGCCCTTGAATTGGGTTTCACATCCCTATTTAGCACTTGGACAATGATTTTAGATGATGTCATTTGAAGCCAAACAAGAAAATTGATCTCGGATTTGCTTGGCCTCTAAAGCCTGGTTAAGCAGATTGCAAATAATAATAATAAAAAGAGAGAGGGAGGGAGGCAGAGGGGAGAGAGGCGAGAAGGAGGGAGAGCCACCTCCTACCCTGGGCGGGGGAGGCGCGGGCGCCAATGAAAAGTAGCTGCTTGCTGGGGGGGAAAAACTTTTCCTGTTGACTGTTGGAAGCGAATTGAGCAATTATCTAGTTTACCTTCTCCTCTTGGAAGTTAACGATTGGCGAGATCTTGGCTGCGTTATTGACACAACACTTTCTATTGATAGAAATAAGTAGCGATTGTCCCGAGTCATTGGTGCGCCAAAGTAAACTGCGATGGGCTGGCCTGAGTCCACTGGACTGAGAAGGCTGGTTCCGCCGGCGGCGGCTGTGGTGATGGTGGCGGCGGCAATGCTGGTCTCCCTCCTCGCAGAACAGTAACAAGAAAAGGGGCAGAGAAAGTGAAAGAGAGAGAGAGGGGAGAGAAAAAAAAAAAAAGAAAGAAAGAAAAAAAAAAAGAGGCGTCTACCAGAGCGGCTCAAACAGGGAGAACAAATGCAATTCAGCCATGGACAATAGTGGCAACCACACGGCGACCAAAATCCTAGCGACTCCTCCGTCCAGAGAAAGCCTGTCTGCCAGGAGCAACATGATCGGCACACCCAAGCCACTCGCCTTCTCCATTGAGCGCATCATGGCGCGGACTCCAGAGCCCCGCTCCATCCCCGTCCCGCAGCTCCTCCATGGCTCCGTGGCCAAAGGCGACCCCAAGCACCCGCTGCACCTCAACTCCTCCATCCCCTGCATGATCCCCTTTGTCCCGGTGGCGTACGACACCCTGCCCAAAGCGGCGGTGGCTGGAGTGGAACCCAGGAAGGCTCACTTAGATTCCTCTTCCTCGCCCTCCTTTAGCTGCGGCGATCTCTTGAACTGTGCCCTGAGCTTGAAAGGAGATTTCCCCCGCGATGCCCTGCCCTTGCAGCAGTACAAACTGGTAAGACCCCGAGTGGTCAATCACTCCTCCTTCCACGCCATGGGAGCCCTGTGCTATTTCAACCGAGGCGACAACCCCTGTCACCCGTCCTCCAGTGTCAACATCCACCCGGTGGCTTCTTATTTCCTCAGCTCTCCCTTGCACCCGCAGCCCAAGGCTTACCTGGCAGAGCGGAACAAGCTGGTGCTGCCCACCGTGGACAAGTACCCGGCGGGGGTGGCCTTCAAGGACTTGTCCCAGGCTCAGTTGCAGCACTACATGAAAGAAAGTGCTCAGATCCTCTCGGAAAAAATCGCCTATAAGACGTCGGAGTTCAGCCGCGGCTCCCCGAGCAGCAAGCCCAAAGTTTTCACGTGCGAAGTTTGTGGAAAGGCAAGTAGCGCCGTAGCCTGCCTCCCTTCCCTAGCCTCCTGTCCCAGTCCGTCTGTCCGCCGGTTGTCGGTCGCTTGCTTGCTTGATTTTTAAACGACGGATCCCCCTGGGCACTCTTACCTTCTAATAGCAATTTTGTTTTATTTTATTGTCTGCTTTCTCTTCCAAGGTATTTAATGCACATTATAACTTAACGCGCCATATGCCAGTGCACACAGGAGCCAGACCCTTTGTTTGCAAAGTTTGCGGGAAGGGCTTCAGACAGGCGAGCACGCTCTGCCGGCACAAGATCATCCACACCCAGGTGAGCCCATCTTCTGTCCCTTCCTCCCTGCCCAAGACCATCTGCTCACGTTTTTCGGGGAGCTCGGCGTTGTCCGGCCGCTCCGAGACAGCGGCGTGGGGGGCGGCCAATCCGCAGCCGCGGGGAGATTTCGTTTGCCCCAAGCGCGGTAGGTACCGCGGGGTGCCCCGCACCGGCAGCTGCGAGCCGTCAATTAAACACACAGACTCCACTAACCTGCTCATAAACCCCGCGAAACAGAGCACAGACCCCGCAAGACGGCCAACAAGCCGTGACTTGGTGTTTGTTTCCCTCCAGGAAAAGCCACACAAGTGCAATCAGTGCGGCAAAGCTTTTAACCGGAGCTCGACCCTGAACACGCACACGCGAATACACGCTGGCTACAAACCATTTGTCTGTGAATTTTGTGGTAAAGGATTTCATCAGAAAGGTACGGGTCTCCAGCACCCACTGTCTTGCCCGGCTTCCCTCTCCCCAAGCCAGGTCAAGTGTCGGGACAATTTGCGACAGGGAGGGTGGTGGGGAGTTAATTTTGTTTTCAAGTTTCATTGTTAGATATTTAGGTTAATTTTAAGTATGGCTAGCCCCGACACATGTCCTGGCCCACGGAGCGGGGCCGAGGTCTCGTTCCGGGGGGAGCGCGGGGCAGTCGTTCCGCGGGAAGCGTCTGTTCTCCCCGCACCGCAACATGCAGCTTCCAGCGCGGTTCGGCAAACGAATTCGCCTCTTATTTCCCCCTCCAAATACAAGAATTTATTTACTTTTTCTTCCCGCGTTGCTGTGAAGTCTAAACTCAGAGGTTTTATTTCTGCAACTGTCGTGATTTTGTTTTATTCAATGCTTTCCTTGTCGTCTGTTAACAGCCGCGGGGAGGATGGGGAGAAAGTGGATGTTTGCGGTCGTTTTATCCTAAAACTGAGCTCTGGTGACGGGACAGAGTTTGGGGATTTTACTTGTCTTTGCAGTGCCCGTCTTTCAAACCCAGGTCCCTTTGCCCTTCTTGTCTCATTCCCAGGCAATTACAAAAACCACAAGCTGACTCACAGCGGGGAGAAGCAGTTCAAGTGCAATATCTGCAACAAGGCTTTTCACCAGGTGTACAATCTGACCTTCCACATGCACACCCACAACGACAAGAAGCCCTTCACCTGCCCCACCTGCGGCAAAGGCTTCTGCAGGAACTTTGACCTCAAGAAGCACGTCCGTAAGCTGCATGACAGCGCCCTGGGACTGCCTCGGCCCCCCGCCGAGCTGGGGGGGCCGGACCCGCCGCCCCCGCCCGGGCCGCTGCTGCAGGGCCCGCCGCCACTCCAGCCGTGAGGGGCGGCCGCCGGCTCCGCCGGTGCGAGCCCCACCGCCTCTTTGCATGCACCTGTTAAGCGGTTTTGTGTATTATGCTCTATATCGCCACTAACGTTAATGGGACAGGTGGTTTCCTATTTTTTTTTTTAATTTTTCCTTTTTTTTTTAAAAGCTTTTTTTTTTTTGTGGTTGCCTCTCAGGGGGAGAGATGGTTAAAAAAAAAAAAAAAAAAGAAAGAAAAAGCGCCAAGCCAATTTCTGCTGTATTTATTTGGGAATCTGTATTACCCTTGCCGGGAACGCTGCACCACTTTAATTATTTCGATGTATATATATTCCCCTTGTGTTGATCCTGCCCTGCCTCCGCTGCCTGCTGGTTATCCCACCCTTCTTGGTTTCCTCCTCTCCCTCTTCCCCTGAATATCGTATCTATATGGACAGAACTGTTCTCTATGTACGGATTTGAATTTCGCATTGATTCTTGCACGTGGAGAAAAAAAAAAAAAAAAAAAAAAAANAAAAAAAAAAAAGAATTCGTTGACCTGATGGAAATAAACCTTTGCCAAGGAGTGACTGCGACGGCGGGGACTGCGGCGCGGACGGGCGGGCGGGGAGCGCGGCGTTGGCGCTGCCGCACGGCAAAGCTCTTCCTCGTCCTTGCCAAAACACTGAAACAACCGCTAAAGACTTTAATTAAGAGGGGTAATTAGTTCGAATTGATCAAAGCAGNCCGGACAGGGGGCCGGGCCGTGCTTCACTCCGGGGGTAGGGCCGGAGGACGGCGACGCGGGGCGGTCCGGGGAGAAGCGAAGGGTGCCCCACAGGCGCTGGGAGTTTTCCCCAGTCGGGGGACCTGTCAGGAGCGTCTGCGGGTCTGCCCCGGAGTGAGCCCTGCAAGGAAGTGTGATGTGACATCCCAGGTCTCGCCCAGATCTTTTAGCACCTGGAGCCCTCCCAGGGTTTTCGCTTCTGGCGAGGAGCGAGGTGCCGTGGTTACAATCGTAGCTAACGCGTTACACCCAAGAGAGGGATATCGCCTTGCAGCCGGCGCTCCCGCCGCTCCTCCTGGGACGCCCCCCCGGGGGTGCCCGCCACCAGCAGGTGTGGTCCTCAAGCTGGGGCCGGCGGCTCTGGTCTCCACCGTGCGCCTTTCAAAGCGGCTGAGAGGGGAAGCGCATCTCTCTCCTTTCACGAGTCTCAGATTACCGCGGTAATCTCCTGAGCAGGAGGCTCTGCGTGTAAAAAGCAAAGCAACAGGTCAGATCCACAGCTCGGGCAGACCCTACGGCACCCCGGCAGGGCTCAGCCCCTCGGGGGGCCGCTTTTCGCCTGCTCCAGGGGAAAAGCGGCCGATGATTTGGATGGACCTCCGAGCACTCGCTGACATGCGCTGGCCGTGCAGCAGCGTGGGGCCTCCCTCTGGAGCGAGTCTTCCCTTTGGAGACCCTGGGGGAACCGGGAGCCGCTCCCCACTTTTCTCTGGGACTGCGGCAGCAGGGACAGCAAGAAGGGGAGGTGAGACACTCCTCAAGTGACCCTGGGTAAGCTGGAAGTCGGGATGAAGCGGGGTAGGAAGGAGAGGTTCCTGTAGAGCTGTGGCGACAGAGCAGGTGTCCTTTGAGGATCCATCCCTAT
The DNA here is from genome assembly GCA_013397115.1 of Edolisoma coerulescens. Classification (NCBI taxonomy): domain Eukaryota; kingdom Metazoa; phylum Chordata; class Aves; order Passeriformes; family Campephagidae; genus Edolisoma; species Edolisoma coerulescens. Next base: position 136,990 of record VWZW01004513.1, on the reverse strand, counting down.
GGGCACTTCTTTTCAGCTCTGCTCGGATCCTGGGACTAGAAGAGTGTCATTCTTCTTGAACACAGATAAATTTCTCCCAAATCAGGTGGCCGCAGTGTGTTGCTAGTTAAAAGGAAAACTTTTGCAACATGTAATGAAAGGTAAGATGTCCAAAAGATCCCACTGATTCCTCTGAGCTCTGCTTGAAGGAAATAATTCAAAGCAGAAGCCTAGCTTGCTTTCTTATTGAAGCAGAAGTCCAACTTGCTTTTCTTATTGTTGAGCAACTGTGATACTACAAGGTACTGCAGCTATACTTGGCCTTGCTAAGTATCCTAATTTTACAGCTCTTTTAACCAGTTCAAAACTATTCAAGCACTGTAGGAATACTGGAACAGTCACAAAAGTATTTTATATCACCACAAAGAGATGTGAATGTAAGAACATGGTGAAAAAAAAGGGGAATATAATCTGGCCATTTTGTGATGAGCACATAACATCAGTTTCAAATCAAACACATACATGAGGCCTGATGATACTACTGGAGATTATGTGCACTGGTTACCCAGATGTCTGGCAATCCTGTGTTCAATTTTATTCCTTCAGATTGTTTTCTAAGTGCCGGGAGAAATGAGGGCTCAGTCCTCTCCATGCAGAAGCTGTAATTTCTCCCTTTTCATGGGTAGAGGAGAGAGAATTTCCAATGTTGCTTGACCACAGACCATTTACAGGTTTATAAACAATAATAATTTTTTTTGCCTTTTCTCCTGTAAAAGATCTGCAGTCACTGCATAATCTGAATTCCTCTATGTCTTCCTGATGAAGAACAATATTTTGCTAAGGAAAGCGCATGCAGGGGTGACCATGTTTTGATAAGGAGTGGAAATGAGGCACTCTAGCTTTATTCCAAGGTGAAGCAGAGAAAGTCAGTGATGAGAATGGGTAAGCATTTCTCTTCCTACATTTTGTAGGGTAAACACTACAGACGTGGGACTTCACAGGGAGATGAGGATAGCTTATTTGTTATTTCACTATATAAAACCGTGTTTGTGTCAAAGACTGGCATTAATTCATGTCTTGGAAGGCCTGCACAGAATTACCTTTCATTTCCTCTCTTTCAAGATTAATCTCAGGTCAAGTGAATTTCTCGTTAATGGTCTGAGGCAATTCAAAGCTGTTGAAATCATCATGAGAGACAAAAGCTATAATTTGATGTATATCCAAAGTGCAAAACTATTAACAGCTCTCTTTACTACAGACAAGATTTATAATTTTAAATTTTTTAAAAATGTGTTTAAGTTTGAGAGGAGAAATGGAGCCATCTGTACCTAAAGGAAAGGTTGTGTGTTCTCATTTCTGTGTGCCAACCAGCATCATTGCCATATTATCCATATTCTGTGTGACAACTGGTCAGCCTCATTCTACCAGTCCCTCTTGGATACTGAGAGGAGGAGAGCCTTGGTGTGCCTGGATCTGCTAAAATGCAGAGCAGCAGAGCTGAGCATTAGTATCCTGGCAGCAGTGTAGCCCACCCTCCCAATCACAACAGCTTCACTCCAGTGCTGGACGAAAAGGGAGACAAGTCTGGTGCCTATGGGACCCTGGAGCAGAGAGCCCTTGTAAAGGAGGACCTGTTACCCTCTACTCTCATTCCCACCCAGGAGTTCTCAGATGGGACTGAACTTCTTCTGTGCTTGTCAGATGCTACAGTTTTGTTAGCATGTGTCAATACTGAAAGTGTCATGTGTCTGAAAGAGCTACCAGAATTACCAAAGCTGTTGTATGTTGCTGTACAAATAAAATACAGCACAGCAGGATGCTCTCACAGCATCAAAGTTCCTTCTGAAGCTGAAATGGTACTGACTTAGTTTTGCTAGTGCTTTATTCATAACCAGACACTTCTCAACAACAGAAAAAAAATTCTCCTCCCTCACCCCACCCCCGGCAAAAAAAAAAAAAAAGGAAAAAAAAGACAAAGATATTAGTAATAATGTTTGGGAATTTTTTTTTTGTTGTGTGTGTGTGGGGGGCGTGATGGTATTTTTGTTTGGGTTTTTTTTTTTTTTTTAAACCTCATGCATACCAAAATGTAAACTAAATCCACAGGGTTTTAATAGCTTCCAGAATCATTCTGTGCTTCATGGGAAGTTATGTAGAAATCCAGCATCTCAAGGTACCCAAAATGAATATTGGACAATATTTAGTCAAGGAAGTATTTTTAAAAATATTTTTATTATGATTTTTAATCACTTTTTCATTCCCAGTCTTCATAAATACAATGGTGAAAAAGGAGAGATTAAACAAAGTTCAATAAATTCACCTGGAGCTATCTCAAATGAAGGCATGTTGGTTGCAGATTAGTAGCAATTTCAATTGCTTGAAAACTAGCAGTTAGGAAACGCTCCTACTCTGTACCTCCTCTGCCATACTTAGAATGGGACAGTCACCATTTTGTTCTTTGGAGCTTGGTAAAGAAAAAAGGGACCTAATTTACTCCTGGGATTTTGACATGCGAATATCAAATAGTTATAACCCTTCAATTATGTAAGTCTTTCCACCCACTGTCTGTTTAGCTACTGGTCTGATCCGGTACCATCCTTGTGGAGGGAGAATTGTGTTGTACGCTGCTGGCCACTGTAGTAGTAACTATTTAGTAATAACTCCCACCTCTCCCGCAAAAGTAATGGCAGTCACAGCTCCACTCCATGCTGGGTTCCCCTTCCCTTCCTGGCCCAAGGCTACAGGCTGGACAGCTTCTGGATGACCACTTAGGGGGTGCAAGCATGCTGTGACCCTCTGCTGGATGGCTGGACTCACCCTTAGTCCCGTGCGTTTGCAGAAAGTCCTTTTGCTTCAGTAATCTGCAACTCTTGAAACAATACGAAACTTCTCTTTTTAAAACTTCTGGTTGTATTATGAAGTACAAGATGTGTCTATCTTTGGTCCTCCTTTGAAGCTTCCACAGAAGTCATTTAATGGCTCCACTGTTCAGTCACTCTGTTGTAGTCAAATCCTTGCCTATTTGATCAGGCAGAGTATGAAATCCAACAACCATGCCCATGGAAATACGAAAACTCCACCCTTTCTGTGTTTGAGATGGTTAATATTTCACCACCATTATTATGTGAATTCTAAAAAATCGTCTTCACTTACCAATGAATTAAAATACATAGAGAAGATGCTTTTCTGGTTTTTTTCCTGAATAATTATATGACAAATTAATACACAGTAAGTTTTATTTTGTGTGCAAAATGGAAGAGCAATACTTTGCAAATGTAAGCATGAGCAACTTATCTGCAACAGTACAAGTAAGTTAAGTATTTATTTTCAGGGATGGGACTATAAGATTCAGTTGCAGACTGACACAACATGCAAGAGAAACCTTGATTCACAGAACTTTAGCTTATAGGGATTAAATACAACAGATGACACAAAAAGAAACCTTTTCAAAATATTTCTAAACCACCTGTTAACCTCTTGATATTACCACGAAATATCTGAAGAGTGTACACCTCCACATAAAAACCTTGCCTAACTCAGATTTTATAAAAATAACCTTGAACAAGAACTTTCTTTCTAAAAAAAATAATGAAAAACTCTTGGACAATAAATAAGTTCAGGTGATTTTTTTTTTTCTGAGAAAGCAACAATTTTTAAAGCAATGTCTGCTGAAGAAGGTAAACAAAATCTGAACCACAATATTTTTAGAAAAATATTTAGCTTTATGTAAGAAACACCTCAATAAATTGCGCTTTTTTCCTCTGTTCAGCAGAAAATAAAAAAGAAATGGAAATCTTATTTTTTAACCTACTATATTTTAAAAGGAACAATATATTTCCTCTTAAAATGAGGAATGCAGGAATCACATAACCATTTGTTCTTTTGTTTGCCAGCAAACACATTAATCTGCATATCATAAACAAGAATACATTTTTTAAAAACACTTTGGGCTGCTTTAACTGAATACTAATAGCTGAGGGCCAACGGTGGCTTCTGTCCAGTAATGCTACTGCATTGCATGAAGCAGTGCAAGATTTACAGTGAATTTAATTTAGATGACATTTTCAAATTCATGGCATACATTTCAAACTTATCCAGTTTGAAATGCTGCAGTAGCACTGGCTAGAACTTTTAGGTAAAGACCAAAACAAATTCATAATTGCTTTTGTGGGCAACGTGTAATTATTATGATTTCATATAATTAAGTCATGGACTGTTTTGATCTGCAAGTTCTAAGAAGCAGAGACACCCTTCCCTACAAACAGTGTTTCTTCTGTTCTTGTAGAGTGTGCTGCTTCTCACATACCTTTAGAAATGCAGTGTACAGTTACATTTTCTTTGTGAAAATAGTAAAATATATAAGGACTATAACTAGAGAAAAGACTGAGTTACCCCAAAACAAAACTGCCACAAGACAGGCAGCTGAGTCCTCATCAATGCAAAACTCATGTTTCTTGAAAAAGCAATCAGTAATTGCTCTAAATCCTGCCTGCTGTTGAATGTTATTACACTGCAGACTGACTTGTGAAAGTTACAGTGTGAAAAGAGCTATTTAATTTATGCAAGAAAAGGAATACAACACAGCCAAGTTGCATTTACTAAATTTAACTTAAATCTCTCTCTATACTAATTACAGAGGGTGTTACTTTATAAGATCTTTCTTCTGAATCATTTTTTGTAGAAATTTCTTTGACAAATCAGCATTTATAAATCCCTGTAGAAGTTTACAAGTAGATGTTGACAAAACATTAATACAAAATCTTGTTCTATTGGGAGGAATTTTCTTCAAACCAGAGATAACCAGCTTAAGGGCAAGGAAGAGTCTGCTGGGTTGGGTTCTTGCCTGCAGGGATCATACTCACATACAAACACCCCTGCTACTTCACGTGCTTTCAAGCACTTCAAGAGCACCTGTCCCATATTATAAAATCAGAGTATCTACCCCTGCTTTCCTTGGACTGCTTCTCTTTGCACGGAAGTCAAAAAGTCATAAGATCAGGGAGGGAGTTGTAGATTAGATGGGGGTCCCAAATCTGCAGCACGTGATTGGTCCTGTGACAGGTAATCAGTACCTAATTTGCAAGAGAAATGCCTTTTTAGAAGTGGCTTAATTAAAAATTATCTTACTATGCTTAAGCAACTCATAGGCAGGTATAAATAATTTAATTTAATATAATTTAATTTAATGTGGGTGTCAAACATCTCAGGAGCCTTTCCCAGTCCCCAGGTTTTTGATATTCCAGATTCTGGGAATTAAATATCAGAAAAGGACTGTTGGTTACTCAGAGTGGGGCTGCAATACTTTTGAAAGATCTTGGTTTCACCCCAGTGCACAAATGAAGATAATTTCCAGAATTATGAGATTATTTGTTAATCTACATTCCTGCTTTCCCGGCCAGTTTTGTTGGTTATGTTCTTTGTACAAGCCATCTGCTTCTTTTACAGATCTCTTTGGCTTTTTTGTTTTCATTTCCTAAAGAGCATGAAGCACCAACTTGTAAAGTGTCCCACTGTTTTATCCAAGGTTTAGATATAGTCACTCCCTCACCCCTTTTTATAATCAAGTGGCTGCTACACGCCACATGGAGTAATTAGGTTATGAATAATTTTGTTTTCCAGATTTTTGTTTTCTTGTTAGCAAAGTTCAATTCAGAAAAATCTTGCTCAAGGTATGAGTCAAACCAGCCTGTCTACCTTGGGCAGTGCTTATGACTTTGGCCATCTTAACAGGAAGTAAATGAACACAAATGTATTTTCTATACCATCAATGGAGAGACAGGTGCCTCTAGCAGCATGAAAAAGAGACTCAGTGCCTACCTCTAGTGCAGATAATCTGCAGATCTAGTAGCGTCCTGAAACAATCCAGTTGCTGAAGCATCATTCTCTATTATGTCTTCTGGGCGAACAAGATGAAACCCCAGCATTTGATGATAGTGACTACTTTTTGCACAATTTGGTGGCAAGGTTGCTTATCCACATAGCCTGAAGCTGTACCCTGCTTTGCTTGGCAGACTCACAACACCAACATCTGCACTGTAGGAGACCATCCTGGTCCTCTGGCCGTGGAGTATGTTGAGTGAAAGTACTCTCCAAGCCTCCTAGTTTGCTCTGCATCTGACATGAAAACACTGATGTGGCCAGCAGGACAGTGAGCAAAAAGGACTCCTTCCCTTGCCTTCCTGGGTCAGGCAATCAGAGGGAACAGAGCTGTTGTCCTAGCTGGGTGCTGTGGAGCACACATACAGTTTTCAAGCAGCTTTGGAAGCAGGGATGAAATCCCAGCCCTGCTGCCTAGTCAGTATGTGGTGTAATCACTGGCAGCTCTGTGTCTTGCACTCCTGGCTGCACAATGTCTTATTTTAAAGAGAGATGAAAAATACTGACATGTAAAATATTGTGTGGCTTTCTTGTTTTCAGCTTTTCCCTTGGATCTGAGTACAGTCCATCTTGCATTGTGCAGATTAAGGACTTTTTCCTGCTGCATTAGCTGAATTCTGACAATTGTTAAATTTCACTGTCAAATGCCGTTCTTGCTTGCACCTGGTAGATTTTAAGAAACCTTCAGCTCCCATCAATGGAGACTAGAATGACTCTTTCCAGAGCCCATGCTTGTGGCTGTATTCAGCTGTGAAGACTTTCCAGCCTAGCAAAGTCCCTAGGTAGATAGGCTGTAGCTGCTGCAGGTAATGTCAAAGCAGTTGTTATTTCTAATAGTTAGCACAGCTGAGGGAACAGAAAAGTTCTAGATTCTTCAGTGCAGAAAAATCAAATGCATAGGAGACTTCTCCCATCTCTTTAAGAAATAGCCCTAAATTAATTTGATTTTATTGAGTTGTTAAAACTTTACAACTGTTTGGGATAATCAGGAAACCTGTTCTATGTGTGCTTTTGAAAAAAATATCTTCATTGGAGAAGAATTTCTTTTAGATACCTGTACCTTTCCAACAAAAACTAGTATTTGAAAATAATAGCAGTGGAGCATAAGTGTATTTACCTAGCAAAGGCTAGCATAAGAAAATGTTGCTATATCAACTTCCCCATATTTCCCACTTTGGATTTTATGAATTCACATAAAAGGGAATGCTTCTTGCTTTACACATGAAACATTTGCAACAAGTGAAGAGAACCTTCTTGACACTTGGATATGTATCATTTTCTTCAAATGTTTGAGAGCCACCATACCCTTATACCCACCCCTGGGAAGCCAAGAGGAGTGTCATGGTGATCTCAAGACTTCTGAGGCTGGATCAAATGTGAAGCTGAGAGCAAGATGAGCTGGTGGTGATGACTGCAGACACACTCCTGCTTTCTTGTCTCTTCCCCACACTGGGGACCTGAGTTACCTAGGAGCTCATGTGCCAGGGTAAACTCACTGTAAGACATCTGACACCTCCTCAATGTGGCAGCTGCACTTGTAGGCTGCGTGCTCCCCTCTCAGTGAAGAACTGTATTTGGAGACTCTTGATGTCAAGCACTGAGGCTTCTGCCAAGCTGTGGTACCGAAAAGGCAATGTAAAATTATATCGTGCTGATCCCACTGAGGGTTTCTGGAGCTTGGGAGAGGGATTTTTTTTCTATGTTGAAGATTGGCTTTTGTTTTTTTCCTGAGATTGGAATTTAAATCCTATTAAATGGAATGAAAAAAAAAAAACCCAATCCTTCTCTCCTTTGAGCCCAACTAGTCAGATAAAAAAAATTCTGAAAGACAATTATCCTGTGTTATCAGCAATCTAAAATAATAAAAATGGTTTATGGTACCTCCATTTGTAACTAATAATTTTCCATTTCCAAAGGGCTTTCCAAGCTGTCAGGAACACCATATCCAAATTTATCTGGATGTTCTCAAGTATCTTATAGCTCTACTCTGTTACTCTTTCTAAAAAATCTGGTGACACCCAGCAGTATTCTGTGTTACTGTAAAATGAATTATTCAGTATGACCAGCAGAAAATCTTTGCAATTTTGATACAGATTTTTTAATACACTTCTCAAATTTTATATAATACTGAAAACTGCTGAGCAGTTTTCAATAAAATAACTTACTTTTATTAAAAGTTCAGACAGAAGCTTCATGGAACTTACATTTTGCCACCAACTTCAGTTGAATCAGTGTGAGACATGGGTATTTGGATATATTGAAATATTACCGACTTTGGTATGCAATTGTTTTGGGAAGATGTTATGTTAAAATCCAAATATAAGCACTCTGAAGATAGAAAGAGAGAAAGATGAAAGTGCGCCCCAAAAATCTAAATATTTCATTTATATTGGTAAAAATCACAGAATCACAGAATAATTTGATTTGGAAGGGACTCACAAGGATCACCAAGTCCAGCTCTTCAACAAATGGCCTATAAGGGGGTTGAACCCACAACCTTGGCATTATTAGCACTGTGCTCTGACCAACTGAGCTAAAATGTTCAGGCATCACCAATTGCGGATGTAATAAGTAAGTGACACAGTGTTTCCCACCCCTAAAATGTTACCATGCTATAGTCTATTTATTCCACAGAATGTGCTGCTGGATAAATATTTATGGCTAATCCTGCATTTTTGGGGTTAATAGTCTGATCTCTTCAACAGATATCTGGTCAGTGTCATTCCACTGCAGACGTACCATGCAATCAGCCTCATACTCACAGCAGGATACTGCTGCTAATTGCCACACTTGCAGCTCAGAATAAGGTAGCAGCTTCTCAGTGAAACAGAAACAAATTAAGATTAAATTTAAATGAATCAATGAGAAAAAAATCCCAAATCCACAACTGTCTGTTGCTTTTATAGTTCATTAGCTATTAACAATAATAACACTGTAAAAGAATTGCTAATTTTCCTGGGACATGTTGTACCTGCTATTATCCAGTAAAAGGGAGTGTTTGAAGTGTGAGTTGGTTCTTAGGAATCTAACTCAGCTCATCTTTGAGCTTTCTGCTGATAGATTCCTCAGTATTCAAGTTTTTTTGGTGTGCCTTGTCAAGACTGAGCCCCCATGTGATCCTTGGGAGTGAGTATCATTTCTGTTCGTTTTGTTTCTTTGCTTTCCCAAGCCAGGAGATTTTCCTGGTTGTTGACATACAGAAATATGCAAGGATTCAGTATCTATGAGTTGAGAAAGTATTTTTTTATTGGCTCCTTCTGACCTGAACCTTCATCACACCAGTGAAGGAACCTGTTGTCAAGGAAGACAGATGGAATCCAAAACTGTGAGTTGATTTTTAAATCCCTATCTGACCACTAATGCTATAATTTTCTATTTGTCCATACTAAAGACAAAAGTGGGTCATAATAAGATATCCTTGAATGATAGACTTTCTTAATTAAGAGGAGCATGCTCCTCATGATGATGAGCTGGGTGACTAGAACACCTGTTCTAGCTATAAAACTGTAATACAAAACAGACCCCTCCCTGCTTTGAAGGAACAGTCTGTGTTAGGCTTTTGCACTGGAATTACACTGATCATGTCTAAGACTGTAGCTAAGCAGAAAGAAAGTTGGCATGTAAAACCAGACATAGGAGAAAATCTTCATTGTTAAAGTTACTGACAGATCCTGTCATCTCTGTGAAATCCAATTGAACTAAATCTTTGCTTGATGATTTATATGTGAAGGGCAGAGATTTAAGCAATTGTTTTCTGTGGCTGGTAATTGAAACCAAACAGTGGAAATTCAGAGGGAGGTTTTTGGGAAAACCCAATATTACAAACTTGTTTTTCTCATAATTTCCCTTTACATAAGCAGGTAATTTTTACTCCCCACCCCCTTTCTCCCTCACACACATACATGGAGGAAAAAAGTACTTTGTGCATACTCATTCAAGTCTGTAGCCATACAGTCATTTTGGTCTGGAGCTTTGTGCATTCCTGTAGAGACCTGTGTCTTACTCACCACCCAGCCTGAGTCCCTGGCTCTGTCAGGCACCCTGCACATGAGCCCTTGGCTTGCATGAAGTTCTCCTTCTCAGTGCAGCATCAGAATGCAAACTGTTCATAAATAACACCGTTGTGGAGCCACAGAGCCTCCCTTAGCAAAAGGAAAACTCTGTACAGGTTTTGCACACAACCATGAATACTGGCTAGTTCCAAAATAGTTGAATGGATCTGGGGGAATCCTCTCGGGTACTGAAACTCAGTTGTTAGTCCAGTCACTAGCATGGTTTAGTGAGGGCCAGACAAACAATTCCCAGACACAGTTAAGGATTAGTATTGATCAGAGACCATTCTTGACGGATGCAGCTACTCTATTTTTGGAGAGTAAGAAAATTTAATAATATAAATACAGGTTGTTTGCTGTGTTTTTCTTGCCAGCTAGGTTAAGTGCTTGCAAAGCAGTCCAATGCATGTTTTTTATTTACTAATATAGAGGCAGCTTGTGCTTATGCAATTCAGGTAGTGCTTGAATGGAAGAGTTGGATGCATTGCACAACTACAGGAAAAAATCCTGTGCTGGGCATATAGAGCATGCCCAAGGCTGCAGTCCACTCCTTATTTTTCTGAGGAGTGCTGAAGGGAAGACTGGGTGGAAAGTTAGAGAAGTTGCATCTTCTTAGAGAAGGACATCTTCAACGATATGGTCCACTCAGACACAGGACCATGTTCTTGCTGCTGTCTGATGTGATAACACAGGCCTGAAGCAGCTTCTAGAAAATTGTTACACTTTTTTTTTCAGTGTCTTCACTTCTCAGTATTTAGTGCCACTAATTCTATAAAAAGTGATGGACCTGAATTAGCATACTGTCCTGGGTCAAAGTGCTTGCAGCAAGGGAAAACAACTTAGAAATATTCAAACTAAACAAGTGTTAAAAGCAAGACTTCAAAATACACTAATTGTTTTTAGGTATTTTTTCCAACAGATACAGAAAATCATTTGAAAGCATTTCTTCTGGTGCTTTGTCTGACATTAATCTTTCCTAACAGAAAGTCTAATTTTCATAGACTCCTCTTAAAGTCACTGAAGAGAAATAAACATTTCCAGAGCATGATCCATCTCCTCTAAAACTGATTTCATGAACTTTGCTTTAGATGTGCTTTTTCTTTTTTATTTCTTTTTTTTAAATTGTGTATAGAAGGATTAGTGATAATCATTTGGGTTATATGCCTACAGTTGAAAGAAGCCAGTGCTAAACTGGCTGAATAACACCTTCCTGTGATATTGTGGTAGGCACATGGTCACATGCACCAGTTACCTAATTCCACCCACTTACTAAGCATTCTTCAGAAAATAGATGGCACTCAGAAATGCTGTGACTAATTATTCTTGCTAATAACAGCAATACCTTCTGTTTTAAATTTTTTTTCTTCCAGCTGCGAGATGTCCTTTACCAGTAGGTGTTTTAGCAAACTTCATGTGCTCTGCTTGCAAGCAAGTCTTCCTGCATGGAAAACTAGACTTTTCCTTTTGTAGAATTCTCTTTCTCTGCTTTCTGTGTTATTTACCCTCTTACTCAAACTTTCCAAAATATAATAATCTCATGGTATGAGCTAAACTTTATCTATCTTATTTCTCAACAGATGCATCTTATTTTCATTTCAAAATCTATTTTAAATGTCTTTCCC